>JAJJMB010007077.1:2433735-2668249 GCA_023531105.1 Papaver atlanticum
CAGAACGTAAAAGGTATAAAGTCAAAAAATAAAACAACTATTTTTTTAGAAGAGAGAATACATGTTATTTCAAAGGTAAAATGGATTACAAACAACCAAATTTATATTCATGACACTTGTCATAATTCCTACCATGCTGTTACTACATTTGTTCTATGTCCTCAATTTTTGTGCATTGTGATTTTGAATTCCAAATGGGAGATAAAGCCATTTATATTGCAATAATATTGATTTTCACAGCCAGTCGTCTTCTTTTACGAGATATAAATAAATGAAATAGGTAGGTCCGAAGTGCTACCAATGGAATAGTTGAGATCCAAACAGAAAGTGTAGTTGAGACTCAAACAAAAAGATTTTACTATAAAGTCAAACTTTAAGTTTCAAGTGACTCTAAAATGAGATTTTTCATTCTACATGCACTTTAAGCAACTCATCTCCACTTGGTGATAAAAAAGAATCACAATCAAATTGTGGGACATCTATTAGGTCATGCATCTAATCGAGATATTATATTTAATCATCTAAGGGGGCATGGAGTATAGAAATCGACGGCTTGGGCTAATTCAGCATTTCAAGAGATCTGGAGAGTCAAATTTTGTTTTATCATTCTCTGTCAAAAAATTGCAAGGATGAAGCCAGAAACTTGTTTCACAGCCACCAAAGCATTCTTACGAGGGATCACAAATTAAAATATCAACTGTAATTGGGTTGTAATTATGAAAACATGCAACTGTAAACTATAGATGAAAAGTGCAACCAATGTGTTCTTTAATGTTGCTATGCGGTATGCCTAAACAGAAAACAATGTTATATGTTATGCATAAATAAGAAAACAATCTCCGAACTGAAAAGGTAAAAAGTCAAATAATACAACAACTCTTTTTTAAGAAGAGAGAATGCATGTTATTTCAAAGTACAAATGGACTACAAACAACCAAATTTATATTTTTTTGACATTTGTCGTAATTCCTACCACGGTGTTACGATATTTGTTTTATGTCCTCATTTTTCGTGCATTATGTCTTTGAATTCCAAATGGGAGACAAAGTCATTTATCTCGGAATAGTTTTGATTCTCCACTGGCAGTCGTCTTTTTTTATGACAAATAAAGAAATGAAATAGGTGGATCCAAAGTGCTAACAATGTGATCTTCAATATTGTTATACGTTATGCCTAAATAGAAAACTATGTTATATGTTATGCTTAACAAGAAAATAATCTCAGAATTAAAAAGGTAAAAAGTTAAAAAAAATAAAACTATTTTTTTTAAAAGAGAGAATACATGTTATCTCAAAGGACAAATGGATTACAAACAATCAAATTTATATTCTTGACACTTGTTATAATTCCGACCATGTTGTTGCTATGTTTGTTCTATGTCCTAAATTTTCGTGCATTGTGTTGTTGAATTCCAAATGGGAGATAAAGCCATTTATCTTGCAATAATATTGATTCTCACTACAAGGTCTTCTTTTACAAGATATAAATAAATGAAATAGGTAGGTCAGAAGTGCTACCAAAAAAATAATTGAGATCCAAAGAGAAAGTGTAGTTGAGATTCATACATAAAGCTTTTACTATAAAGTCAAACTTTAAGTTTCAAGTGACTCTAAAATGAGATTTTTCATTGTGCATGCACTTCAAGCATCTCATCTCAACTTAGTGATATAAAAATCACAATCACGTTAGTGCAGCCAGACGACCATGATGAGATAAGAAGGTATATTAATGCAAGATGGGTTTGTGCTCAAGAAGCAATGTGGAAGATCTTTTTATTTCCTCTTTATAATGTCTATCCTTCAGTAGTGAGATTACAGATACATCTTCCCAACCAATAGAGCATCAGGAACTATGATTACCAAATGTTGGATGAAATTTTGTCCGATGAGAGGAATTTGAGAACAACTTTGATAGAGTTCTTTGTGACAAATGATCGCGATCCTAGAGCGAGAGAGTTGTTATACCATGAATTTCCAGAATGCTACTGTTGGGATACAAAAATTGGAGAAGACGACGAAGTACACAGAAGTCAATAGGGAGGGTTTATATAGTACCTTCATGTGCAGGAGAGGCGTGGTTCTTAAGACACATTCTGAACCACGTTAGAGGTACGACTTCTTTTGATGATCTATTGTTTGTTGATGGATAGAGATGTCGGACATTCAAGAGAGCTGCCAAAAAACTGGGACTCTTAGAGAATGATCAGAGTGCGAGAGCATCTTTGGCTGAAGCAACAACAGTCAAGATGTCGTCTGCTCTGAGAAGAAAATTTTCCTCTATCTTGAATTTTTTTAATCCATCAGGTGTGAGAGAATTGTGGGATGAATTTTTCAACAGCATGGTCGAGGATTACTCGAGTTCAAGCAATAGAAGCTCGACATTCTTGTCAGATCTTCTTCTTCGCGAGTTGAATTTGATACTTAAGCAGCACGATAAATATATATCCATGTATGATCTACCGCCGATTGTAGGCACATTGGGTGAGGACTTTTAGATTTCGAGTCTGATTCAAGAGGAATTGTCGATTCCTATATCCGACGAAAACCTGTCTTCTCTCCAAAAGTTGAATGAAGACCAGTATAGGGACTACAATACAATCATGGGAGCAATTGAGAGAAAGAAAAATAAAGTCTTCTTCAAAGATGGTCCAGGAAGTAATGGGAAGACATATCTCTATCGTGCTATTCTGGCGACTGTTAAGAAAAATGGTGGTATTGCGTTAGCAACATCCACGTCGGGAATTGCTGCTACTATGCTACCTGGTGGGAGGACAGCACACTCAAGGTTTCAGCTTCCGATCACACAGACATCAACTTTAACGTGTCGTACGAAGAAGCAATCCGAGGAAGCTAAACTTTTGAGGCATGCTACCTTCCTTATGTGGGATGAAGCTACAATGGCGCATCGCTACTCTTTGGAAGCATTTGATACAACTATGAGAGATATAACAGGGATTGCTGAACCATTTGGGGAAAAGATTCTAATCATGGAAGGTGATTTCTTCCAGGTACTACCAGTGATTCCAAGGAGTACAAGGGGACAAACAGTCGATGCATGTCTTAGCAGGTGCATTGCATTTTTTTCTTTTCAGATAAAAAAATTTGTTTTATATTGATATGCGATACTTAATGTTTCTTAAACTCTGGTACTTAATTAACTTTTAATAGGATAATTCAAAATGATATTGAGTTACATTACATTCTTAACAGGTCACAGTTGTGGGAAAATATACATGTTTTGCATCTGAAGAAGAATATGCGTGCAACCGAGGATGCATCTTATTCTGAGTTTTTGATTCGTGTTGGTGATGGGGATGAACCTTGCGTTGCTAATGAGATGATAAAGGTTCCGGAAAATATGGTCATACCATGGGTTAGTGATGCTTCTTTGTCTCAGCTTATAGATGTAATATTCCCAAACTTGGTAGAAAATGCCTGAGATTGAGACTACATGGTCAATAGGGCATTGATCACACCATTGAACGAGTACGTCGTGAAGCTTAATGACCGAGTACTTAGAATCTTTCCTGGAAAAGAGGTTCTATTCTACTCTTTTGATTCTGTGGATGAAGATACTCACGATCTTTACCAATAAAAATACTTGAACAACATTGCTCCTCTGGGCTTGCCATCACATATTTTGAAATTAAAGATCAGTGCACCTATTATGTTGTTGCAGAATGTTGATGAAAAAATGGTCTATATAATGGTACCGGGTTAATAATCAAAGAGTTCTTCCCAAACTATATAGATTATGTAATAATTAGTGGGAATTACATAGGTACACGAGTTTTTATTCATAGGATTCCACTGGAGCCACCTGAGAATCTGAGGCTCCCATACAAGTTTAAACGTAAATAATTTCCGATCCGTTTGTGTTTCGCCTTTACAGTCAACAAGGCGCAAGGGCGAACGATCGAAAAGACGGGTATTTTTTTTCCTGAACGTGTGTTCAGCCATGGTCAACTGTACCTTGCTCTCTCGAGAGGAGTATCAAGTAGCAACACGAAATTATTAGTTACCAAAGGCACCGTTGCAAAGAAGAAGGGAACGTACACGAAAAATGTTGTGTATAAAGAAGTCTTTCTGTCTTAGAAAAATACGAGTTACAAATACACATTCTTGATGTAAAAGGACATTTATTATTGAAAAATTATTAAATGAAAAATTCAAGTTTAGTTGTGATTACTTTTGCACATTAACATGAAATGAGTTTTCAGTACTTGACATTGATCGTTGACCGAGTGTTGACTTCGACCGTTGATTACTCCACAAAGACAACAGAATTACGAAAAGAATGTACCGGCAGGCGCATCGCGCATGCGTGCTATACTAGTAAGTCTTACCAAAAGCAACTCTACAAACAGTTTGATCAGTAAGAGATAACAGCTTTTGAAAGATATCAATTTGTGTACCAGAATCAGTGACTTTCGATATGGATTTAATCATAGCTGCAACTTCTTCTGATCTCAGAGCTCCAAATGACTGAACTCTCTTTGCACTAAAGAGTTCATGAACACATACTTTTCGAATTTTTGTCTAGTACTCTCCATAAAGCGAAGACGCAATATCTAAGAATTTCCAAGAAAGGCGTTTTGGACCAGCCAAACGTGGTCTACTGCAAAAATCAAGGTCATTGTGTTTTCAACACTTCTTTTGCATCTTCAGCGGATGAGATTATGAGCGTGGGTACGTTGCCGAGATGCAAAAGCATGACCGGACCATATTTCTTTGAAAGTTCACATAAAGAAATGCGAGGCAGTTTACCAAGTTGATGAAAATTACCAATGATGGGAAGCTTATAAAGAAATGTAAGGCAGTTCACCAAGAAGAATTTATTATCTGCACGAGCATAATTTTTTTTTTTACAAGCCTAATACTCCCTCCGTTTCTGAAAAAGAATTACAAATATACTTTTTAAACATCTAACTTGGGATCACCACCCATTATTCCAACTTGGTCATATTCAGTGCAAGCTTGGAATGATTAAAGTAGGGTTCTTCTTGTAGACAATGAGTCCAAAATGTTCATCCATGTCAAGAATTTGTTTACTTGAACCATCTAACGGCAGTTCCCAATCGAACCAAAACAAAAGATTAGCAAGAAGTAACTCCGATGCTACTAAACCAAACTGAATCCCAGGGCAACCCCCTTTTCCAGAACCAAATGGCAGGTATTCAAAATTCGATCATTTATAATCAACATGATTGTTAATGAATCTCTCTGGAAGAAATTCTTCGGGGCTTTCCCACGACCTTGGATCTCTTTGGATTGCCCAGGAGTTCACAAATACTCTTGTTTTCGCCGGAATATGAAATCCATTGATGTTAGTGTCTTCACTGGATTCTCTCGGAACTAATAGCGGGACTGGTGGATGTAGTCTAAGAGTCTCTTTGACAACACATTTTATTTAATGCATGTGATGAGTATCGTCTTCATGTACCATGGATTTATCCCCAACTACTCGGCGAACCTCTTCTTGAGCTCTGTTCATCATCTCTGGATTCATTAACAGTTGTACCATTGCCCACTCAACAACAACTGAAATGGTATCTGTTCCAGCTATGAACAAGTCCTAATGCATGTGCATATCCATGCAATTAGACAAGATAATTAAAATTATTGGTCTAACATGAAAAATATATAGAGCAGTAGATTGAACAATAGTACTTACCATGACGATAGCTTTGATATTGTGTCGAACGAGGGTGATGCTGAGGGTTTTGTCTTTTTGAACACGAAGCAAAGTGTCTATGATGGTTTCATGACCATCACTTGAACTTCCTAATTTGTTATTCAAATGATCTTTAATGACTTGATCAAGAAACGCATCCATTTCTTTGTGTGTCTTGTTCATTTTTCTGGTCAAGCCGCTGAGTCCATCGATCCAACCAAGTGCTGGATATAAATCCCCAATGCTGAATGCTCCCAATAGCGTTAGCACGTCTCTTGTCAAATGCCCAAGCCTGTTGGTACCGTCTGTTTCCTCGTACGACTTTCCAAAAGCAACTCTTGAGATCAGATTGTTAGCAAGATTCAACAACAACTCGGTCAGATCAACAACTGTGCCAGGTTTAGAAGACAAAATCTTTATCTTCTCGATCAAAAAACCGATTTCTTCTTTCCTTGCAACATCGAAAGATTGAACTCTTTTGGCACTTCAGAGCTCAGTAACGCATACTTTTCTTACTTCTCTCCAGTACTCGGCATAAGGTGCAAAACCCACATCAGTACAGTTATAGAGAAGTTTCTTAGCACCTTTAGTAGGCGGTCTGTTTGCAAAAACAATATCATGGGTCTTGGTGACTTCTTTAGCCATTTCAGGAGACGAAACGACCAGAGTGCTAGCACTACCTAAGTTTAAAATCATTAAGGGACCATACTTGTTTGAAAGATCTCGAAGGTTTCTATGTGGAAGTGTTCCTAATTGATGAAAGTTTCCAATGATTGGAAGTTTCGGTGGAGATGGTGGTAGTTTACGCCTATCTCCACCAGTAAACCAGCAGAAAACAAAAAGAGAGATGATGATAGAAACAAGGATTGGAAGGAAAAGTGGAGCTTGTTTCCGAACTTGAAACCATAGTATAGCTAACTTTAATGGATTACTCTTAGGCATTATTGAACAAGGTTTTGATTAGTGCTGAAAGCTTTTGCTGTTTCCAGAGAAACAAAAACATATATAATGGAGAACTAAGAACAACACATGATGTAGTTGAGATTCAAACAAAAAGTGTAGTTGAGATTCAAACAGAAAACTTTTACTATAAAATGAAACTTTAAGTTTCAAGTGTCTCTAAAATGAGATTTGTCGTTTTACATGCACTTCAAGCAACTCATCTCCGCTTGGTGATATAAAAATCACAATCAGGTTTTGGGACATCAGTGCATTCATCTAATCGAAATATTATATTTAATCAATCTAAGTGGGCGTGGAGTATAGCCACCGGCGACTTGGGGCTAAGACAGAGTCTATGAGATATGGAGAGCCATGTTATATCGGATTTCCGCCAATGTATTCTTAGTTTCTTCAGAGGGATCACAAATCAGAATATAGACTATAATTGGGACTCTCATTGTGAGAATAGGCAGCAGTAAACTATAAAAGGCCGAGGCTTTCCTCGTGCACTCACTCACTTCCCTGTGCAGTTTGGTGAGGCGGTTGTCCTTCTTTTCCTCTATTCTTTACCGAGGACCTGGGTGTTACAACCTTTGGGTTCCTCTAATTTTCATGTACATTCTTATTTCTTTGTCTATATACTTGGTATTTACTTTTAGAAGTAAAAACTCATAAAACTAGACTAGTAACAAAGTTTGAAATTAAATTCTAATTTTTGGGATTTACCTCTGCCTCTCTACTTTTACATCGGGATCCAAACAACCTCTTAGTGTAACATTTACTAGACAATAGAAGATTGGGTATGTGGTTTATAAGTCTGGTGATTCCCTAAGCTTGTAGTCTGGTTTTTCCATTGATTCCCATTGACTCATCAAGAGTAGTTGTTCTAATGCTTTTAAATAAGATAATGAGAAATGAAATAAGTAGATGCACAATGCTGTCAATGTGTTCTTAAATGTTCTTGTACGTTATACCTAAACAGAATACTTTGCTATACGTTATTCCTAACAAGAAAACTATCTCAGAACTAAAAAGGTAAAAAGTCAAAAAGAAAAACAAACTCCTTTTTTAAACGAGAGAATGCATGTTATTTAAAAAGATAAATGGACTATAAACGAACCAAATTCATATTCATGATATTTGACATAGTTCGTACAACAATATCACCAAATTAGTTTTATGTCCTCATTTTTGTGCATAACAAGCCAAGCATTTATCTCGTAATAGTTCTATCTTTGACTGCCAGTCATCTTCTTTTATGAGAACATTGTCGTTACAAAAATTGTTGAATAGTTTCTGAACTTCCAACTTGAGGTTATATTTAGAAATTAAATAGGTAGATGCAAAGTGCAACCAGTGTGTTCTTCAATGCTGTGTTACGTTATGGCTAAACAGAAAACTATGTTATACGTTATGCCTAGCAAGAAAACTATCTCAGAACTGAAAAGGTAAAAAGTTAAAAAATAAAACAAAACTCCTTTTTTAAAAGAGAGAATGGATGTTATTTCATAGGACAAATGGACTACAAATTAACCAAATTTATATTCATGACATTTATCATAATTCCTACCATGGCGTCACTAAATTTGCTTCATGTCCTCGTTTTTCATGAAGTTTAACTTTGAATTCCAAATGCGAGATAAAGCCATTTATCTTGCAATAGTTTTGTCTCTCACTGGCGATCGTCTTCCTTTATGAGATATTGAGAAAAGAAATAGGTAGATACAAAGTGCTACCAATGTGTTTTTTAATGTTGTTATATGTTATGTCTAGACAAAAAACTATATTATACTTTACGCCTAACAAGAAACTAAACTATCTTACAACTGAAAAAAGTAAAAAGTAAAAAAAATAAACAAAACTCCTATTTTTTTAAAAAGAGAAACCGGATGTTATTTCAAAGGACAAATGAATGACAAACTAACCAAATTTATAATTTGTGACATTTTTCATAATTCCTACCACGGTGTCACTAATTTTTTTTATGTCCTCATTTTTCATGCATTGTATCTTTGAATCCCAAATGGGAGACTGTTAGACTTAGTCAAGTATCTGTACGTTGTACAGACTCATTCTATGCAGACAATCCTAGCCACAAGATGTAGTAGTAGGTAACAGCTGTTATCTGTCATAACAGTAACTGTATTATTACAGTTGTGTCGGTTCACCTCCTGTAATTGTTTTCCTTTTCTGTTGAGTCACTAAGTCTATACAAGACTTAGTCTTGTATATTTTCTTTTAACTTTCGATAATCAATTGGATCACATCACTCACATGGTATCAGATACCAAAGGGAATCTTGACTTCCTTAGATCCTGCAACTTTACCCTACCTTCAAACCACCACCATTAAACCTGCAACTTAACCTAACAATGGTGAGAATAATTCAAACACATATTGCATCTTCTTCCGCCGTCAACAACAATAACAATATTCATCTCACCAATTCAAATCTGTTTCCACCATTATTTTCTTCACAACATCATCAACAACAATAATCTTTACCCTCTTCATCTCAACCACCACCAACATCATCTCCTAATCATTCATCTCCACCGCCTTCTTCTTCTCAACCACCACCACCACCGTTAACTCAACAATCATCTCCAACACCGTTTACAACCGTTCCACAACCATCTCTACAACATACTCCAATACAAATTCCACAGTATACTTAACCTCGACAACAACAATCTACCTGGTTTTACTTTCAACAACCACATCAACACCAACAACATTAATTGAATTTCTACAATCCGTTTATTTTTCATAGTAGATTTACAATTCCCTTCCAAAATATCTCTAATTTTTTTTATGGAAAACTAGATGGATCAAATTACCTAGTTTGGAAAGATAAGATTTCTTCGATTCTTATCTGTACCAATCTTTATGGTTTTATTGACGGATTTGTTCCTACTGAGTTGCCTATGGTGGTGCTTAACAACATTCATATACCGAATCCAAATTATCTTGAGTGGTTATAGATTGATAAATTTGTTGGATCTTATATTAATGCAACTGTTGATCGATCTTTCTCTTCTTAACTTCTTGGTAAACAAATAGCAAGAGAGAAGTGGTTGCATCTGGCTAAGCTATTCAGTGATCAATTTCTTGCTAGGAAATTTTTGTTGAGATCTCAACTTCACTTTATCAAGAAAGGTTCTTCAACAATTTATGATTTTCTTCATCAGATCAAGACAATTGCAAATTCTCTTGCCTAAATTGGTGAACTTGTTCAAGACTCAGATTTGGTAATGTATACTCTTAATGGTCTTGGTCGAGAGTTTATTCATTTTGTGGTTAGTGTTCAAAATAGGGAACCTCCATTATCATTCTCTGAACTTCGATCACGACTTATTAGTCATGAACAATTTTTAAAAGAACAAGATTCAGATTCTTTTTCTACACTTATCACAGATCCAACGAATTCTGTTTTCTTTGTCAAGAAGCACAATTCCTCATACAACTCTACTTTTCGAAAACCTATGTCTTCATATAATTTAGTCTCATCACCATCACCAACAAGTTCTCAACCTAGTACATCTTCTTATCCTCCTAGTTTTCGTAAGACTGAATTCAATCCTGCACAAACAAGCGATAGACTATGATTCAGTTCCTTGTCATATCTATCATAAACAAGGTCATCTTGCAAATTGTTGTAGATTTCGATATTCTGCATCTCGATACAGTTATGCACCTCTACAGAAGGCATTTCTTGGTTTAGATCTTAATGCACGAAGTAGTTCATCCTCACCTTAGTTCTCTTATGAGTTTGACTATAATGTGCAATTTCCTTCTGATACTGCTTATGAAAGTGGAGGATATTTGAGCCAGAGTAGTTCTGGTCCAATTTGGATACCTGCCTCTGGAGTATCTAGCCATATGACCATGCATCTATTCTGCAAAACACTACTACACATTCTGGCATAGAACATGTTATGGTTGGGGATGAGTTACTCCCTATCTCCTTAATAGGTTCTTCTACCCTATCTACATCATCCAAACAGTTTAATCTACACAAAGTTCTTTATGTTCCTCATTTGCAACATAATTTAATGTTTGTTGCTCAGTTTACTCAAGAAAATAATTGTGTGTTTCTGTTCTATCCATGGAGATATGAAATAAAGTCTTTGAAGAACAACCTTATTCTTGCTAGAGGGAGGATGCAAAATGGACTTTATCCAATAATATCTTGTAAATCTGCTTCACATACTACTGATCAACAATATAATGATGCTTCACAACATAGTTTTGCTTTTACTACTTTGGTAGCTTCTTTAGCTTTATGGCATTCAAGACTAGGCCATCTTACTCAGAAGATTGTATATAAGCTTGATACTACTACTGACATCAAGCTATCTGCAAAATGCACTTCTTGTATTTGTGGCTCATGTCAGTTAGCTAAGAATAAGTGTTTACCATTTCATGCTACTGGTTAAATTTCTAGTACACCACTTGTGTTAGTTCACTGTGATATTTGGGGTCCTGCCACTGTACAATCTCATTTGTGGTGTAAGTATTATATTCTCTTTGTTGATGATTGTACTAAATTTTCATGGATTTATCCAATGAAGAATAAATCAGATAGTGTTCACTGCTTTAAGTTGTTTAAGTCACTTGTGGAGAATCTTTTTAATGTCAAGATCAAACATTTTCAATGTGATAGTGCTCTTGAGCTTACCAAAGGATCATTTAGAGAATTACTTGATTCCAGTGGCATTTCCTTAAGAGTTTCTTGTCCTCATCTTCATCAACAAAATGGTTCAGCAGAGAGAAAGCATAGACATGTCACATAAATGGGAAATACACTGTCTTTTCATGCTTCTCTTCTTAAGAAGTTCTGGTTTGATTCCTTCTTAGCAGCTGTTTTTCTTATTAAAAGACTTCCAAGTAAGCTTCTTGACTACAAATCTCCTTATGAAGATTTATATAAGTCTAAGCCAGATTATTCACTTCTTAGAGTTTATGGGTGTTTGTGTTATCCAAAGTTAGTGGCTTATAGGAAAGATAAGATCAGTCCTAAATCAGCTGCATGCTTGTGTGTTTCTAGGATATATCATTCATCACAAGGGATATAAATATATGGACTTACACACTCACAAGATGTATGTTACTACTCATGTAGTTTTTGATGAGGCTAAGTTTTCTTTTGTATCTTCTACTTAGTTTTCATCTACTTCTACTCCAACTATGCCAGTATTACAAGTAACTACTCCAACTGTGCCAGTAGTACAAGAATTTGTGTCAACTGATGCTATATCTACTTTAACTTTAGAGATTTCCAATTCTTGTTCTACAGAGCAGCCTACTTCTGGTATCCATACAAGGTCTAAATCAGGTATTCATGTCCCTAAAGCTGTATCTAAAGATTTTGTAGTTAATAGTTCAATGAAGCATCCTGTATCTCTTGTTCTTGCTACTTTACTTAAACCACCTTCTGAACCAAAGACTTTTAAAAAGGCCATCAAGTTACCTGTTTGAGTTAATGCTATGAAGAATGAATATACTGCATTACATGAGAATGATACATTTATTCATGTTCCATATCATCCATCCATGAATGTTCTTGGATGCAAATGGGTTTACAAAACCAAACTCAATGCTGATGGTGCAATAGAGAGATACAAAGCCAGATTAGTTACTAAAGGTTATCATCAAGTGGATGGTATTGATTTTGAGGAGACTTTTAGTCCTGTTGTTAAAGATACTACCATCAGATGTGTTCTTAGTTTAGCTCTCTCAAACAAGTGGAGTATGAGACAACTTGATGTTAGCAATGTTTTTCTGCATGGATACTTAAAAGAGAATGTGTACATGGAACAACCACTTGGTTTTTTTGATCCAGAACACCCTGCACATGTGTGAAAGCATAAAAAATCCTTATATGAACTTAAACAAGCTCCTAGAGCCTGGTATGAAAGGTTTAGTGGCTATCTTCTTAAATATGGTTTCACTAACTCTATTTGTGATACTTTTATGTTCATTTATCATAAGAATTCTGAGAGAATGATTATATTAGTGTATGTGGATGACATTATTCTTGTGGGAACTTCTGAATCTCTACTTACTTCTTTTATCACTTCTCTTAAGTCTGAGTTTTCCATGAAGGATCTTGGACCCTTACATTACTTCTTAGGCATTGAAGCTACTTTTGATTCCTCAGCTAATAAGATGCTTCTTATTCAGAACAAGTATTCTTTTGATCTTCCCAGAAAACATGATATGTTGGGTTGTAAACCTTGTAGAACTCCAGTAGGTTCTGGTCCAAGGATTTCTGCTTATGATGGTGAACTTCTGAAGGATGCTGCTTCTTATAGAATCTTAGTGGGTGGACTTCAATATTTGACACTTACTAGGCCTGATATCAGTTTTGCAGTGAACTATGTTAGTCAGTTCATGCACAATCCTACTGATATTCATCTACAGCTTGCTAAACGTATTCTTAGATACATTAAAGGCTCTCTGGGTCAAGGTCTTACTCTGGGAAGTGGAGATTGTTCTGAACTTGTTGCATATTGTGATAGTGACTGGGCTGGTTGTCCTGATACCCGCAAATCCACTTTAGGATATTGTGTTTTTGTGGGTGGTAATCTAGTTTCCTGGTCATCTAAAAAGAAACACAATATTTCTCGTTCCTCAACAGAAGCTGAATACAAAGTACTTGCAAATGCAACAGCTGAAATTTTGTGGCTTTCCTACTTATTTGAAGAACTATCTGTCTACTTATCTCTTCCCTGTCGTCTATACTTTGACAATCTTGGTGTGGGAAGTTTAACTGCAAATCCTATCTTTTATGCTTGCACTAAGCACATTGAAGTGGATTATCATATGATACGTGATCTAGTTATGTCTGGCTTTCTGAAGGTTTCGTATATTCACACTCTTAGTAAGATAGCTGATTTGTTCACAAAAGGATTGTCCAAGTCTCAGTTTAGTTTGCTGAAGGACAAACTGATGCCTGTTGTATGTGCATCCGTTTGAGGGGGGATGTTAGACTTAGTCAAGTATCCATACGTTGTACAGACTCATTCTATGCAGACAATCCTAGCCACAAGATGTAGTAGTAGGTAACAGCTGTTATCTGTCATAACAATAACTGTATTATTACAGTTGTGTAGGTTCACCTCCTGTAATTGTTTTCCTTTTTTGTTGAGTCAATAAGTCTATATAAGACTTAGTCTTGTATCTTTTCTTTTAACTTTCGATAATCAATTGGATCACATTACTCTCATGGTATAAGATACCAAAGGGAATCTTGACTTCCTTAGATCCTGCAACTTTACCCTACCTTCAAACCACCACCATTAAACCTACAACTTAACCTAACAATGGTGAGAACAACTCAAACACATATTGCATCTTCTTCCGCTGTCAACAACAATAACAATCTTCATCTCACCAATTCAAATCTGTTTCCACCATTATTTTTTTCACAACATCATCAACAACAACAATCTTTACCCTCTTCATCTCAACCACCACCAACATCATCTCCTAATAATTCATCTCCACCGCCTTCTTCTTCTCAACCACCACCACCACCATTAACTCAACAATCATCTCCAACACCATTTACAACTGTTCCACAACCATCTCTATAACATACTCTAATACAAATTCCATAGTATACTTCACCTCAACAACAACAATCTACCTGGTTTTACCTTCAACAACCACATCAACACCAACAACACCAATCGAATATAGACTATTCTCCGGGAATCAAATATCAGAATATAGACTATTCTGCGGAGGATTTCCTCATGCACTCACTCACTTTCCTGTGTAGTTTGGCGAGGTTGTTGTCCTTTTTACCTCTATTCTTTACCCGGGACTTGGGTGTTGCATCCTTTTGAGTCCCCCTAATTTTGGTATCCTTTCTCATTTCTTTGTGTATAAACTTTTACTTTTAGTTGGAGTTTAAGAGCGTGTTTGGATACACCGGTAGAAGCTAATCTTTTTCCTTTTAGAAATAAAGATACAATACACATTAGTAACAAACTTTGGAATAAACTTATATAATAAAAGGAAAGTTAACATTTTATGAAGCAAAATATTTTTTCTTCTGATTTTTGGCATTGGCCTCTGTTTCTCCACTTTTACTTATGGATAAAAATAATCTCATGGCTCCAAATTTACTAGACGAATGGAAGATTGGGTACGTAGTTTATAAGTATGTGATCTCATAGTTCCAAATTTACTAGACGAATGGAAGATTGGGTACGTAGTTTATAAGTCTGTGATTCCCTAAGCTTGTAGTCAAGGTTTTTCCATTGATTTTTTCCCATACTCATTAAGGGTTGTTGTTTTAACGCTTTTAAATAAGATATTGAGAAATGAAATATGAAGATGCAAAGTGCTATTTATCTGTTCTTTAATGTTGTTATACGTTATGCCTAAACTGAAAACTTGTTATACGTTATGCCTAACAAGAACAATATTTCAGAAATAAGATATAAAGGTAAAAAAAAAAAACACAATACTTCTTTTAGAAAAGAGAATTCATGTTATTTCATAATACAAACGGAATACAAACTAACCAAATTTATATTCATGATATTTGTTATTATTCATACCACAATGTCATGAAATTAGTCTGATCTCCTCATTTTTGTGCATAATACTGTACCTTTGGATACCAAATGGAAGACAGAGCCATTTATCTCGTAATAGTTTTGTCTCTGACTGCCAGTCATCTTCTTTTATGAGAAAATTGTCATTACAACTATTTTGGAACAGTTTTTGAACTACGAAACTTGAGGTTGTGTTAAATTAGACATTGAGAAGCGAAATAGATAGATGCAAAGTGCTATATATTTGTTCTTTAATGTTGTTATACGTTATACCTAAATAAAAAACGTGTTATACGCTATGCCTAACAAGAAAATTATTTCAGAAATAAAAAGGTAAAAAGTAAAAGAAAAAAACAAAACAAAAAAGAAACTCCTTTTTAGAAGAGAGAATGCATGTTATTTCACAAGACAAATGAAATACAAACTAATCAAATTCATATTCATGACATTTGTCATAATTCCTACCACAATGTCACTAAATTAGTTTGATCTCCTCATTTTTCATTTCTAATCGAGATATTATATGGCTTCTCGTAAATGTAGCCCATGCTTTTATTATCCATAACTCATTTAAAATAAGTGCTTTATCTTACCAAACAGATCTTTAAAATCATTACACATATCCCATAAAATTATACATAATTATTACACATAGCCCAAAGTATCAAGATAATCACTAAATCTCTAAATCAACAAAAAAGTTAATTATCTAATTTTTTATAATTAAGTTATCTAAGATATTTGACATGGTTAATGTTTTTGAAGAATAATCAATTCCCTAACTCGATCAACATTGGTGCAATCATGATTGAGAAAACTCATCTTAGAGATTTTTTTTATGGAGTTTTAAGAAAATGGCCCTAGGAAAAGGTTCAAACCCTAAGTTAATTCCTGTTCGACTGATGTTGTTGTGGAAATTTTAAATGGAGAAATTAGAATAAATACTCCTATTAATTTTAATATTATCATGATTAAGAAAAAGAATATATATCATTATAGAGAAAAATAAGAATTAGGACTTATTTTGTTTTATGGGAAAAGTAAGAATTAGGGTTTATAATTGTATGAGAATTATAACTAAGACTTAGGTTTTATATGATGAAGTGTAATTAAAAGAAAAGTTAGGGTTTATTTTGATTTTGAGTAAGAAGAAGAACATAAATTTAATTGTTGGTAAAAGTTAAGACATGTTTGGATTTCGTTTTATCTTAAACTTTTTGGGTTATAGTTAATAAACGTGTGTGCTATATTTAAGAGAAGCCTATTATATTTAATCAATCTGAGGGGGTGTGGAGTATAGCCATCGGCTGCTTGAGGCTAAGTCAGAGTCTAGGAAATCTGGAGCGAAAGATTTTGTTTTTATAACCTTTTATTCGTCAAAAAAGTGCAAGGACGGAGCCAGATCTTGTTTGAAGGCCTTGATATTATATCGGATTTACACTGATGTATTCTTCATAGGAATCAAATATATGAATATAGACTATTCTCCGAAGGAATCAAGGCAATAGTAAACAATAAAAAGCTGAGGCTTTCCTCATGCACTCACTCACTTCCCTGTGCAATTTGGCGAGGTTGTTGACCTTTTTCCTTTAATTCTTCACCATGGACCTGGGGGAATCCTTTTGGGGTCCCTCTAATTTGCGTATACTTTTGATTTCTTTGTGTATAAACATTTATTTTCAGTTGGAGTTTAAGAACGTGTTTGGATACACCTGTAAAAGCTAATTTTTTTACTTTTAGAAACAAAGATTCGGAAATTGGATTAGTAACAAACTTTGGAATTAACTCATAATAAAATGAAAGTTAACATTTTGTGAAGCACATCGATATGCAAGACAGCGGAGCTTGCATAAGCCTAAGGAGAGTACCGCATGAGCCTGATTGATACACCCTTGGCCCGAGCAAGACAATTGCATCCTTTCAGTAATACCTAAGCTAAGTGAATAGGGGGTATTAGGCCTGCAATGGCCTATGCGTAAGTTCAAGGCATGCCACATTCATGGACAAGACTCGGCAGTGTGACGGTTACTCAACAAGATAAGAATTGCAATAATGAATTCCTTACGCTTAGGCAAGGCTTTATATCCTTGTTTTGTGGTAAGTTGGAATGGTGTGGAAGCTAAGTTAGCTGCATCATGCTCCATGAGCATGCTTGCAAGGGAAAATAGACGTGCATTTTCCTATCTCTAAGGCCCGGATTGTAGCATCATCATGAATTGATTTATTGCATTGGCCTCTGCTTCTTCACTTTTACTTTTGGATCAAAACAATCTCTTAGTCCCAAATTTACTAGACGAATGTAAAATTGGGTACGTCGTTTACAAGTCTGGAGATTCCCTAAGCTTGAAGACTGGGTTTTTTCATTGATTTCCCATGGACTTATTAAGAGTTGTTGTTTAAACGCTTTTAAATAAGATATAGAGAAATGAAATAGGTAGATGCAAAGTGTTATTATAATCTATTCTTTAGTGTTGTTATACATTATGGCCAAACAGGAAACTTGTAATACATTATGCCTAACAAGAAAACTATTTAGTTTTTGAACTTCCAAACTTTAGGTTGTTTTAAATTAGACATTGATAAATGAAATAGATAGATGCAAAGTACTATATATCCGTTCTTTAATGTTGTTATACGTTATGCCAAAACATGAAACTGTGTTAAACTTATGCCTAACAAGAAAACTATTTCAGAAATAAAAAGGTAAAAAGTAAAAAACAATACAAAACCCTTTTTAGAAGAGAGTATGCATGTTATTTCACAGGACAAATGGAATACCAACTAACCAAATTTATATTCATGACATTTGTCATAAATCCTACCACGATGTCATTAAACTTGTTGGTCTCTGAAAAAGCGGGAGTCTAACAACCACACCCAATATTTCATTTTGGCAATCTGTATGGACTAACTCCAATATATTTCCAAGAGAATCAACTAGACAGTCAGACTCAATCAAGGAAAATACATCCAAGAGTTATATCTTTGTTTATCAGTATAATCAGCAAACCAAAAACAGATAGAAATCCGCGAGCATGATTATTATGAGAAACAACTTGAACGGTACCAAAGACCAATGTTCAAGTGTCAATCAATTTATATCAACAACCAAAGGTTGGATTATCTAATTGATTGAATTACGCACAACCTGTGATATTTCAATTATATAGAAAATATAATACGGAAAGGAAATAACACAGACACCATAAGTTTTGTTAACGAGGAAACCGCAAATACAGAAAAACCCCGGGACCTAGTCCAGATTTGAACACCATACTGTATTAAGCCGCTACAGACTCTAGCCTACTACAAGTTAACTTCGGAATGGAATGTATTTGTGCCCTAACCAATCTCACACTGATTAAGGTACAGTCGCGTTCCTTACGCCTCTGAATCCCAACAGGACTCTACGCACTTGATTCCCTTAGATGATCTCACCCACATCTAAGAGTTGCTATGACCCAAAGTCGAAGACTTTATAAACAAATCTGTCTCACACAGAAAGTCTATTGAATAGATAAATCTGTCTCCCACAGAAATACCTACGAGTTTTTTTTCCGTCTTTTGATAAATCAAGTTAACAGGAACTAATTGATACACCGGTCTTATATTCTCGAAAAACAGCCTAGTAATATCAATCACCTCACAATAACTTAACTATACGGTAGTAGAAAAAGTTATTGCGGAATCACAAAGAATGAGACGAAGAGCTTTGTGATTACTTTTTATATCTTACCTATCGGAGATAAATCTCGAGCAAATCTTAAAGAAGATAGTACTCAATACGATAGAACAAAGTAAGATAAGAACACGCAACTACTGAGAAAATAGTTGGGTCTGGCTTCAAAATCCCAATGAAGTCTTTAAGTCGTTAACCTATAATGGTTTTAGGAAAAACCTAGGTTAAAGGAGAATTGACTCTAGTCGCAACTAGTATCACACAGAAGGTATGGGGATTAGGTTTCCCAGTTGCTAGAGTTCTCCCTTATATGGTCTTCAAATCAGGGTTTGATAGCTTTGGAACAAAGCAATCAATATTCACAGTTAGATGAAACCTGATTTAAGATACAAGCTAATATCTTTCAACTGTTAAATTGATCTTAGCTTGTTACACACAAATGAAATATACCTTCATTTAGATATGGGTAACTGTACCTAAACGTGTATATTGAGTTGGCTCAATAACAGTTAACCGAAGTTAGCCATATGAACAATTTTCTCTTAACCTTGTTCATCTTAACATTTCTATATCAATTGATAATCAAATAATCTAATTGTGTTACTCATAGAGTTGTTAAATTGTTTATATTCTCATAGAAGTAAACAAGACACAATTGAAGCAAAATCGGATTGATTCGAAAGAATCAGTTCATGAACATTTTAGCCATGGTTTGCAAAGATTGCATTCCTTAATTTATAAATGTATTTGTTCATGAGTATGAAATCATACTTATCCGATTTAAGAACTTGAACCACTTAAGTTTGCGAACGGGTACGCGAACTTAAGTTCCGGACATTGGTCATAAGCCGAAAGTTTGCAAACGGGTACGCAAACTTTAGCTCCGGACCGAACTCAGTTGAAACCATTTTCGAACGGGTACGCAAACTTGGTTCTCGGACTTCAACAATTAAATCATTTTGCGAACGGGTATGAAAACTTAAATACCCTGAGATAAACAGTTGAATAAGTTTGCGAACGGGTATGCAAACTTCCGGTCCTGAATTCTGTAAAAACAATTCATACACTAAGTACACAAATTGTAATGTATCCAGACATGGGTTTTAGCTCTTAACTCCTATTTCAATCATTGAAACATTCTTAGAATACGGGAATAGCTGTCTCACACAAACTATTAGCTTCAAAGCAATTTTCAAGTGATCGAATGATCAATACGAAACATTCCTAGCCTACATCAAATGATTGTCTCACACAAATCATGTAAGATGTTACCAGATGATTTTCACGTGATCGTCTTTTGACTTTCGTCAAGAATAATGATGAACATGGTTAAAGAAAAAAGATTTCCAACACATATTTTGAGAAAGATATAAGCGAGTTAAACTCAGCTCGAAATATCAAATGTGTAAAAAGTAAATTCTATATAGCTATACGACTTTTGTCTCAATAGGAGATAGAAAAGAATAGACTTCTGAGTGATAGATGAGTTCAAGTCTCCACATACCTTTTGTTGATGAAGTTCTACAAGATCCCCTTATTAGTTCTTCGTCCTCAATCGATGAATGCCGTGAAGTCTAAATCTCAACTACATATTCTATCCTAGTCCGAGACATAGCTATAAGTAGACTAAAAATCAAGACTTATAGTTTTGACAACTAAACTTGACAAACAAGCTTGAGATAGCAACGCTTGCGAGTTCGACGGAGCAGTGCTCTAACAATCTCCCCCTTTGTCAATTTTAGTGAAAAAACTATCAATACATATGGATTACAAAATAAATAAACTTTGTAGCTTCTCATCCAAATGTTTGATTTCCTTGGTTCTTCAACATTCCTTGAATTCTTCGTCACCCCAAGTACTCCAGTGATTCTGAACGTGTTCAACTCAACATCATAGTTGTTGAAGATCCGTAGCCATAACAATAAGAAAACAGATGTTCTCAATTATTGTTATACAGTGTCATAGTATTATTAAACAGCATCAAAGTCCAATTGTATCACAACTTTGACAATAATACTACGGTGATATGTATCACTCCCCCTTAGTCAATACTTCATCTCACAATGAAAACCTCTCCCCCTTACATAATAATCCGTAAACCATATGTATATGTAGTGTGAACTACAAAATAATTCTCCCCCTTTTTGTCAATATAAATTGGCAAAGGTACGAAAACTAGCGGGATCATAATGAAATTCTCAAAGAGATACTTCATGACTAAACGAGAACATATCAACTTTGTTTCGGTGATTTCACATAGTCGAAACTTAGTGTATTCATCAAGGAGTTTATAAAGATACAAGATAACTCCTACAATATTCCATAGCCGCACTCCCCACAAAGATTTGGCAATTAAGCACAAGTTCAATTAAGAACTCTCCCCCATTAAATGTCATTCCCAAAAGAACAACAAGAGCGACATTACTTTTACAAGAAAAGAAGGATTTCTTTGGACATTAAAAAATCACATGAAACATGAATTTGTATCCAGAAAACTCAATTAAATTAACCACAAAGGAATCTCAATGATTAATTTAATCGGAAATGCTCACCATAAGAAAACTTACTGAGATGTACAGTACTTTCACATAGAAGTGAATCAGGGAAAGATCAATACTGCGAAATATTCAAAGATTCATTCTATTTTTCATCAATATTTTCATAATGATACCATAGACTTAATCTTTGACATCAAAAGTTCATTCTATTTTCCATCAATATTTGCATAATGACATAATAGACTTAACTTTTTACATATATTGGACAATCATAGTTCACGGACGTAAACACACATATCCCATAAAATTATTTGCAATATATGAAACCAATAAAGATTAATACTGCAAAATCATTTTCCAAATAACTTAGAATTTAAATAAATAAATTTAAAAACATTGCAAGATGACAATCGTTGGCAATAGCAATGTGTAATCAAAATATATGCTATTCCAAACCCTAGTTATCCTTCTTAAAATGCAAGAATAAATTCTCATAAGAAGTTTCTTAGACATTAAGAATGATCAAGCTAAACAAAATGACTCCTAAATCAACAAAACCGATCATAAACTGAAATCAATGAACTCTTCCGGATCCGTCACGAGTCTTGAGACCTTTGAGCTTGTGATTGACAACATCCAATGCTTCTTCAGAGAAGATATCCTCATTGACAAGATCTTTAACATGTGTCTTCATGAGAACAAGGTCAGAGTTAACCATTTTTCAACTCAGTTTTTAACACATCGAGACCCTTCGTAGTATCAAGGAGCTGCATTTTTAATTCCTCAAAGTATTTGAGAAAATCGTGAACCACTTCGGCCGAAACCATCTCATCATTCTCAATATCTTGATGAGTATAGGCATAGTGGCATGATATCCTTAGGATTTTGATCATCAACTTCTACTAGGGTTCTTTTCTTCCTCCATTTGGACTCGAAACCAATACCTTTATCAAGAAAACCTCTTGCAAAAAAATAAGTGCGAGAAGGTGAAGACATTCTTGACACAAAGAAAATAACCTAAAGTACGCGTACGTGACTCAATAGGTTTGGTATTTAAACGGTTTCTTAGGGACGGTAAATTTTAGGGTTTGTAGAAATGGTTCGTGGCAAGCAATATTTGGGTACCCGTACGAACACAATCCGAACCCAAAAGAAAAACTAAAACCGTAACGTACCATTTTACATGGTAAAACGAAAACAACAAAATTTGTCTACGTGAAGATTTTCTTTCACAATTTTTGCCTCAATAAATTTTATGTTCTCACAAGAGGAAAAATTTAGAGCACAAAGGTAGCTCACAAAAAGTAAAGTTATTTTTCCAAAATTAAAAAGTGAACACTCTATTCTAAAGAAAACAATACTTAAGAAAAGCTATCTGTAGAAAATAGTTTTGCTATGGACGATAAGAAAATAGCTCAACTAAACAGAAAACATTATACCAATAAGTATACCTGAGTATTAGCAAATCTTAGTCAACAGGATTTTTATGAGTAAGAATTCAACCCTTGTGATTAATTAGCACAAGTATGAGATTTATGCTCATCAAATGAATATTCTTCATGGTTAATCCTCTTTTTTCTTCTAGCTTTAGGAGGAAACCCTTTTTGATGTGAAAAAGTATCATAAAACTTACTATCGTCAAAATAAGAGACTAAGTTTTAATCCTTAACAGAAGAAGTTTGTATGGAGGATTTTGACAACCTGTTGATAAGATCCTTGTATCCTTCAATTATCAGATTAAGGTTGTCCTTCATATCTTCATTGTTGTTTCCACCTACTGGCACCTTTCTCACATCTTGATCATCATCATTCACTTTAGGTTGAGAAGGACTTTTCTGAAATCTTGTTAACCGATTTGTATTAATACTACAATTGGTTCGAACGTTCGATGAGCATATTGAACTTACTTTCCTGGAAGAATTCACAGGGTGAGTACTAAAACCGATAGGTTTATACATCCAAATGTCAGTTACACCTTTGAGTATTAAATCTAAGGTATGCTGAAGTCGACCAAAGTAATTGTCATTCATCTTCAGTTTGCTCTTCCGTTGAACATGTCCTTTTGAATCACAAAAAAGACATACTTTCTGATCACCGGAGTGATTAGAGTGTGTAGCATTAGTAACATCGTTAGAAGATTTCTTCCTTCCATGAGATGTGGTAAATCCATGATCAGTGGAAGAGCCAAGCACCTCTTTAGCAATAGGAAGGATTTGTATTTTAGCTTCTGAAGCTGGTTTCATTAGAGAAACATGATTAGAACTAGCCACGTTTTCTAAAAACACAGCAAAATCAAAATTAATTTGTATGACGGACTCCACAGAACGACCTTTATCTTGAATAGAGAGATTACTCAATAGTCGTTCTATTTCAAGGGAATCTTCTTTGAGTTTAGCGTCGAGTAAGGTTCAGGAGGAACAAACTACAACATTTTCCTCACGAAGAACCCTTAATTGGGAATCACGATATTTTACCATACAAACCATTGTATTGACTTGTGTTTCAGCATATTG
Source organism: Papaver atlanticum (assembly GCA_023531105.1). Taxonomy (NCBI): domain Eukaryota; kingdom Viridiplantae; phylum Streptophyta; class Magnoliopsida; order Ranunculales; family Papaveraceae; genus Papaver; species Papaver atlanticum. The sequence continues at coordinate 2,457,614 of JAJJMB010007077.1, forward strand.
ATTTCAACATCCTGGATTCTAACAAGTTTTAGAATTGCTGCACTCTCTTGGGCTGCTTCCCTTTCTACTTCAGAGTCAGACTCGTCAGTAGGATAGTTAGGTGTTGATGGTGGTTTTTAATATAGGGTGAAAAATGTAAAAGTCTATCTACCTGACCCGGCATCAGAAGTAGTAGACCTTGATATGTCTATATTCTGCAAGGAATTTGAAGAATATATCAAAATCTGATGAGTGCCTATGTCTCTCTTCATGTTATATTGAAACTCAAGCTCCTAGATGAATTGTTCACTAGTATAGAGCCTAATGAGTATTTAAGCTCCTAGGTGCATTACTCACTAATGCCGAAGCCTGCTGAGTATTTTCCTATGTTATGTTCCCCGGCTGAACTCTTAATATTGATATGACATGACAATTAGTGTTCACTCGCAGCTGAGTAGCATGAATTTCCCGAAGTATCAAGATTAAGGTCTGCATGAAAGTACTCAATCAGAAGACGCGCTGACTGCTCTCTGAGAATAAAATTAAGAATTTTGTGTTAACACAAAGAATTCACCAAATTTTACCAATTTTTTGACAGCTCGCAAAATTCAAATTTTAACCTAATTAATTTGCAAAAATTAAGTTTTTGCGCCCTGCGCAATATCTCGAACCCTATTGGTCGAGACCAAACCTAGGTAAGATAGGAAATTAATCCAACATGGAACTGATAGGAGCAAATCCTACCAAAAATCAGAAAACAAGAAATAAAGAGGAACTGCGGCAAGTAAAAGCAGCAGCAAAGGGAGGTGTGGCCACGCCACTTTGCCGGCCGATTTGCTACAGCAGACGCCGCCCGTGGACGATTGGCCACACTCCATGTTGCCGCTTGCCAGCCCCTTTCCCATCGACCAATCAGATCGCTTTAAATGCGCCACACACACTTTTAAATAAAGTTGGAAGTTGGTTGGTCGAAGCACCTACTTCCTTAAGGAATTTAATATAGGCTTCCCATGTCAGTCTTTAAACGATCACGGCCGTACATTTTAGCCACTCGATTTATCAATTCTAGCCACTATTTAACACGACCGGACAAGCATCACCATGCACACCGGCGGGCCCACTAATGACTTGGCCAATCAGAATCCTTTTAACTCGCCAACAGAGCCACTAACCGATTGCTTAAAGTTAGTTGGTCGCGCGACCTACAAAACCCTAATTTCTATTAAGCAGCTTTACATAACTGACGCAAATCATCTCTCCTCCCAACTTCGCCAGTCGAATTGGCCGGCCAAACTCCTATTCTAGGCGTTCGACAAGATGTGGCCATGATCACCAGGCACCCCTCTTCCATAAGGAACAATCGGCCAAGCCGCGGCCTGCCCGTATGGCTCCTAAACGATCGCCCAAAGATGTCTGGACGCGCTTCTTATAGAAGTCTTAAATAAATTAGCGGCAATCAATAACTGCCGCAAATCATCTCAGCCATCCAATTTGGCTAGCCAATTTAACCGGACTATATTTAACTTGGACCGACCAATAGGATGTCAAAATGGCTACCAGCCATCACTCTCCTATGGGGACCGACCGGCCTACCTTTGGCACGCATAATTAGCTCCCAGCAGCTTCCTGAAAGTGGAAGGTCATGCTCTTTTTAAGACACTAGGTTCCGCGACCAACCAAGACAGGCTCAATACAATGATGCTTCACATGCTTCGATTATTTCGAGATGCTTGCTTTAAAGCGATGCTTTACATGTATCGAATACATACGATATTTTATGAGTATCGGCTTCACAAATAACTTAGTTATTTAACCTAATGTCGTTACATGCTATTCTTTGCATCAAGTCTCATGACCTGGCTCATCACACATTACTACCCGCCACTTATCTTGCGCGTGATTGGTTAGAATAATTAGGCGAGACCCACTTGGCAACTTGCTACATATTTTCTATAAAATACTCGAGACATCAAACATGTCACAAACTGGGGGATGTTCATCAGGGTATTGGTCTGGCGGTTTACAGCGTACGGCGTGCAACATGCCCATTATGAGAAAGTTTCAGGAAACGCGGACAGTCAGTGGAGTCCAAGAAAGGCACCTGCAGAGATCACGAAAGCAAAGTAACAATGGAGGCTTGACGCATCTTCAAATAATCATAAAGGGGTTCGCCTATTATGCCAACACAAGCAAGAGCAAGTAGTTTAATCCAAGCAAGGGAAAGCCCGTGACATCTTCAGATGTACTGGAGCCAACACATCAAGAGAGCAGCCTCGAGAAGATAACGACGCACGCGTCATCATGCCAAGAAAGAATCCGCATAAGAGATTCGAGAAGTTGCTGCACTAAAAGGACCCACGTTTCCCATATTTTCTTTGCCCAGGGAAGCGGGTAATGCTGAAGAACATATCTCCCATCGTTGGAATACTTAGGAGGAATACGAGTATCACCAGATGTTATGACTCGAAGAGTTCTCCATATTTCCTTCCTACCAGAAGAGCCTACACCGGGTAAAGCAACAACGCGCCGAACAAGACCTCCGATTGGTTCCAGATGGTAATGTTCCCTACCATAAATATCTCTCCATTCCCGAGCTGATCACCCTCAAGACTTGGACATGATGTTCCAGCAAAATAACAGGCATCTCGATGACTATGTCGAGAGATCCAGAATTGAAGCCCTCGATTTCCAAGTATACTGCTGGTGCTAACACATCAAGAGATAACTCACAAAGAGAGACACCTCATCAGCAGCGTCACCCACGGTAATCTCCAAGACTCCCTCCTAAGGTACTTTTCCATTTGGGTCGAACGCCCGTTGAAAAATCATAAAGGCATCATAATTAGCAAAAGATGGTTCAAACATGGGGATTGAAGTATAAAACATAGAGTAACCTAAACATTCATTAAAAAGTGTTTTAGAATATTGCATGTAGTCAGCAAGGCTACGAGTCATTTTGCAAAAACTCTGTCAGAAACGTTTTTACACTTCCCTCTGGAAGAACTTAAGCTGGCACTAATTGGTAAAGAATCTGGGGGTGAGCTATATAACAAACGATTCGCATGGAAATTTTCTACAGCATACTAATAGGGCACGTTAATCCAATGAATGAGCTATAAATGGCAGCCAAAACTCTCGACTACGTGACAGCTGAAAATCAACATCGGATGAAGATTTTGTGGCCGTTCTGGCAAGAAGACACAAATATGAAATTTTCACCAAGACAATACACCAAGGTCGCACTTACAATAAGGAAAGAAACAATAGAAGAGCTTATGCATGCATGAAATCAGGGAGGAGCCGCTTCACCGAAAATAAAAAGGGGAAAGAAAAGAAGGAATAAACTCACATACGTGTGTTATATACTCATGGCCGTGGTCGTCCAAGGTTCGTGCTCGTAGCTGCCGCTCCTTCCTTTCAAGGATCATGACCATAGCCACCACTCTCCCTGCCAGTCTCTTCTGATCACAACGGCTGCCAAGAACCGTTGTTCTTGTTTGTTGATACCATCCAGAGCTTCACCATAGCAACCACTACGGACAGAGGTAATCCGAACTTATGCATATTTTATTCTCCCATGGAGGAAGTAATAGAGTCACCAGTACGGAGGCTATATGGTGATATCTTTATTATGGTAAACCCACCGACCATACAAGATAGAGCCACGTAAATCGCACTTGGGGACTGAGGCTCAACACGGAACCCTTTCACTGTCAATAAACTCTTAACCTCCGAAGAAACGGTCAACCAAGAGACCGTGACAAGGTCACCACTCTTCAAAGATGTAGCGTAAGGATATCGTCACCTCCCTGTATGGAAGACGCCTGACCAACAAGCAGTATTTGGTTCAGCCATTCATAAGCATTGTTGTCAGTGAAGAATCAAAGAGGAAAGTTGCGCCTCAGTAAACCATCACGATCAACGCATCTCATGGTACTACATCCTCTACCACCAACAACAGCGGCACAGGAAACATTCCCTCTGAAAAAGTGGGGGTACAATAACGTCACCCAATAATTCTCTTAACAATCTGTATGGACTAACTCCAATATACTTTTATGAGAATCAACTAGACAGTCAGACTCAATCTTAATAAAAAGTATATCAAGGAGTTATATCTCAATTTATCGATTCAATACTTACTCAAGAAAATAGAAATTTGCGAGTCTAATTGAATACAAGAGAAATTAACTTGAACGGTACCAAAGACCAATGTTCAAGTATCAATCAATTTAAATCAACAACCAAAGGTTGGATTTACCAATTGATTGATTCAACGCACAACCTGTGATATTTCAATTATATAACAAAATATAATGTCGAAAAGAAATAACACAGACACAAGAAGTTTTGTTAACGAGGAAACCGTAAATGCAGAAAAACCCCGGGACCTAGTCAAGATTGAACACACATTGTATTAAGCCGCTACAGACACTAGCCTACTACAAACTAACTTCGGTCTGGACTGTAGTTGAACCCCAATCAATATCACACTGATCCAAGGTACAGTTGCGCTCCTTACGTCTCTGATCCCAGCAGGATACTACGTACTTGATTCCCTTAGCTGATCTCACCCACAAGTAAGAGTTGCTACGACTCAAAGTCGAAGATTTTAATAAACAAATCTGTATCACACAGAAAAGTCTATAGGAATAGATAAATATGTCTCCCATAGAAATACCTACAAGTTTTGTTCCATCTTTTGATAAATCAAGGTGAACAGGAACCAATCGACAACCCGAGCTTATATTCCCGAAGAACAGCCTAGAATTATCAATCACCTCATAATAATCTTAATCGACTAGCGAAACAAGATATTGCGGAATCACAAACGATGAGACGAAGATGTTTGTTACTACTTTTCAATCTTTCCTATCGGAGAAATTAATCTCAATCCAATCTTACGATTGCACTCAATCACGATAGAAACAGCAAGATCAGATCACGCAACTATAGAGAAAATAGTTGGGTCTGGCTTCACAATCCCAATGAAGTCTTCAAGTCGTTAACCTACAGGGTCTCGGTAGAAACCTAAGGTTAAAGTAGAATCGACTCTAGCTTATACAACTAGTATCACATAGGAGGTGTGGGGATTAGGTTTCCCAGTTGCTAGAGTTCTCCTTTATATAGTCTCCAAATCAGGGTTTGCAATCTAAGTTACCTTGGTAACAAAGTGATAGACGCATTTATGTGTCTATTTTCATCTCTATTGTATATATTATTAGTACCCATTTTTGTACTTATTATGGTATTTTATGTCTTTGTAGGTATTTTTAGAGAAATAAGCTTTTGCGACGAAATTGGCTCGTAAAGTGGTGCTTTACACCCCAGGATAGAGTACTAAAGGCACCCCAGAAATGCACCGGAAGCACCCCAGAAATACACCGGAAGAATCCCGAAAAAGTGTTGGAAAAACCCCAGAAAAAAGTGTTAAAGGCACCCACCAAAATTACTAAAGGCACTCTAAAAATGGATAAGGGCACCCCCAAGGCAGCCGATCTGCTAAAGGCACCTGCGTTTTGGATTCAGGGCACTTCACCTTCATCGTTTGAAAAATATTTTTGGCGGGAAAAAAATTCATTTTTCTGCAGAATTTTCTGTTTGATTTTTGGACGTGATTTAGTGAGATTAAATCCCTGAAACTTAATGGGTAGACGTGATATGACTATAGAAAGCTGGTATGGGTGTTGTTTCCGATCAAATTTGGCCTAATTACGTGTTTCAATCCAAAACAGTGGACACAAGTTTTCACGGGTTCAAGTGAATTTGACACGAGTTTGAGGCATGTAATGCATGAGTTTCGAGTGTGTTGCACTACAAAGATTCATGAAGAAGATAAATAACGAAGTTTGACAGCTGAGAACGCGTGGAAGATCAAAAAATGGAAATTTTAGCCGTGGAGAATAATATTGATAAATGAAGATTATTTGGGAGATATGGCCGGATTAAATGAGGATTAGGAGTATAAATAGATTTCTACAGGTACAAGGAAGGGGTGTGGAGAGTTTGGGGAGCTGAGAAGAACCAGAGAGTCGAGAAATCAAGTTGCAGGAAAACTCCATTTTCTGCTGCTGCTGCTGCTGATAAACGCGAAGAACATTAGACGCAAGGTAACCGTCGTTCTTCAACAGTGACAGCGACACAAGGATGAGGGTCGTAATGCGACAGTGTTAACAACACTTCATTTTTATCGTTCTCTGTAACAGCTCAGTTTGTAACAAATAGAAGTGTTACAAACCCGGTTTTTGTCAATTTTCTCCTATTTCATCATTTGTGAACCATTTTTGAGCAATAATAAAGATGAATTTTGAGCATATTTCCATGATAATGATGAGCTAATTCTCGCGTAACCAAGACATGGAGGAAGCTATTGTTGCATGAATAATTGGTAATTATTTTACTTTTCTCTAATTTTGCAATTTATAATTCACTCAAATTACTGCTTTGCAGAATTTTAATTATTTGCATAATTTTTCCTAATTAGTTGTGATTCAATTAGATAGGTTATGCTTTGGTTAGATAATCTATGCTTAAGGGATACAATTAATGTTTGAGAATATGCTTGATAATTTGTGAATTAAGAAAAAGATATTTTAAAAATAATTAGAGTTTTGGAATTCTTATCATCATTTATTCATGTGTAATAGTGGAATCTAGTGTCTTGGTTATTTTCACTCTAAAAATTAAATCCTTAGTCCCAGTACCTCTTGCACCAATTGTACTATTTTTGTATATAATTTTTATTGATTTTAAAAAACTCGAATCTTCACAAATCTGAACGAACCCATTCTTACCACTATTTAAAATTACATCACAAAGCATTCAATATTCACCGTTAGATGAAAACCTGATTAGATTAAAGCTAATATCTTTCAACCGTTAGATCGAACTTAGCTTGTTATACACAAATCAAATGCACGTTCATTTAGGTTTGTGTAACCGTACCTAAACATGTACACCTAGTTGGTTCAACAGTAGTTAACCAAATGGTTAGCCATATGAGCACTTTCATATCAACCATATTCATCTTCACCATAACTAGTTAAAATGACTCAAAAGAACTAGTTAGAGAGTTGTTCAATTGCTTAGATCTCATAGAAGTATACAAGACACAATCGAAGCAAAAATGATTTTGATTCACTCGAATCGATTCATGAACTTTATAGCCACTTTTTGCAAATATGCATTCCTTAGTTTATATAAGTTTAAGTTCACGAATAAACCGTTTTTAGAAAATAACCCACTCAAGTACGCATACCGGTACCGATACTTAAGTACTCGGATTGAGTTTTTTTTTCAGTTCACAAACTCCAGCAGAAATTCACGGGACGTGAACTTCCGGCAGTACGCGGACTTTAGTTCCGGTTATCCTAAGAAGCAAAGTACGCATACTTTGGTTCAAGGATTTTGGACTTACACACGTATGAGTTCACATACAATGTTTATATCCATTCAAGGTTATATATTCTAAACTCTCATTTGAATCATTGAAACATTCGTAGAGGATGTTAAATAGAGGTTATTCACACACTATTTTTTATCAAAGCGATTTTCAAGATATTGAAATAATCAACATGACTTTCGCCACTTGTAAAGATGAACTTGGCCAAAGCGAAAGCTTACCAACACATATTTCGAGAAATAGATAAGCGAGATAAACTCGGCTCGAAATAGCAAATGTGTATAATCGAAGTCTTTATAGCAATACGACTTTTGTATTAAGATAGGAGATAGAGTAGATATACTTTTTGAGTGATAGATAAGTTCAAGTCCCCACATACCTTTTAGTCGATGAAGTTCCACCAGTTCCTTGAGTAGTTCTTCTTCTTTGTATGATGAACATTGTGGAGTCTAGAGCTCAACTACACTTTCTATCCTAGTCTGAGACTTAGCTATAAGTATACTAGAAATCAATACTTATAGTTTTGGCAACTAAACAGCTTGAGATAGCAACGCTTGCGAGTTCGACCGAGCAGTGCTCTAACACCCTCCGGCGTGACACCTCCTATCACAAGAGCCAGAGCCGCTTCCGCCATTCCCAACGTTTCTTCGAGCTTAACACCCCCAATTTTTACCAGAGCTATTACCACTCCTCCATCAGGACGAGAGGCTGGAGGAGCCAGAGGAAGCCAACCCACTATTACCATTATTTATTTGATGGAAAGACAAGAAGTTCTCGCTAAGGCTCTGACAGACATGGCTACAACTCAGAAGGAGGTACTCACTTTTCTCAAGACGCTGACGGAAAAATTACCACCAGAACCACGTCAACCTCAAGTGGAGCTGACAAGGAATACTTTCATGAATCCTGGCGCGAGTACTTCAATAAGGCGCATCTTTATGGATGAAGAAGTTCGTGTAGCTCCTGAACGGCCGTCAGAAAGGAATCAACAATCCAACTTCATCACACGAGAGGACCTGGAACGACTTCTCCAGAATCGAGGCAGGAAATATCCAGCTACCATTCATCAGCACCAACCTCCTTATCCCCCCAACCTCTCCTGGAAAGTACGATTGATAGATCCAACTGGGGACTCCTAACCATCGCTCAACTGAAAGATGTCGAGTTTGACAGCACGCTAATTAACGCGACCTCTGACTTCAACATTGTCATCGTCAAAAATCTTAGTGCTGCAAGGATTTCAAAACAGGAAGTCGTTCACTACCCAACCATAATCAAAAACTCGGAAGGAGAATCCAGAGACGCGTACGGGTATATCAATCTCGAAATCAAGGTGGGAGATACTCTAACACATGCCAAATTTCATATAGTTAAGGAGTACCCAAATTATTATATGGTCCTAGGGCGCTTATGGATACACGACAACAAGGCGAAGATGGGAGTATGTCCTTTGCCAGTGTCTATACTTGAAAGGGTCTCCAACAATCCATCCAATCCTAAAGATTATTTGTTGTCGTATCAACAACTTGCGAACGTGACGCAACTGACTGGAAAGCAGCGCACAACTACTTCTTCAGAAACGGTCCATGCTCATACATATCTAGTTGGCGTGCCACAAATCTTCAAGAAACATGTAATTTGCAAGGGAAATCAAACAGAAGAAGCGGTATTCTTTTCCATGAGGAGAAAACACGACTTTCTGACCAGCACTATTTGTGTGCCGTCTTCCCATCTGCCATATCATATTTCCTAAGAAGAATGGGAAGAACTCGTTTTTCGAAATCAAGGGTTACTGGCTCCCTCACTGGAGTTCTCTCCAGAAGTCGCTTCAACGTTTTCTCTATAAGCCGCTTCAACGTTCTCTCCAGAAGCCGCTTCAATGTTTTCTCCAGAAGCCGCTTCAACGTTCTCTCCAGAAGCCGCTTCAATGTTCTCTCCAGAAGCCGCTTCAACGCTCTCTCCAGAAGACGCTTCAATGTCCTCTCCAGAAGTCGAAGCCGCTTCAATGTTCTCTCCATAAGCCGCTTCAATGTCCTCACCCGAAGACGAAGCCGCTTCAACGCCTCAGCTAGAGACATAGACCAAACGCATCATGTCTGCCTGGTAGGTCAGTAAACAAGCCTACGACTATGTCTAACTACAAGTGCATAGCGTCTATTGTAGATAGAGAAAATATAGGTCGATCCCATAGAGACAAGGTGGGTGTAGAATTGTTTCCAAAGTCTTGCAAAACTGATTCAAATAGATAGTAACAAAATAGTTGTTTGTTGGGTGTCGATATGACAAGATGTTGATTATGTAATACAAAATAGTATAGCAGATTGTAAACAAAGGGGTAAAGAGCACTAGGGAAGTTGAATCCACCTCCTAATCCTATGCTAAAGCAATACAAACTCGACTTATGTTCTTGTCCCTTTCCTTGAAGGTCTAAAATGGATGATTATTCAACCAATTTTACTAACTCACCCCTAGTATAAGCTGTCTTCTTATAGTACAACTGATCACATGCTAATTTGATCCATTAGCTAACTATCATTCCTAAAGCAGTGAAGCACAACAAAAACAATAACATGAATTTGACTAACTTAGCACATAATTAAGGGTTTCATCTAAACCCTAGCAGATGAATTTATTACATGATGAAGATGATTAAAACACAATTATATTAAGACTACTAGTTGATCTAACTAAATTCGGATGATTTGTTACACAACAGTGGTCCTATTTATACACCAATTTCTTACCAAAATACTAGAATTTTATAATTTAGAGAACAACCAATCACTCAAATCGTGTTTTCCGACAAACCCCTTCTGCAATTCATACCTTCAACTCTTGATTTGATGTTTGCGTTTGCTATTGAAGATAAACCTAGCTTTATCTCTCTCAACAGTGGTCCATATCAGTCTTAAAACACGATCACGGCCACACAATTTAGCCACACAATTCAACAGGCCTAACCTACTCCTAGCGGAACTAGGCGATCATCATGATGACCACAGGCGGGCTCACTAACATCCCGACTGATCGGATTCCATCTAATGCACCCGCAACGCTTTTGAACGCTAACCCTAACATGGGTGATCGCGCTGTTGAAAGATGAGCTCAAACGAGCTAAGACCGGCAAAAACGGTCTCAAAAAACATCACGACCGCCCAACTTGGCTAGCCTTGTTGGACGACCTAGATCTTCCCTCGAATGATCAAAAGGGTACTGGCGTGTTCACCGGCGACCCAACTACATTCTTGGTCAATCGACTTGCCCACGGCAAACCAGAAACGTGTTGAATCGCTCGCCCAAAGAAGGGTGATCGTGTGATTTTGAAAACCCTAAAATTAAGTCAGCGGCGTTATGCAACTTCCGCAAATCGATCGTGTCCGTCCATCTTCGCCAGCTTGGTCGAACAGCTTAGATCGGATTCTAGATGGACAACGGCGTGGCACTGTGATCACCGGCCACCCCTCTTCCATGTGGAGCGATCGGACAAGCCATGGCTTGCTCATATGGCCTTCGAACAATCACCCAAAAGAGGCTGGTCGCGCTGCTTGCATAATCCAACGGCAGTACACAACTACCGCAAATCATCTCGTCCATCCAACTCCACTAGCCTAGTCGGATGGTTTAGATTTACTTTTAGGAGGCCAATAGGGTAACGTTTTGATCATCGGCCACCCCTCCTCCATAGGGAGTGATCGACCAAGTGGTATCTCACCCATAGGGTTCTCAAAGGATCACCCAAAGGTGGCCGGTCACGCTACTTTTTTTTAAGATGCTCAATTCGTGACCAATTTGAACGATCTCTAAAACAACGATGTTTCTTGCACATCGATTATTTTCAGTTGCTTGTTTAAAAGCGATGCTTTATATACATCGATCATAAGCGATGTTTTATAAATATTGATTTAACAAATAAACATAAAGACCAATCTTTCTTAGTCGGATTAACAGTCTTTTCAAGAATATGCTTAATTTCCATATTAGAAACTTCTACTTGGCCACTGATCTGAGGATGGTATGGTGTTGCTACCTTATGAGTGATTCCATACTTGCGCATAAGTGATTCAAAAGGTTTATTACAAAAATGAGTACCACCATCACTGATTATTGCTCTAGGTGTTCCAAAACGAGAGAAAATGTTTTCTTTAAGAAAAGAAAGAACTACTTTATGGTCATTTGTTTTGGAGGCAATGGCTTCTACCCACTTAGAGATATAATCAACAGCAACAAGAATGTATAACTTACCGTCAGAGTTAGGAAAGAGACTCATGAAATCAATACCCCAAACATCAAACAATTAAACTATCAAAATAGGTTGTAAGGGAATCATGTTTCTTTTTGATATACTTCCTAATTTCTGACATCGTTCACAAGTAACACAGAATGCGTGACTATCTTTGAACAATGATGACCAATAGAAACCACTCTGTAAGATATTTGCAGCAGTTTTCTTGGAGCTAAAATGGCCTCCACATGCATGGTCATGACATAAAGAGATGACATCTCTTTGTTCCGAGTTGGGGACACATCTCCTAATGAGTTGGTCAGGGCAATATTTAAACAAGTATGGATCATCCCAAAAGAAATATTTCACTTCAGCCAAGAATTTAGAGCGGTCTTGTCTAGACCAATGCAAGGGCATTCTACCAGTAACAAGGTAGTTAACAATATCAGCAAACCAAGGCATTTCAGATACAAGCATCATTTGTTCGTCAGGGAATGATTCTCTAATAAGCAAAGATTCATCAACATATTCAACATTCAACCTAGACGGGTGATCAGCAACAACATTTTCAGACCCTTTCTTATCTCGAATTTCGAGATTGAACTCTTGTAACAAGAGTATCCATCGAATTAAACGAGCTTTAGCATCTTTTTTAGACAAAATATATTTCAATGCAGCATGGTCAGAATATATGATGACTTTAAACCCTATCAAATAAGATCTATACTTATCCAATGCAAACACAACAACTAGTAATTCTTTCACAGTTGTTGAATAATTTAGTTGAGCATCATTAAGTGTTTTACTAGCATAGTAGATCACATAAGGGTGTTTGTCTACTCACTGACCTAAAACAGCTCCTACAGCATAGTCAGACACATCACACATAATTTCAAATTGTAGGGTCCAATCAGGTGATCTGACTATAGGGGCACATGTGAAAAGAGCTTTCAATAGCTCTCATGCATCCTTACAAGAAAATGCAACATCTTTTGCAAGAAGACTACACAAGGGTCTTGAAATTTTACTAAAGTCTTTGATGAATCGACGGTAAAAACCGGCATGGCCCAAGAATGACCTTATCTCCCTCATAGATCGAGGTTGAGCCAAGTGTTGAATGAGACCAACTTTAGCTTTATCTACTTCTATGCCATTTGCAGAAATGATATGCCCTAGAACGATGCCTGAGTTAACCATGAAATGACATTTTTCCCAATTCAAAACTAAATTCTTTTCTTTACATCAAATCAGCACAAGAGTAAGATGATGCAAACATTCATCAAAAGAAGGCCCAAAGACAGAAAAATCATCCATGAAAATTTCAAGAAACTTATCTACAATGTCAGAAAATATGCTCATCATGTAACGTCGACAAGTAGCGGTGCATTACACAACCCAAAAGGCATACGACGATAAGCAAATGTACCATAAGGACAAGTAAATGTGGTCTTTGGTTGGTCTTCGTGTGCTATGTGAATCTGGTTATAACCCGAATAGCCATCTAAGAAACAATAGTGACTAAGTCTTGACAACCTTTCTAGCATTTGGTCAATGAAGGGAAGAGGAAAGTGGTCTTTCTTTGTTACTGTGTTCAGTTTCCTATAGTCAATGCAAAACTCGCCACCCTGTGGTCACACGAGTAGGGACAAGCTCATTCATTTCATTTTGAACTACAGTAATGCCATACTTTTTGGGTACAACTTGAATGGGACTGACCCACTGGATATCTGGAATTGGGTATATGATATCCGCATCAAGCAGTTTCAGAATCTCACCCTTAACAACATCTCTCATGTTGGGGTTAAATCTCCTTTGCATTTCCCTAGATGGTTTAGTATTTTCTTCAAGATTTATGTGAAACATGCAAATTGTGGGACTTATACCTTTAAGGTCTGAGATGGTCCAACCTAAGGCCTCTTTTTGTTCTTTAAGCACTTCTAAAAGTTTGCTTTCCTGTTTTGTGTCTAAACATGATGCAATAATCATAGGAAAAGTATCATAAGAACCTAAGAAAGCATATTTCAAAGTATCAGGAAATGGTTTCAAATCAAGCTTAGGTGGTTCGACAAGAGATGGGGCAGATTTGGAATCATAGAATGGAAGTGGTTCCACTGCAGTCTGCCATTTAGCAGTGTCCATGGGTGGCACATATTCAAGCAAAGAGTGTACTTCCCTAATGTACTTAGAATCAAAGAGATCTAAGTCAAAGTTATCTAGACATGCTTGCAAAGGGTCCACAGATAAGAAATCAGGCAATGAGTCTTGAATCTGACTCTCAATCATGTTAATCTCATGCAATGTATTATCATCACAATCTATAGGCTGTTGACTAATGTTGAAAACATCCAGTTCTACAGTCATGTTACCAAAAGATAATTTCAACACTCCATTACGACAATTTATGATGGCATTGGACATCGCCAGGAAAGGACGTCCTAAAATGACAGGAATGTGATTACTGGGTTTTGCACAGGTTGAGTATCTAACACAATGAAGTCCACAGGAAAGAAAAATTTATCAACCTTGATTAACACATCTTCAACAATACCACGAGGTATTTTCACAGATATGTCCGCTAATTGTAGCGTAATAGGAGTGGTTTCATCTCCCCAAGTCCTAACTGCACATACACAGAGTATGGTAATAGATTAACACTTGCTCCTAAGTCTAGTAAAGCTTTTTCGACCACATGGTCGCCTATGGTGCACGAGATTGTTGGACAACCTGGGTCCCTAAACTTAGTTGGGATCTTGTTTTGAATTATGGAACTTACCTGCTACGTGAGAAAAGAACGTTTGTGCACATGGAGCTTTCTCTTTTGTGTGCAAATATCTTTCAAAAACTTAGCATAGGTGGGTATCTGCCCGATTGCTTCGAAAAATGGAATGTTTATGTTTACTCGTTTGAACATTTCCAATATCTCGTTGTACTGGTGACCCCCTTTTTGCTGCACCAACCTTTGTGGGAATGGAGCAACATGCACAAAAGATGGTATAGGAATATTAACATCAGTAGAATTCTTAGAGTCACTACCTTGCTTAGATTCTCTTTCTACACTAGATGTTTTTTGTGGTGCTGTGTGCAATTGTGACTCATTTGACTGTGGTACACCTACATTATTATCAACAACTTTACCGCTACGAAGAGTAGTGACAGCATTCACATGATTACGTGGAGTCTCATCACAAGTTGAGGTGCTCGCCTGAAATGCATTTTTCTGAATTTGTTAAGGTTGACTAAGGAGTTTACCCTTTTCTCTCTCATTTAGTGCATCACAGATTTGACCCAATTTGAGTTTTAAAGCCTCTGGTCATTTAACTTTTGATATTGCAAAAGATTTTAATTCATTTGGTTTACACCATCATCAAAGTTATGCCTTTTCTCTATAGGGTACTGTGTGTGTGTGTTTAAACTTGGGGGTTTCTAGGATATGAATATCCTTGGCTATTACTAGTTGTACCCCCTTGTACGGGCCCTTTAGACCATGAAAAATTAGGGTGATTCCTCCACCCTGGATTGTAGGTCTGAGAATAAGGGTTGTTCTCTTGCTTATGATACAAAACATTGGCTTGTTCAAGTTTAGATTCTTGGCTGTCTCAATTTGGTCACGAAGAGTAGAGGCAGTAGTTTTCACATTCTTATGCAGCTCTAGCGCTTCTACTTTCCTAGCCAAGGATGCAACATTTGCTTTTTCTTCAAAATCGGACTCGATTCTATGGCCATTATCTACAAGGGCGGTCTTTTTGGGTTCACGGATGGACTCCCACTGCTGAGTCTTTTCAGCGACTTCTATTAAGAAAGTCCATGCATCTTTAGCACTCTTGTCAATAAATGCACCATTGCACATTGACTCAACTGTGGTTCGGGTACTGACATCTAAGCCTTCATACAAAATTTGCACAAGTCCCCATTTTTCTAAACCATGGTGAGGACATTGGAGAAATAATTCATTAAATCTCTCCAGATATTTGGCCGAGGTCTCACCTTCTAATTGCACAAAACTATTCAGACTTTGACGAATTGTCGCAGTCTTATGGTTAGGGAAAAACTTAAAAAAAAAATCTTTTGTAAGATCTTCCCATGTTCTAATGGACTGTGGTTGTAGGACATGCATCCAGGACTTAGCTTTTTATTTCAGAGAGAAAGGAAATAGTCTCTGTTTGAGGGACTCTTCCGGCATTTGGTTAAAGCGCAGAGTCCCACAGATATCTTCAAAATTTCTTACATGGTTGTAAGGGTTTTTAGCATCAACCCCTCTAAACACAGGCAACATATGAATTGTGCTATCTTTTAACTCAAATTGACCAGCATCAGCTGGTAAAACAATACACGAGGGCTGGCTTTCCCTTGTTGGGTACATGTGCTCCTTAATACTATGGTCCTCGTTCAATTTTTCACCCATTGTTTCAGATTGGTAAGGACTATCTATTTCAGAACTTGGTATGTCGACTACATCCTCTCGATGGATTCTAACTAGATGATTAGGTTGGTCTCTAAAGGTCATAATCATAGCCTAGCAAGCATGACAGTTAACATGTTATAACACCCTAGACAACCCACAATTTTCGAAATAGGGAGAAAATACTCATGAAAACCAAAGGCTAGCTTTTGGACTTATGCACACAGCCTCACTATGATGTAAAGCTCAGAAAAGCAGCAATGAGTGAACCAGGGAAGTAAAGCTTAGATGAATGGCAAACAGATTCAGGGCCAAAAGCATACAGGCACGAGTTCTGCCGAGATTGACAGTTTGAACATTTAGGGTACAAATTCAGCAAGCAAAGAGTTCAATCAGATGCTACAGAATCATGCTTATGGACACCAAGGTCTGACAATTATATTCAGGGACGAACGCACACTGAGACGGGTCTAGCTCAGCGAAATAACGACTTCGTCTAACAAAGCATGGTATATCATTCACACATTCATCAAAAATAGCAAGGGTTGAGTTACAAAACCGCCGGTATAAAACCGGGTTTAGGCACTACAGCAAAATGTCCTGCTCCTGTCCCTTCTTTCCCTTATTGGCTTGTACTTAATTTTCAAAGGTACCTGTTACTTAAGGGAGAACTTTAATACTAAGAAGTGTGCAAATAAAGCAATAGATAATTGAAAGTAAGCTTTATGTCACTGACAGTTCATGATCCATAGGGTTACAACAAGATTCATACGGCAAACAATACTAGTGATTTAACTGAAAATTAAGCTATTAATGATCTGAACAGGACAGAATGGGACAAAAAGATGTAAAAACAAACAAACTGTGAATGGAAATTTGAAAATTGATATTACAACTTACAACTACAGGACAATAGCAAACTAAAAGTTATAGGATGAGATGCAAGAATGGAATGATACTAGTTAAAACTATAATGGCAGGAAAACAAAAGAAAATCTAACACATATTTACAATATTGATTGAAACCAGTAAAGTTTGATAGAAAATTCAACCACACTGCTACCTAGTCCTTGGCAGCGGCGCCAAAAACTTGGTAGGTCTGTAAACAAGCCTACGACTATGTCTAACTGCAAGTGCACATCGTTTATTATAGACAGAGCAAATACAGGTCGATCCCACAGAGACAAGGTGGGTGTAGAATTGTTTCCAAAGTCTTTCTAAATTGATTCAAATAGATAGTAACAAAAGAGTTGTTTGTTGGGTGTCGATACGACAAGATGTTGATTATGTAACAAAAAATAGTAGAGAAAATTGTAAACAAAGGGGTAAAGAGCACTAGGGCAGTCTAATCCACCTCCTAATCATATACTAAAACAATACAAACTCAAGTTATGTTCTTGTCCCTTTCCTTGAAGGTATAAAATGGATGATTATTCAACCAATTTCACTAACTAACCCCTAGTATAAGCTGTCTTCTTACAGTACAACTGATCACATGCTAATTTGATCCATTAGCTAACTATCATTCCTAAAGCAGTGAAGCACAACAAAAACAATAACATGAATTTGACTAACTTAGCACATAATTAAGGGTTTCATCTAAACCCTAGCAGATGAATTTAGAACATGATGAAGATGATTAAAACACAATTATATTAAGACAACTAGTTGATCCAACTAAATTCGGATAATTTGTTACACAACAGTGGTCCTATTTATACACCAATTTCTTCCCAAAATACCAGAATTTTAAAATTTAGAGAACAACCACTCACTCAAATAGTGTTTTCCGACAAACCCCTTCTGCAATTCAAACCTGCAACTCTTGATTTGATGTTTGCTTTTGCTATTGAAGATAAGCCTATCTTTATTTCTCTCAACCCTAGCTTCTAGGGTTACTGTTGTGGAGAAGAAGCTATGATGGATAGATAGAGGCTAGGAGGTTGATTGATTGCACAGGGTGGATGATAGGGTGGTTGTGCTTCAGAGGTGGTCGGGAATGGAAGTAATTGATGGAGGTGGAATGGAGGTGAATGTGAAGTGATGTTTTTCAGAGGAAGGAGAAGATGAGTACGATAAGAAAGGGGGTGTTTGGCTTTCTGTTCGATTAGGGAAAAAAATGGTAGGTGCTAGCAAATCTGATGTATCATGAAGAGATTCCGTTAGATGCTTAACATCTATATCAAATCTGACGGTTCAAGATGAAAACGGGTTTGGGTTTTGGATCTTGGGTTTTATCTCTTAGGAGATCTTCTTCTAGGCCCATGTCTTCTTCAAAGCTAATTTCTCAAGCCCACTTCTAATTTTGAGTTGTGCAAACGATATTCTTCACTCACGGATGAGGTGCAAAAGATATTCTTCACTGCGTTCTAGTGGAAGCTTTGTTGTCTCTCTTCCGTTGTCATCAATTCTTCGCTTCTTTTGGCTTCTCAATTCATCCAAACTTTATTTAGTACCTAATAACACAAGGTTAATTAGTAAAAGTATTTATTCTAAAAACAATGAAAATACAGAATTTGGGATAATATATGATTTTAAAGCGCAAAAGATGAGTTAACTGCCAATAAAAAGGTGTAGAAATATGCAATATTTGGCACTCATCACTGCCACATCGCCGACGAAGTCAGATTTGGTGTTTCTTGATATCCAATTTCCTATGGAGGGGGTGCATGGGCTTCCAAAAGTTTGGATACAATACAGATCTATCAAGTGCGACTCCCGCCCATTGATCAACAAGTGACGAATCCAAAAGATTACCGCCTTCGTTAGTTCGTCAACCACTTTACCAGCAAATACAATGGAAGTAAATCTTTCAGGAGAAAATAGGCTCAGGATAATTACACCTGGGGACTGCCAGCACAGAATGCCTTCACGTCCCTCAACCAGGTTATTGCTGATATCAGTATCATCACTGTCAAAGCTTTACGAGCCATAGGAATTTCTCAACATGAAGCCGTACACGTGTATCAAAGACTCCAAAAGTACGTCGCAAAGATATTTTCACATATCCGGTCATGCCATCGGATCTAGTACGCATCTACCACTCCTTACAAGGCCGCATCGTATTCCCAATCCGACTCAAAAATACAGCTCTAGATCAAACAGAAGTGTAACTGGGAACTTCCCAATCGCATCTCATCTCATACAAGCATTCCAAGCATATCATCATCGCAATCAGAAGGGAAAGAATAGGCTTATGAGCTAAAGAGTCAGAATAAATACAATTTCGTTCCAGTCAATGCTCAGGAGTTTAAGGAACATTTTTATTATGACTCAGCATTCCAGACACCAAACAACTTAAAGTCAAGGCCCCTTGCAATTGAGTGCAATGGAGTTTGGCAAATTTTTGAAATCCACCGGAGAGTCTAGATACTCATTTTTCTGGAAACATGACCTTATTACACATTCCGGAGAGGATCGATGGTACAGCTTCTACACCCTCTGGTCCCGAAAGAAGAATCATCACTCGATTAGGCAGCAGAAATATCTCCAGGAGTTCACTCAGGATTTGATGAAATTTCAAAGCCGTGGAAGTTACACGTACAATTAAAGTTCATACTTTCAAAGAGAAAAAGAAAGAACATGATGTACTTACCTTTCCGCTGACTATTGGCACGCTCGTGATGGAGATGCTGACAGTGACGAAAAGGAGCCGCCTGCTACAGACGAAAGCATGGAGCCAGACGAGCAACAAAAAACAGAAGAGGGTCGATACCCCTTTTTATACGAACGGAGTTTCCAGAGTTCGAGCGGAAGAAAGATTCTTTCTTGCTCCTTAAACGGGAATAGATAGCTGGGC
Source organism: Papaver atlanticum (assembly GCA_023531105.1). Lineage (NCBI taxonomy): Eukaryota > Viridiplantae > Streptophyta > Magnoliopsida > Ranunculales > Papaveraceae > Papaver > Papaver atlanticum. Next base: position 2,477,415 of record JAJJMB010007077.1, read on the forward strand.
TCACCTCACTCACACCCCATAGCCGAGCTAGCAACACGCTACTATGAAGGCCACTGGTCGCGCGGTCCCGTTGCTAAAAGCCGATTAGAATTTTCCTGGTAACATCTATCTACTTCATCTTATTAGTTTTGATTTTCGTCTGTACATTTTAGCCAATCAGAAGCACCTACTTCCATAAGGAATTTAATATAGGCTTCCCATGTACAGACGAAAATCAGTGTTCACTCGCAGCTGAGTAGCATGAATTTCCCGAAGTATCAAGATTAAGGTCTGCATGAAAGTACTCAATCAGAAGACGCGCTGACTGCTCTCTGAGAATAAAATTAAGAATTTCGTGTTAACACACAGAATTCACCAAATTTTACCAATTTTGTGACAGCTCGCAAAATTCAAATTTTAACCTAATTAATTTGTAAAAATTAAGTTTTTGCGCCCTGCGCAATATCTCGAACCCTATTGGTCGAGACCAAACCTAGGTAAGATAGGAAATTAATCCATCATGGAACTGATAGGAGCAAATCCTACCAAAAATCAGAAAAAAAGAAATAAAGAGGAACTGCGGCAAGTAAAAGCAGCAGCAAAGGGAGGTGTAGCCACGCCACTTGGCCGGCCGATTTGCTCCAGCAGCCGCCGCCCGTGGCCGATCGGCCACACTCCATGTTGCCGCTTGCCAGCCTCTTTCCCATCGACCAATCAGATCACTTTAAATGCGCCACACACACTTTTATATAAAGTTGGAAGTTGGTTGGTCGAAGCACCTACTTCCTTAAGGAATTTAATATAGGCTTCCCATGTCAGTCTTAAAACGATCACGGCCGTACATTTTAGCCACTCGATTTATCAAGTCTAGCCACTTCTTAACACGACCGGACAAGCATCACCATGCACACCAGTGGGCCCACTAATGACTTGGCCAATCAGAATCCTTTTAACTCGCCAAAAGAGCCACTAACCGATTGCTTAAAGTTAGTTGGCCGCGCGACCTACAAAACCCTAATTTCTATTAAGCAGCGTTACATAACTGACGCAAATCATCTCGACCACCCAACTTCGCCAGTCGAATCGGCCGGCCAAACTCCTATTCTAGGCGTTCAACAAGATGTGGCCATGATCACCAGGCACCCCTCTTCCATAAGGAACAATCGGCCAAGCCGCGGCCTGCCCGTATGGCTCCTAAACGATTGCCTAAAGATGTCTGGACGCGCTTCTTATAGAAGTATTAAATAAATTAGCGGCAATCAATAACTGCCGCAAATCATCTCAGCCATCCAATTTGGCTAGCCAATTTAACCGGTCTAGATTTAACTTGGACCGAAAAATAGGATGTCAAAATGGCTACCAGCCATCACTCTCCTATGGGGACCGACCGACCTACCTTTGGCACGCATAACTAGCTCCCAGCAGCTTCTTGAAAGTGGAAGGTCATGCTCTTTTTAAGACACTAGGTTCCGCGACCAACCAAGACAGGCTCAATACAACGATGCTTCACAAGCATCGATTATTTCGAGATGCTTGCTTAAAAGCGATGCTTTACAAGTATCGAATACATACGATATTTTATGAGTATCGGCTTCACAAATAACTTAGTTATTTAACCTAATGTCATTACATGCTATTCTTTGCATCAAGTCTCATGACTTGGCTCGTCACACATTACTACCCGCCACCTAGCTTGCGCGTGATTTGTTAGAATAATTAGGCGAGACCCACTTGGCAACTTGCTACATATTTTCTATAAAATACTCAAGATATCAAACATGTCACAAACTGGGGGATGTTCATCAGGGTATTGGTCTGGCGGTTTACAGTATGCGGCGTGCAACATGCCACTTATGAGAAAGTGTCAGGAAAGGCGGACAGTTAGTGGCAGCAGAGAAGTAGTGGGTGTAAACTGGCCAGTCTTCCCCTCATAGTAGGGACGTGGTTTTCAACGACCCCACTTCTTCACCACTCCACTACTTCCACTTCCTATGAGATCAGGGTGCGTTCAACTATGACTTGTATAAATAGGTTTCAACCTATTTCAACAAAACAACCGTTTTGGGGTTATCAACACAAGTATCTAGAAAAAACACTAAAAAACTCATAGCTTACATTCCGCAAGCGAGTTCCACGTTATGATACAAGTCATAAAATAACCACACCTTCAGAGTTAACCATTCTGATCTCAACACCTTCTTCGCTTTCCTCCCTAAGATCAATCCTTCAAATTCATTTTGTGACCGAATCAAGAATGGAACGCCCATTTCTTGGTTTAGGAAAGAATTGTACAGATTGATCTGTCAAATCTAAAGTACTCCTGTGGAGTGCATTTGTTTAGGGTCTAGATTTGTTTCTCGTCGGCATACCCAAATTTACCAAAACCAGCAGAATCAGTTTTTATCCCAAAACATCAGGGTAACACAATTCAATACTTGTCTGTTTCGTAGGAACATAATGTTCATCTATATGCGAGATCGACAAGTCTTTCTTTTTAATAGATTTCATAGAAACAAAACTTTTGTCTCTGGTGATGCGTTTATCAGAGATAGCACTACTGTCCATAGAGTCAGATTTCTACAAACACAGACTTATGAGGTCTTAAACATATTTGCCTACTCTGATACCAATTGAAAAAGCGTGGGTCTAACAACCACACCCAATATTTCGTTTCATAAATCTGTATGGATTAACTCCAATATATTTCCAAGAGAATCAACTAGACAGTCAGACTAAATCAAGGAAAATACATCCAAGAGTTATATCTTTGTTTCTCAATGTAATCAGCAAATCAAACAGATAGAATCCGAGAGCCTGATATTATGAGAAACAACTTGAACGGTAACAAAGACCAATGTTCAAGTGTCAATCAATTTATATCAACAACCAAAGGTTGGATTATCCAATTGATTGAACTACGAAAAACCTGTGATATTTCAATTATATAGAAAATATAATACGGAAAAGAAATAACACAGACACCGGAAGTTTTGTTAACGAGGAAACCACAAATGCAGAAAAACCTCGGGACCTAGTCCATACTTGAAAACCACACTGTATTAAGCCGCTACAAACTTTAGCCTACTACAAGTTAACTTCGGACTGGAATGTTGTTGAGACCTAACCAATCTCACACTGATTAAGGTACAGTCGCGTTCCTTACGCCTATGAATCCCAGCAGGACTCTACGCACTTGATTCCCTTAGCTGATCTCACCCACAACTAAGAGTTTCTACGACCCAAAGTCGAAGACTTGATAAACAAATTTGTCTCACACAGAAAAGTCCATTGAATAGATAAATCTGTCTCTCACAGAAATACCTATGAGTTTTTGTTCCGTCTTTTGATAAATTAAGGTGAACATGAACCAATTGATACACCGGTCTTATATTCCCGAAGAAAAACCTAGTAATATCAATCACCTCACAATAACTTAACTATATGGTAGTAGAACAAGTTATTGCGGAATCACAGAGAATGAGACGAATAGCTTTATGATTACTTTTTATATCTTACATATCGGAGATAAATCTCGAGCAAATCTTAGAGAAGATAGTACTTAATACGATAGAACAAAGTAAGATCAGAACACGTAACTACATAGAAAATAGTTGGGTCTGGCTTCAGAATCCCAATGAAGTCTTTAAGTCGTTAACCTATAATAGTTTTAGGAAAAACCTAGGTTAAAGGAGAATCGACTCTAGTCGCAACTAGTATCACACAGAAGGTGTGGGAACTAAGTTTCCAAGTTGCTAGAGTTCTCCCTTATATAGTCTTCAAATCAGGGTTTGATTGATTTGGAACAAAGCAATCAATATTCACAGTTAGATGAAACCTGATTTAAGATACAAGCTAATATCTTTCAACCGTTAGATTGATCTTAGCTTGTTACACACAAATGAAATATACCTTCATTTAGATATGGGTAACCGTACCTAAACGTGTATATTGAGTTGGCTCAATAACAGTTAACCGAAGTTAGCCATATGAACACTTTTCTCTTAACCTTGTTCATCTTAACACTTCTAAATCAATTGATAATCAAATGAATCTAATTGTGTTACTCATAGAGTTGTTCAATTGTTTATATTCTGAGAAAGACATAAGCGAGTTAAACTCAGCTCGAAATATCAAATGTGTATAACAGTCTCCTCATTTTTCGTGCATAATATTGATTCTTTGGATATTAAATGGAAGACAAAGCCATTTATCTCGCAATAGTTTTTCCTCTGACTTCCATCCATCTTCTTTTATGAGAAACTGTCATTAAAACTATATTGGAACATGTTCTGAACTTCCAAACTTGAGGTTGTTTTAAATTCGATATTGAGAAATGAAATAGGTAAATGCAAACTGCTATATATTTGTTGTCTAATGTTGTTATACGTTATGCCTAAATCGGAAACTGTGTTATACGTTATTCCTAACAAGAAAACTATTTCAGAAATAAAAGGATCAAAAGTAAAAAAAAAAACTTCTTTTTAGAAGAGAGAATGCATGTTATTTCAAAGGAAAAATGAACTACAAACTAACCAAATTTATATTCATGACATTTGTCAAAAATCCTACCATAATGTAACTAAATTAGTTGGTTTCCTCAATTTTCGTGCATAATTTTGTACCTTTAGATACCAAAGGGAAGACAAAGTTATTCATCTCGCAATAGTTTTGTCTCTGACTGCCAGTCATCTTATTGTTAGAGCACTGCTCGGTCGAACTCGTAAGCGTTGATATCTCAAGCTTGTTTGTCAAGTTTAGTTGCCAAAACTATAAGTATTGATTTCCAGTCTACTTATAGCTAAGTCTCGGACTAGGATAGAAAGTGTAGTTGAGCTCTAGACTCCACGATGTTCATCATACAAATACGAAGAACTACTCAAGGAACTGGTGGAACTTCATCGACTAAAAGGTATGTGGAGACTTGAACTTATCTATCACTCAAAAATTCTATCTACTATATCTCCTATCTTGAGACAAAAGTCGTATTGCTATATAGACTTCGATAATACACATTTTCCCTTTCGAGCCGAGTTTATCTCGCTTATCTATTTATCGAAATATGTGTTGGTAAGCTTTCGTTTTGGCCAAGTTCATCTTTACAAGTGACGAAAGTCATGTTGATTATTTAAATATCTTGAAAATAGATTTGATGCAAAATAGTGTGTGAATAACCTTTATTTAACATCCTCTAAAATGTTTCAATGAGTGACATGAGAGTTTAGAATATATAACCTTGAATGGTATAAACATTGTATGTGAACTCATACGTGTGTAAGTCCAAAATCCTTGAACCAAAGTATGCGTACTTTGCTTCTCAGGATAACCGGAACTAAAGTCCGCGTACCTGTACGCGTACTGCCGGAAGTTCACTTCCCGTGAATTTCTACTGGAGTTTGTGAACTGAAAACAAACTCAATCCGGGTACTTAAGTATGTGTACCGGTATACGTACTTGAGTGGGTTATTTTCTAAAATCGATTTATTCGTGAACTTAAACTTATATAAACTGAGGAATGCATATATGCAAACCGTGGCTATAAAGTTCATGAATCGATTCGAGTGAATCAAAATTGTTTTTGCTTCGATTGTGTCTTGTATACTTCTATGAGATCTAAGAAATTGAACAACTCTCTAACTAGTTCTTTTGAGTCATTTGAACAAGTTATGGTGAAGATGAATATGGTTGATATGAAAGTGACTGTTATTTCTTTTCCGCGTTATATTTTGTTATATAATTGAAATCACAGGTTGTGCGTTGAATCAATCAATTGGTAAATACAACCTTTGGTTATTGATTGAAATTGATTGATACTTGAACATTGGTCTTTGGTACCGTTCAAGTTAATTTCTCTTGTATTCAATTAGACTCACAGATTTCTATTTGCTTGAGTAAGTATTTAATCGAGAAATTGAGATATAACTCCTTGATATACTTTTTATTAATATTGAGCCTGACTGTCTAGTTGATTCTCTTTAAAGTATATTGGAGTTAGTCCATACATATTGCTAAGCGAATTATTGGGTGAGGTTGTTGTACCCCCACTTTTTCAATTGGTATCAGAGCAGGCAAACACGTTTAAAGACCTCACAAGTTTGTGTTTGTAGCAATCTGTCACTGTGGACGGAAGATTATCTCTTGTTGTTGCGCATACCAAAATGTCCTCCAAAGCCTTCAATTATGCCAAATGTCTTGGAACTACCTCAAAGGATAACTCCTTAGATGATTCTTCCGAATCCCGAGGTAGAAAGGATGCCTTATCAAATATTGATAATTTTTCTTTAAATGAGACATTTGACACTCTGTCGAAAGATGAAATGGATATCACCAGAATCTCAAAAAAATCGTCTGTGGCTATTGATTTTTATAATCATGCTCAGCTTATTAATGAATTTGAGAAGTCTCTTGGTCGGGAACGGGAACTCTATAGTATAATTGAATCCTTCTCCAACCATATTGAAAAACCTATTCAAGAAACTACTCTTCAGCGTGAAAAAATTAGTGTTCTTGAGAATATTGTTAAAGAAGACTCAATTAGAGAAAAATGTTTGATCGAGACGCATTCATCTGATCTAAACAGACTTCGTGTTGAAAAAGATAAACTAGGTGCTTCCCTTATTCTAGCCCAAGAACAGTGCAAATCCTTGAAAAAGGAAAACTCTGTTTCAATGAAGACTCTTCTGTATCGACAAATTCTCAGACAGAATTACATTACATGAAGAGATGTTCTCCAAAGGAAGTTTCTGCTAGGAAGTGTTTACATAACTTGCAATATTCTAATAGGGCTATGAATTCAAAACAGGCTCATGTAAACGTTTCTCCTCCACGAACCTGTTCTTTCTGTAGAAAAAAGAATCACTATGTTCTACATTGTTTTGCTAGAAAGAAACAGATTTCTGATCTTCAAAATCTACTTCTTTTCACTGTCAACAGAGTAAAGTCTCTAATGACCACTACAATGGATTTCATCCCTGCAAGAAAAATAGGATTTTCATAAGATGGATTTCAACGGTCACCCATCTCGAAATCCCCACCGGAATTGTGTTTCTCCGAATAGTGCAAGAATACACATTCCCAGCATTTATGAGAATAAATCTTGTAAATCTAAGTCTAGATGGTGGAGACATGTCTCGTCTAATTCTCTGGAACCGATTTCTAGAGGTCCTAGACTTAATCCTCAGAAAAATACTTCTGATGAATCACCAGACAAGGTTATGTTGAATTCTTATGGAATAAAAAATAATCGAAGGAAGATAAAAAGGACCAGGTTCAAACCTTCAAATGGAATTACAACTCATCTCTCAACACTCATGGTGGGATTACATCTCACTTGACTGTCTAATCGTAGGCACTTTCACTCTTGCATTCTAACTTGAGAGATGCAAGAATGACTTTTGGGAGACACTCAAGTCTACTATAGTTTTTCCATTTGTATTGTGTTTGTTGTTTTCTTTTGATACAAAAGTAGAGTCTCTTGACTCCTTGTTTCTATGTATCTCACTCTTATACTATGATTAAACTTTTAATTATTGAGTCATGATAATGTGGAATATATGAAAACAGAGGTATTTTATTCTTTTCTGTTCTGTTATTTTTCAACCAGTTCACGAACGCCCGGGTCTCTCTTGAGAGTTTAGGGTTTCCACAATAAGGGTGTCACTCTCTTGCTTAAAAACATATATATATCTTATATTGTTTTGTCTTCCCTAATAAAAAAAAGGTATGTAAAACTGCTCAAGGTCTCAAGAAGTTGTGAATCTTGAGATAGAAGAAGACCCTAAAGGATGCGATTTTGTTCAAGAACTTGTCTTGAAAAGGATGATTGAAAGGAAAGAGTATAACTCCTGGGTTGGAGAATCTGTCAAGGATTTAATTCCTTTTCAGAATGACTCTAGGGTCGAGTTTGCAAATCTTCAACAGCAAATAAATCAGCTTATTGATGGACAGACCAAAATCCTTGATAATCAAAACACCTTGATCAGGAATCATAAGAAGCTCATCATGGACTGTGTAAAGGCTAGGCATCTTGCCTGCATTGTTAATCGAAAAGTTAATGTTCTCACTCATGAACATGGGGTCTCTACGGTCAAAAGAATCACGGACATTAGTGACACCTTTCATGATGGACCCTTTCAAAGGTATGATGTTATCAAAGAAACTTGATTTTTATTTTGTCTAGGAAACTTCTTATGAGAATTTTATTCTTGTGTTTTTAAGAGGAATAACTAGAGTTTGGAATAGCCATTATTGTGATTACACATAGCTATGTCCAACGATTTTCATCTTCAATGTTTTTAGATTTATTTATTTAAATTCTAAAGTTTGTTTGGAAGATGATTTTGCAGTATTAATCTTTATGGTTTTATATATTGCAATTTGCTATGGGATATGTGTGTTTGCGTCCGTGAACTGTGATTGTCCCATACATTGTCAAAAGTTAAGTCCTTCGTATGTCGATATGCAAGTATTGATAAAAGATTGAATGAACTTTTGACAAACAAAAGTGAAGCCTTGTATGTCATTATGTAAATATTGACAGAAGAAATGATGAGCTTTTGTTAACAAAGATTAAGTCTATTATATGTCATTGTGCAAATAGTGATGAAAGATAGAATGAATCTTTGGTTATTCCGCAGTATTGATCTTCCCTGATCCATATTTTTATGTATATACTGTGTGGCTCCGTAAGTTCTCTTATGTTGAGCATTTCCGATTGAATTAATCATGGGTTCTCTTGTGGTTAATTTAATTGAGTATTTTTGATACAAATTCATATTCTTATATGATTTGTTGTTGTCCAAAGAAATCCTTCTTTTCTTGCGAAAGTAAGGTCGCTCTTGTTGTTCTTTCGGGAATGACATTTTATGGGGGAGAGTCCTTAATTTAACTTGTGCTTAATTGCCAAATCTTTATGGGGAGTGCGGCTGTGGAATATTGTAGAGGTTATCTTGTATCTTTATAAACTCCTTGATGAATGCATCTAAAAAGTTGATATGTGCTTTCTTTTGGTCATGAAATGTCTCTATGGAAATTTCATTAGGATCCCACTAGTTTTCGTACGTTTGCAAATTTTATTGACAAAAAGAGGGAGAATTAATGTATAGTTCACACTACAAATACATATGGTTTTCGGACCATTATGTAAGGGGGAGTGGTTTCCATGTGAGATGGAGTATTTACTAAGGGGGGGTGATACATATCACCATAGTATTGTTGTCGAAGTTATGATACAATTGAACTTTGATGCTGTGTAATAATATTATGACACTGTGTAACAATGATTGAGAGCTTTTGTTTTCTCATTGTTATGGCTACGGATATTCAACAACGATGATGATGCATTGAATATCTTTGGAATCATTGGAGTACTTGGAAGTGACGAAGATTTCGAGTAATGTTGAAGAATCATTGAATATTTTGTATTCCATATGTATTGATAGTTTTGTCACTAAAATTGACAAAGGGGGAGATTGTTAGAGCACTGCTCGGTCGAACTCACAAGCGTTTCTATCTCAAGCTTGTTTGTCAAGTTTAGTTGCAAAAACTATAAGTCTTGATTTCTAGTCTACTTATAGCTAAGTCTCAGACTAGGATATAAAGTGTAGTTGAGCTCTAGACTCCACGGCGTTCATCATACTAATACGAAGAACTACTCAAGGAACTGGTGGAACTTCATCGACTAAAAGGTATGTGGAGACTTGAACTTATCTATCACTCAAAAAGTCTATCTACTATATATCTTATCTTGAGACAAAAGTCGTATTGCTATATAGACTTCGATAAGCTTTCTCTTTGGACAAGTTCATCTTTACAAGTGACGAAAGTCATGTTGATTATTTCGATATCTTGAAAATCGCTTTGATGAAAAATATTGTGTGAATAACCTCTATTTAACATCCTCTAAGAATGTTTCAATGATTGAAATGAGAGTTTAGAATATATAACTTTGAATGGATATAAAAATAGTATGTGAACTTAAACGTGTGTAAGTCCAAAATCCTTGAACCAAAGTATGCGTACTTTGCTTCTCAGGATAACCGGAACTAAAGTCCGCGTACCTGTACGCGTACTTCCGGAAGTTCACGTCCCGTGAATTTCTGCCGGAGTTTGTGAACTGAAAACAAACATAATCTGGGTACTTAAGTATGCGTACTTGAGTGGGTTATTTTCTAAAAACGGTTTATTCGTGAACTTAAACTTATATAAACTAAGGAATGCATATTTGCAAATCGTGGCTATAAAGTTCATGAATCGATTCGAGTGAATCAAAATCGTTTTTGCTTTGATTGTGTCTTGTATACTTCTATAAGATCTAAGCAATTATACAACTCTCTAACTAGTTCTTTTGAGTCATTTGAACTAGTTATGGTGAAGATGAATATGGTTGATATGAAAGTGCTAATATCGCTAACCATTTAGTTAACTACTGTTGAACCAACTAGGTGTACACGTTTAGGTACGGTTACATAAACCTAAATGAACGCGCTTTTCATTTGTGTATAACAAGCTAAGTTCGATGTAACGGTTGAAAGATATTAGCTTGAATCTAATCAGGTTTTCATCTAACGGTGAATATTGAATGCTTTGTTACCAAGGTAACTTAGATTGCAAACCATGATTTGGAGACTATATAAAGGAGAACTCTAGCAACTGGGAAACCTAATCCCCACACCTCCTATGTGATACTAGTTGTATAAGCTAGAGTCGATTCTCCTTTAACCTTAGGTTTCTACCGAGACCCTGCAGGTTAACGACTTGAAGACTTAATTGGGATTGGGAAGCGAGACCCTACTATTTTCTCTGTAGTTGCGTGATCTGATCTTGTTGTTTTTATCGTGATTGAGTGCAATCGTAAGATTGGCTTGAGATTAGTTTCTCCGATAGGCAAGATAGAAAAGTAGTCACAAACATCTTCGTCTCATCATTTGTGATTCCACAATATCTTGTTTCGCTAGTCGATTAAGATTATTGTGAGGTGATTGATAATTCTAGGCTATTCTTTTGGAATATAAGTCCGGGTTATCGATTGGTTCTTGTTCACCTTGATTTATCAAAAGACGGAACAAAACTCGTAGGTATTTCTGTGGGAGACAGATTTATTCATTCCTGTAGACTTTTCTGTATGATACAGATTTGTTTATTATAGTCTTCGACTTTGGGTCGTAGCAACTCTTAGTTGTTGGTGAGATCAGCTAAGGTAATCAAGTGCGTAGTATCCTGCTGGGATCAGATATGTAAGGAGCGCAAATGTACCTTGGATGAGATTGATTTGGGTTAAACTACAGTCCAGACCGAAGTTAGTTTGTAGTAGGCTAGTATCTGTAGCGGCTTAATACAGTGTGTGTTAAATCTGGACTAGGTCCCGGGGTTTTTCTGCATTTTCGGTTTCCTCGTTAACAAAACTTCTGGGGTCTGTGTTATTTCTTTTCCGCATTATAATTTTTTATATAATTGAAATATCACAGGTTGTGCGTTGAATCAATCAATTGGTAAATCCAACCTTTGGTTGTTGATTGAAATTGATTGATACTTAAACATTGGTCTTTGGTACCGTTCATGTTAATTTCTCTTGTATTCAATTAGACTCGCAGATTTTTATTTTCTTGAGTAAGTATTGAATTGATAAATTGAGATATAACTCCTTGATATACTTTTTATTAAGATTGAGTCTGACTGTCTAGTTGATTCTCTTAAAAGTATATTGGAGTTAGTCCATACAAATTGCTAAGCGAATTATTGGGTGAGATTGTTGTACCCCCACTTTTTCACTTATTTTATGACAAAATTGTCATTACAACTATTTTGGAACAGTTTTTGAACTTCCAAACTTTATTTTGTTTCAAATTAGATATTGAGAAATGAAATAGGTAGATGAAAAGTGTTATATATCCGTTCTTTAATATTGTTATACGTTATGCCTAAAAAGGAAACGGTGTTATTCGTTATGCCTAACAAGATAACTATTTCAAAAATAAAAGAATAAAAAGTAATAAAATAAAACAAAACTCCTTTTTAGAAGAGGGAATGCATGTTATTTCATAGGAAAAATGGACTACAAACTAGCAAAATTTATATTCATGATATTTATCATAATTCCTACCATAATGTCCCTAAATTAGTTGGTCTCCTCATTTTTTTCGTGCATAATATTGTACCTTTGGATACCAAATGGAAGACAGAGCCATTTATCTCGCAATAATTTTTTCTTTGATTGCCAGTCATCTTTTTTTATGAGAAAATTGTCAGTACAACCATTTTGGAACAGTTTTTGAACTTCCAAACTTGAGGTTGTTATAAATTAGATACTGAGAGATGAAATAGGTAGATGCAAAGTGCTATATATTTGTTCTTTAATGTTGTCATACGTTATGCCTAAACAGGAAACTGTGTTATACGTTATGCCTAACAAGAAAACTATTTCAGAAATAAAAATATAAAAAGTAAAAAAAAAAAAAAAAAAAACTCCATTTTAGAAGAGAGAATTCATGCTAATTCCATAGGACAAATGGACTACAAACTAACCAAATTTATATTCATGACATTTTTCATAATTCCTATACAATGTCACTAAATTATTTGATCTCCTCATTTTTCGTGATTAATATTGTACCTTTGGATAGCAAATGGAAGACACGTCCATTTGTCTCGGAATATTTTTGTCTCTGACTGCCAGTCATCTTCTTTTATGAGAAAGTTTTCAATATAACTATTTGTGAATAGTTTTTGAACTTCTAAACTTGAGGTTGTTTTAAATTAGATACTGAGAGATGAAATAGGTAGATGCAAAGTGTTGTATATCTGTTCTTTAATGTTGTTGTACATTATTCCTAAACAAGAAACTGTGTTATACGTTATGCCTAACAAGAAAACTATTTCAGAAATAAAAAGATAAAAAGAAAAAGAAAAAAAAACTCATTTTTAGAAGAGAAAATGCATGCTAATTTCATAGGACAAATGAACTACAAACTAACCAAATTTATATTCATGACATTTGTCATAATTCATACCACAATTTCACTAAATTAGTTGGCCTCCTCATTTTTCGTGCATAATTTTGTACCTTTAGATACCAAATGGAAGACAAAGCCATTTATCTCGCAATAGTTTTCTCTCTGACTGCCAGCCATCTTCTTTTATGAAAAAATGGCCATTAAAACTATTTTGGAACATGTTCTGAACTTCCAAACTCGAGGTTGTTTTAAATTAGATATTGAGAAATGAAATAGGTAGATGCAAAGTGCTATATATTTGTTGTCTAATGTTGTTATACGTTATGCCTAAACAGGAAACTGTGTTATACGTTATTCCTAACAAGAAAACTATTTTAGAAATAAAAGGATCAAAAGTAGAAAAAAGCAAAACAAAACTCCTTTTTAGAAGAGAGAATGCATGTTATTTCAAAGGACAAATGGACAATAAACGAACCAAATTTATATTCACGACATTTTTCATAATTCCTACCATAATGTTACTAAATTAGTTGGTCTCCTCATTTTTCGTGCATAATTTTGTACCTTTAGATACCAAATGGAAGACAAAGTAATTCATCTTGCAATAGTTTTGTCTCTGACTTCCATTCATAATTTTTATGATAAAATTGTCATTACAACTATTTTGGAACAGTTTTTGAACTTCCAAAATTTAGGTTGTTTCAAATCAGATATTGAGAAATGAAATAGGTAGATTCAAAGTGTTATATATTCGTTCTTTAATATTGTTATACGTTATGCCTAAATAGGAAACTGTGTTATATATGCCTAACAAGAAAACTATTTCAAAAATAAAAGGATAAAAAGTAATAAAACAAAACAAAACTCCTTTTCAGAAGAGGGAATGCATGTTATTTCATAGGACAAATTGACTACAAACTAACCAAATTTATATTCATGACATTTGTCATAATTCCTACCATAATGTCACTAAATTAGTTGGTCTCCTCATTTTTCGTGCATAATATTGTACCTTTGGATACAAAATGGAAGACAGAGCCATTTCTATAGAAATAGTTTTGTCTATGACCGCCAGTCATCTTCTTTTATGAGAAAATTTTCATTACAACTATTTTGGAACAGTTTTTGAACTTCCAAACTTGAGGTTGTTTTAAATTAGATACTGAAAAAATAGTTAGATGCAAAGTGCAATATATCTGTTCTTTTATGTTTTCATACGTTATGCCTAAACTGGAAACTGTGTTATACGTTATGCCTAACAAGAAAACTATTTCTAAAATAAAAAGATAAAAAGTAAAATAAAATAAAAAAATCCTCTTTTTAGAAGAGAGAATGCTTTCTAATTCCATATGACAAATGAACTACAAACTAACCAAATTTATATTCATGACATTTTTCATAATTCCTACCACAATGTCACTAAATTATTTGGTCTCCTCATTTTTAGTGAATAATATTGTACCTTTGGATAGCAAATGGATGACACATCCATTTATCTCGCAATACTTTTGTCCCTGACTGCCAATCATCTTCTTTTATGAGAAAATTGTCATTACAAATATTTGTGAACAGTTTTTTAACTTCCAAACTTGAGGTTATTTTAAAATAGATACTGAGAGATGAAATAGGTAGATGCAAAGTGCGATATCTCTGTTCTTTAATGTTGTTATACGTTATGCCTAAAAAGAAAACTATTTCAAAAATAAAAGGATAAAAAGTAATAAAACAAAACAAAAATCCTTTTTAGAATAGGGAATGCATGTTATTTCATAGGACAAATGGACTACAAACTAACCAAATTTATATTCATGACATTTTTCATAATTCCTACCATAATGTCACTAAATCAGTTGGTCTCCTCATTTTTGTGTGGATAATATTGTACCTTTGGATACCAAATGGAAGACAGAGCCATTTATCTCGAATTGTTTTGTCTTTGATTGCCAGTTGTTGATGGTGGATTTTCGGCAAGGGCTAAAATCGTAAAATCATGATACTGCATGTTTCTGGCCCGGCTTCAGGAATGTATGTGACAATTCATATTTTATGATCCGTGAACAATTTCACGATCTCTGACTGAGCGAACGTTCCTCTCAGAGCTATGATGAATATGTTTCTCGAAAGGCATCTCAGCTGAGCTTTCGATGCTTCACACATTTCATCGTCACCTCTACATATAATCAAAATGATTGGGCGGCTCCTAGACATATTGCATGCTAGTATAGAGCGTAAAACCTTCAGGACGTCACACTGCTCGTTGTTCCCTGACTACGTAGAGAGACCGTGTATAGAATCTCTTAATGATTGGGCGGCTCCTAGACATATTGCATGCTAGTATAGATCCTAACGCCTTCAGGACGTCACGCTATCGTTGTTGCCTGACTATACACCCCCCCAGAACGAGTATGATGCTTCAATTATCTCATATCTCAATTCTGCAAACAGGTTAATTCTAGCGTGTCATTCATTAACTGAATTCCTAAAAAATAATCTATTCTATCTCACTACTTTGTTTCATGGCTGATCCTTAGCTGGATTCCATGGATTAGTAATAGATACTCACCGATCGGGTATTTGGGCCACTACCGAGTAAGCCTTGAGAAAATGGTGCGAGTGTACTGAGCAATAATGCACAAACGAGCGCCCAAACGCATGAACGAGCGTTCAAAAATATGGACGAACGAGAAACCTATGCAAAATAAGAAGGAAAATAATATTAAATAAAATAAACAAGAGGCGTGGGACCAGGCCGACCGGCCGGACGGTCATGCCCCATGGCCGGTCCCCCTCTTCCGTTACTTTATTTTATTTTAACCTATTTTATTATTTTCCTTGTTTGAGCAAACTCCTTCGTTTGAGCAAAACTCCTAGTTTCTCCATATTTTCCTTCAAACGATGAAAAACAAATAGTAAAATATAGGGAAAGGTGTCACGGGACCGGGCCACCTAGCCGGATGGCCATTCCCTAGCCGTGACCGGTCCCACACCTTATAATTCTTTATTTTCTCATATTATTATTTCCTTCATCTCATGAAACTCCTCCGTTTGAGCAAAAACCCTAGTTTTTCAATATTTTCTCAAATATTGCTCAAACCATGGAAAAGCCAAAAAGTCAAATGGTCACATGACCGACTAGGCTTATCAGGTCAAAAAATATTATTATTCTATTATTATCAAAATATTGGTCACACGAGCAAAGTTCTACTTGCTCATTCGAGCAAAATTGAGAGTTTCAATAAAGATCAAACTTTTCTGAAAATACAAAATATTGCTCAAACGTGCACCAGAAAATACCAAAACTCTCAGGACTGAGACACAAACACTATGGTGACGCTGTCATGCCACCTTGACCAACAAAAGGTCGACCCTTAGGCTTGCAAGGAGCCGGTCCCACACTCTTTCATAATTTTGACCCAATTAGCTCTCAACAGTTCATATTGGGTCCAAACTCTTTCCAACCAACTTGGAATTTTCTCAATCGACCACCAGCTGGTCCCACGACCACCAAGGGACGGTGTAGGTCTGTAAACAAGCCTACGACTATGTCTAAATGCAAGTGCACAGCGTCTATTGTAGACAGAGCAAATACAGGTCGATCCCACAGAGACAAGGTGGGTGTAGAATTGTTTCCAAAGTCTTGCTAAACTGATTCAAATAGATAGTAACAAAAGAGTTGTTTGTTCGGTGTTGATACGAAAAGATGTTGATTATGTAACACAAAATAGTAGAGCAGATTGTAAACAAAGGGGTAAAAAGCACTAGGGCATTTGAATCCACCTCCTAATCCTATACTAAAGCAATACAAACTCGAGTTATGTTCTTGTCCCTTTCCTTGAAGGTATAAAATGGATGATTATTCAACCAATTTCACTAACTCACCCCTAGTATAAGCTGTCTTCTTACAGTATAACTGATCACAGGCTAATTTGATCAATTAGCTAACTATCATTCCTAAAGCAGTGAAGCACAACAAAAACAATAACATGAATTTGACTAACTTAGCACATAATTAAGGGTTTCATCTAAACCCTAGCAGATGAATTTAGAACATGATGAAGATGATTAAAACACAATTATATTAAGACAACTAGTTGATCCAACTAAATTCGGATGATTTGTTACACAACAGTAGTCCTATTTATACACAAATTTATTCCCAAAATACTAAAATTTTATAATTTAGAGAACAACCACTCACTCAAATCGTGTTTTCCAACAAACCCCTTCTGCAATTCAGACCTGCAACTCTTGATTTGATGTTTGCTTTTGCTATTGAAGATAATCCTAGCTTTATCTCTCTCAACCCTAGCTTCTAGGGTTACTGTTGTGGAGAAGAAGCTATGATGGAGATAGATAGAGGCTAGGAGGTTGATTGATTGCATAGGGTGCCTGATAGGGTGGCTGTGCTTCAGAGGTGGTCGGGAATGGAAGTGATTGATAAAGGTGGAATGGAGGTGAATGTGAAGTGATGTTTTGCAGAGGAAGGAGAAGATGAGTACGATAAGAAAGGGGGTGTTTGGATTTCTGTTCGATTAGGGAAAGAAATGGTAGGTGCTAGGGTGTTGGGAAGGTGTAGCAAATTTGATGTATCATGAAGAGATTCCGTTAGATGCTTAGCATCTATATCAAATCTGACGGTTCAAGATGAAAACGGGTTTGGGTTTTGGATCTTGGGTTTTATCTCTTGGGAGATCTTCTTCTAGGCCCATGTCTTCTTCAAGGATAATTTCTCAAGCCCACTTCTAGTTTTGAGTTGTGCAAACGATATTCTTCACTCAGGGATGAGGTGCGGAAGATATTCTTCACTGCGTTATAGTGAAAGCTTTGTTGTCTCTCTTCCGTTGTCATCAATTCTCTGCTTCTTTTGGCTTCTCAATTCATCCAAGCTTTATTTAGTACCTAAAAACACAAAATTAATTAGTACAAGTATTTATTCTTGAAAACAATGAAAATACAGAATTTGGGATAATATATGATTTTAAAGCGCAAAAGATGAGTTAACTGCCAATAAAAAGTTGTAGAAATATGCAATATTTGGCACTCATTAAATACCCCCAAACCTGAATTTTACTTGTCCTCAAGTGAAACAAAAATTAAGAAATCCTTACTATACCACTGTCGCTGGTCTCTCGAATGCATTTAGCGGATGCAATAAGCCTTTATATCCTTAGGTGTCCTTAGTGGACGAGTTGTAGTCTCGTGAGGGTTTACCAGAGGTGTACCCACAAAACCTTCTCCAACTTCAGAGCGTATCAGAGTCCTAAGCATCCAGGGATCTATGAGGAAATAGAGTTTCTGCATGCTAGTAATAAGAAGTTAGAATTACCAAAGAACGCATTCTCATCCTTAAGAGTTGAGCGAGAAATAACCATACCATATAAAATAATTCGGGTTCGAGAGTGATCACAAGCCTCGACTTCTGCCTCACCAATAGGGTTTTATGGTAATTGTACTCAAAAAGACTGCTTTTTTTAGTCTCTCATGTGTGCAGGCAGGAATAAAGAGTGAAATCCCGCACAAGTTGAATGGTGGGAAGGAAAACCTTCCGAATTAATTTCTGGAGACTCCACAAAATTGTGGGAATAAAAATCTTTTTATGATGATCTCTAAGAAAGGAAATCAACCATTAGCAAGGATGGGAGTACTCACTTACCTTCACATCCGATCGACAATCAACACCACTCTCACAGCGTCCATAGAAAAGTCTTCGTCTTCAATCTTCGGTCTTCAACTGTTGATGATGAACTCTTGAACTTCGTAGAACCTTGACATTTTCTGATTTTTCTCTTCAAATTCCTAGTTACTTGAATTTTCTTCTTGAATTCTTCTTCTTTACCATGGTGTTATTTCAACAAAACTACGATAATTGATTATTATTATTTTTTATTTTTATTGATTAAAGCCATGTTTCTCTCTCCTCTCCGACCACTGAAAGACATTTTTGTTCAATGGATGCAACATGGGTGCTGCTAGTTTTGATTTTGTTTTTGCAATCCTTTTGATTTCTTTCCACGTTTTTCACATTTCTGGTTTTCTTTTTCGCGTTTTTCACAGACGACTCTGTCGTTCTTCTTCTTTTATTTTTAGGGTTTGTTTTCCCATTTTTATTTTTAGGGTTCCTCTGCAACCTTCATGGCTCGATCGACTAGGGCTTGTTTCCGCAACCGGTTGACAACATCACCTCCCCTGCCTTCTTTGCCCTCTTATTCTTCACCTCCGGCCACAGAAGAAGCTATTGGTAATGATAATGGTTTCTTCCATTGCCCATTCAAGAGCTTTCATGGATGTCCAAACGGGGTAAATGGTAGGGGTATGCCAAAGGATCCATCATACGGTATTTACACGACAGACATCTATCTTCTGAGGTTAACAAGGAATTTTGCAGAGAACTGATTGCCAAGCATCGGCATATACAATGCGCCTGGGAAAAAGTTATTCTCTGCTTACGGATGTGGTTGTGCTGTAGATGTATGCATCTATATGCCTGGAAGATGTCATGCAAGGGAAAGGAAGGAGTGGTTCATGGAGATGTGGTTGAAGGTCCATTCAATGGAGAAGGTGCTGATTTTCTTTTCTTCGGACTAGCTAAGTCATCTTAAGTTAGTGTTGTTTGTTCGGATACTTTAAATGTTATGGCTTGTGTTGTTTCTAAGGGGAACGATGGGGATATCGCAGCTGAGCCTGCCTGTTCTCTTTCTACGGAGTTGCTTAACTCTGTTTTCCAACGATAATTCACGACTGTAACGTGTATTCGTCACCAGTGCCGGTTATCTTTTTCGAGAACGTTGAAATCATGTCTCTACAAAGTTATCCTTAACCCATCTAACTTGAGTGCTTGGTTGCAGCTGTTATTGTTCCCTATTTGTACATTAGCACTCTACAGGCCAAGAAACTCAGCTGAGGCGAAATCCGGTAAGCGGAAGTGTCTACAAGTTGCTGCTATAAACCATGCTCTATTATTTTGAAAAGAGCCCAATGGCTGTTGTGTTTTGGTTGAAAAAATGCTACAGCTTCCTGTCCGTTATGGGTCTAAGCAAAAAGATGAGAAGAAGCAGGGTTTGGCTAACTTGACAGCTTGTCGCAAGAAAATTAGTTGTGGCCATTTCGCTGCATCGATTCGAGTGCTTTTATCAAGTGGTATGACACCATGCAATGAACAAACTTTTTTGGAATTGCAAGATAAGCACCCAGTAGCACCTCCTCCAGCAGTCCCTTGTGATGATATTACTGTTGACTCAATTACTATGGATTGTCGGGCAGTCTGTGGAGCTATCAAGAGTTTTCCTAAAGAAATATCATGCGGATAAGACGGCTTACGGGCACAGCATTTAGTTGATGTGATGAGTGGGGATGCGGATGCTGTTGCTGATGACTTACTCGTTTCAATTACAGGTGTTGTCAATCTTTGGTTGGATGGAAAATGCCCTGCGGAGTTAGGTGTGTTCATAGCTAGTGCGCCCCTAACACCGTTACTCAAGCCTGGAGGTGGCCTCAGGCCTATTGCAGTTGGCACAGTTTGGCGTAGATTGGTTTCTAAGGTGGCTGCTTTCTCTGTTAGAAAGGATATGACTTCTTATCTAGGCGATTACCAATTTGGGGTTGGTGTCTCAGCTGGAGGGGAGAGTATTCTACATGCTGTAAATAGTCTCCTTGAGTTGCAAGGTCACTCGGACACGATATCATTACTGCTCATTGACTTCTCTAATGCGTTCAACATGGTGAGTAGATCTCAGCTCATCAAGGAGGTTCGTCTTTATTGTTCAGGTATTTCTCGGAGGGTAGAATTTTGTTATATGCGACCTGCTAAACTCTACTACGAACAATATATTTTGTCTTCAGCCCTCGGAGTCCAATAGGGTGACCCTCTTGGTCCCTTGTTGTTTGCTTTGACTCTTCACCCTCTAGTGAATACTATTGCTTCCAGCTGCAAACTCGATTTGCACGCCTGGTACCTTGATGATGGTACAATCATTGGTGATACACTTGAGGTGTCTAAGGATTTGCGTATAATTGAAACTGAAGGGCCAGGCAGAGGTTTACATCTCAATATTAAGAAAACAGAAGTATTCTGGCCTTCTATTGATCCCATAAGTATTGACGAGGGTGTTTTCCCGCCTGATATTATTAGACCGTCTAATGGTGTTAAGCTCTTGGGTGGTCCTGTGAGTCTGGATTTGAACTTTATTAGTGATATGATGCTGTGTAGAGTGAACAAGACTGTTCAACTTATGACTGCCATAAAAAAACTCAAGGATCCTCAAAGTGAGATGCTTTTACTTCGCAATTGCTCTGGTGTTTCTAGATTGTATTTTGCATTGCGTACTACCAATCCTGCAGCCCTTCAACAAGCTACTGAACTTTTCGATGATCATTTGCTCAAGTATTTGAGGCTTCTTATTGCTGGTGATGGCTTAGGGTTTAGCCCTTTATAATAGCGACTATCCACCTTGCCTATCAAAGATGGTGGTTTTGGCATTTACACCATGGCAGACACCTGCGCTTATTGTTATCTTGCTTCTCAGAGTCAGACGGCTTCAGTGCAAAAGGTGATCCTTGGTAACTTATTCTCAACAAACAAAGGCTCTGCTTATCAGTTGGATCTTCAGAACTTTATTCAGGTATGTGGACTACCTTTTTCTTATTGCGTCGATGATACTGCTCCCCCCCCCCCTCCATGCATTCCCTGGCAGTTACCTATTTTGATGCAATTAAGAAGAATATCCCAGACCAATTTTCTATGTCTTTTAGAGATTCCATTTTGTGGCAGTGTAACCAAGTTAAGCATGCACAAGATTATTTATTAGCGATACCTATTAGTGGGCTTAATCAATGCCTCGGGCCGAAACAGTTCAGAGCTGTCCTTTGCTATCGCCTGGGTATCCCATTGTTTGTTGAGAATGGTTTATGCTCCGGTTGTAACAAATCTGTGGATATTTATGGAGATCATGCGCTTCATTATGCTAAGGATGTTGGAATTAAGTTTCGACATGACTTTGTACCAGATATAGTTGTTGACATTTGTTACAAAGATGGTGTGCCTGCGCGCAAGGAAGTTTCTCTTGGGATCCAGTCGGATGATGACAAAGATCTACGGCCTTCGGATATCCTTGTTCTTAAATGGTAAAATGGTAAGGATGTTTGCATTGATGTCACAGGGGTCTGTCCCTTCACAGGTGATGGCATTCATTCTTTCGTTCCTGGCAAAGCTATTTCTAATGTTGTTGCGCGGAAACGCACTAAATACTTGGATAAGTGTACATCACTTGGATATGGTCTCGGCGTTCTAGATTTCTCTACCTTAGGGGAACTAGGAGATGATACTTTATGTTTTTTCAAGCGTCTGAAGAACTGTTTAGTTAGTAATGATGCTAGTAGTGGAGTTGGTAGTTTTATTTTCCATAGATTAGGCATTGCTATTCAGAAAGGAGTTGGAGCCCAGCTTGTTGCTAGGTTACCAACCAAAAGTGTGTTATTTCCCTCCAACAATTATTTATAATTTTAAATAATAAATACAATAATAATATTTTTTAAGCAATTAAAACAATATGACAAACTGAAAATAATAAAACTACCAAAGCCATGGAGGAAGGACTTCATCACTTAATTCTGCACAACTTGTATTGTCTTAATTTCATAAACTTCATTAATTCTCATCTTTTTCTGTTATGTTTGCTCTTGTGAGATAAGTCTTCACTTGTGTATAGAATTCTGCTTTTTGTATTGTATCTTCACTTTTGAATATGACTTTTTCTTTTCCTTGTATTGTTGCATGTAAACCTTGGACTATTTCAACTTTCTTCAAATATTCTGATGTCGCGCTGCTTGTTGCTGATAATGTGTTTCTATGGATCTGTTTGATGTTGTCGAGAGAGAGAGAGTGTGGTGCTAACTGCAAATCAAACTACAAAAAGGAGTTTTCATCTTTAGACTTCATCCTCATGATTGACGGAATTAGCACTCAAGAGATCAAAAATAGTGTCGAAAGAGGTGCGAAGTTGGGTAGCTCACCATTCCTACCCGGAATTGACGTATGGTGACACACACTCTAAAAGGACTTTTTAGATAGTCACAGAAAATGAAGGTTGGTGCCTCGCTTGATGTAAAAATAGGTAGCCTCCACTAAGGGTGATCACAACTATAATACCAAATAACTTTGCTGCACCTAATTCGCCCACCGACATGGTTAAATCCAACTTTAACGCTCTAACAACTAAGAAACCCGATTGTGTTCTCTAGTTCTTCCAATTTCAGTTATTTCGGTCAGACTCTCTATATAAACATATCTAGAAGCATGCTAGTGACTCTGAATTCTCTAAAAGTTGGAGGTTTTATGCAAATATTTATAAAGATTTTGATTTTATTTTTTATTTTTTATTTTAATAAATGCAAAAGACTAAAAACTCTATATACAAAATACTCCCCCAAACCTAAATCTAACATTGTCCTCAATGTTTCAAAAGATGATAAAAATTTAAACAACATACCAGGAGAACACTACAGAGTAGATTTAAAGGAAAGAGATTACCAGATGTAAAAAGGATGGTGCTGAACCAGAATTGAATGAATGCTTTGAAAGCAAACATCATGAGCGCAAGACAAAAAGTTTGGTTAGCACACATAAAAACTATACAAAAGGAAAAAGAAAAAGGGAAAAAAAATGGAGGTTTATTCCATATGTATGTACACAGGTGAACCAGTTTAGTCCACGTAAACAGGGTCTTCCAAGTCAGTGGTCTCAACTTCTTGTGGAAGATGCTCCAGAAATGGTTTCAATCTCTGACCATTGACCTTGAAGATGTTCTTGTTTGCTGTATTTTCAATTTCAACAGCTCCATGAGGAAAAACAGTACGTACAAGGAATGGACCTAACCATCGAGAACGTAACTTTCCTGGAAAAAGATGCAAACAAGTGTTATACAATAAAACTTTTTGACCAGGTGTGAAAGTCTTGCGCAAAATGCGCTTGTCATGAAACACTTTCATTATAGTTTTGTACATTTTGGCACTATCATAAGCATCATTTCTTATTTCTTCTAACTCATTGAGTTGAAGTTTCCTTTGGGTACCAGCTTTATCAAGATCAAATTTTAATTTCTTAATAGCCCAATATGCCCGATGTTCTAACTCAACAGGTAGATGACAATCCTTACCATACACAAGTCTATAAGGGGACATGCCAATAGGAGTTTTGTATGCAGTTCTATAGGCCCACAAAGCATAATTTAAACATAAAGACCAATCTTTCTTAGTCGGATTAACAGTCTTTTCAAGAATATGCTTAATTTCCATATTAGAAACTTCTACTTGGCCACTGATCTGAGGATGGTATGGTGTTGCTACCTTATGAGTGATTCCATACTTGCGCATAAGTGATTCAAAAGGTTTATTACAAAAATGAGTACCACCATCACTGATTATTGCTCTAGGTGTTCCAAAACGAGAGAAAATGTTTTCTTTAAGAAAAGAAAGAACTACTTTATGGTCATTTGTTTTGGGGGAAATGGCTTCTACCCACTTAGAGATATAATCAACAGCAACAAGAATGTATAACTTACCTTCAGAGTTAGGAAAGGGACCCTTGAAACCAATACCCCAAACATTAAACAATTCAACAATCAAAATAGGTTGTAAGCGTTAGAGCACTGCTCGGTCGAACTCGCAAGCGTTGCTATCTCAAGCTTGTTGTCAAGTTTAGTTGCCAAAACTATAAGTCTTGATTTCTAGTCTACTTATAGCTAAGTCTCGGACTAGGATATAAAGTGTAGTTTAGCTCTAGACTCCACGGCGTTCATCATACAAATACGAAGAACTACTCAAGGAACTGGTGGAACTTCATCGACTAAAAGGTATGTGGAGACTTAAACTTATCTATCACTCAAAAAGTCTATCTACTCTATCTCCTATCTTGAGACAATAGTCGTATTGCTATATAGACTTCGATTATACACATTTGCTATTTCGAGCCGAGTTTATCTCGCTTATCTTTTTCTCGAAATATGTGATGGTAAGCTTTCGCTTTGGCCAAGTTCATCTTTACAAGTGACGAAAGTCATGTTGGTTATTTCAATATCTTGAAAATTGCTTTGATGAATAATAGTGTGTGAGTAACCTCTATTTAACATCCTCTAAGAATGTTTCAATGATTGAAATGAGAGTATAGAAAATGTAACCATCCTTGGATATAAGCATATAATTTGTTCGCGCATTAGTGTATAAGTCCAAAACCGGGAACCAAATGTATGCATACTTGTGTGTGTACTAAATAGTTGATGAAGACTGGGTAAGTATGCGTACCCGTACGCATACTGGCGGAAATTCACGTCCGTGAATTTCTGCTGAATTTGGAAATCAAAACCAACTCAATTTGGTTACCTAAGTATGCGTACCCCTATGTATAATAGTGGAAAGTTCACGTCCGTGAATTTCTGCTGAGTTTGGAAACCATAAAAAACTCAAATCCAGTTACTTAAATACACATACCCGTATGCATACTTAAGTGTGTTACTTTCTAAAATTGGTTTATTCGTGAACTTAAATATATATAAAATAAAGAATGCATATTTGCAAACCGTGGCTATAAAGTTCATGAATTGATTCGAGTGAATCAAAAATGATTTTTCTTCGATTGTTTCTTGTATACTTCTATGAGATCTAAGCAATTGAACAAGTCTCTAACTAGTTATTTTGAGTCATTTGAACTAGTTAAGGTGAAGATGAATATGGTTGATATGAAAGTGCTCATATGGCTAACCATTTGGTTAACTACTATTGAACCAACGACTTGTACATGTTTAGGTATGGTTACACAAACCTAAATGACGTATATTTCATTTGTGTATAACAAGCTAAGTTCGATCTAACGGTTGAAAGATATTAGCTTGAATATAATCAGGTTTTCATCTAACGGTGAATATTGAATGCTTTGTTACCAAGGTAACTTAGATTGCAAACCCTAATTTGGAGACTATATAAAGGAGAACTCTAGCAACTGGGAAAGTTAATCCCCACACCTCCTGTGTGATACTAGTTGTATAAGTTATAGTCGATTCTCCTTTAACCTTAGGTTTCTACCGAGACCCTGTAGGTTAACGACTTGAAGACTTCAATGGGATTGTGAAGCAAGACCCAACTATTTTCTTTGTAGTTGTGTGATATGATCTTGTTGTTTCTATTGTATTTGAGTCCAATCGTAAGATTGGCTTGAGATTAATTTCTACGATAAGCAAGATATAAAAGTAGTCACAAACATCTTCGTCACATCGTTTGTGATTCCACAATATCTTGTTTCGCTAGTCGATTAAGATTATTGTGAGGTGATTGATAATTTTAGGCTGTTCTTCGGGAATATAAGTCCGGGTTATCGATTGGTTCCTGTTCACCTTGATTTATTAAAAGACGGAACAAAACTTGTAGGTATTTCTGTGGGAGATAGATTTATCTATTACTGTAGACTTTTTTGTGTGATACAGATTTGTTTATTAAATTCTTCGACTTTGGGTCGTAGCAACTCTTAGTTATGGGTGAGATCAGCTAAGGGAATCAAGTGCGTAGTATCGTGCTGGGATCAGAGACGTAAGGAGCGCAACTGTACCTTGGATCAGTGTGAGATTGATTGGGGTTCAACTACAGTCCACACCGAAGTTAGTTTGTAGTAGGCTAGTATCTGTAGTGGCTTAATATAGTATGTGTTAAATCTGGACTAGGTCCCGGGGTTTTTATGCATTTGCGGTTTTCTCGTTAACAAAACTTATGGTGTCTGTATTATTTCTTTTCCGCATTATATTTTGTTATATAATTAAAATATCACAGGTTGTGGGTTAAATCGATCAATTGGTAAATCCGACCTTTGGTTGTTGATTGAAATTGATTGATACTTGAACATTAGTCTTTGATACGTTCAAGTTAATTTCTCTTGTATTCAATTAGACTCGCATATTTCTATTTGCTTGAGTAAGTATTGAATCGATAAATTGATATATAACTCCTTGATATACTTTTTATTAAGATTTAGTCTGACTGTCTAGTTGATTCTCTTAAAAATATATTGGAGTTAGTCCATACATATTGCTAAGCGAATTATTGGGTGAGGTTGTTGTACCCCCACTTTTTCAATTGGTATCAGAGCAGGCAAACACGTTTAAAGACCTTATAAGTCTATGTTTGTAGCGATCTGACTCTATTTACAGAAGTGCTCTCTCTATAAACGTACCACCAGTCTTCGATGGCTCAAACTGCTTGTGGTGTAAAATTGTTATGCGTGCCTTTCTTCAAGCGCGTGATTTTATGATGCTCCCGTTGTGGCAGTAGGAGATGCAACCGTACCTAAAGATATTGGTGCATATGACGTTGCTGAGATACTTGCTGCAAAGAAAAATTCCGACGGTTTGAATGCCATCATACATGCCATTACCCCAGATCTTCAGCACCATGTGACTACGTGCACTCGGTCTAAAGATGCTTGGGATATCTTAGAAACCATATTTGAAGGGAATACCAGTGAAAAAGAAGCAAGGCTTCAAAACCTAAATTCCGATTGGGAAAACCTTCGTATGGCAGATGAAGATTCATTTGATGAGTTTAATCACAAAGTGTCTGAAATTGTTAATGCATCCTTTGCATTGGGTAAGACTATTCCTAAAAAGGACATTGTGATGAAAATTCTCAGATCGCTGCCATCTAGATACGATTCTAAGAAGCATGCCATCGTTGAAGGAAATAACCTTGATACTCTCTCCATAAATACGCTGGTTGGGAAGTTAAAGATCTTTGATCATGAGCATACATCCAAATCTGGAAAGGATGTTGCTTTCAAAGCACAAAAGAATACTAAATTACTTGATAAAAGTAAAAGTGCTTGCGTCTCTGAGGATGATCTTTCTTAGGCTGATTCATCAGATGAAGATCTTGACAAGTCAGCCTCGTTGATCACATGACAGTTTAGAGATCTTCTATTGAAGAGAAGTAAACGGCTCTCCAGAGACAGACCCAAATCGTCAGATAAACCTCACAATCGCATCCTTCTAAAAACAGGGATGCTGACGAGGCTGATGACGAGGATATGCCACAGTGCTTTAAGTGTAAAGGTTTTGGTCATTTTGCAAATTAGTGTCCAAATCGATAGAAGTACACTGGAAACAAAGGTCTTGCTACAACTCTTGATTAAATGTCTGACAACTATGATTCTAATGAAGACGAAAAGTCAAGTGTTGCACTTCTTTGTGAAATATTGATTTTGATAATTATAGCATTACATACATCAATCTTGATATTCTTTCAGAAGAGAACTCCACCAATCTGGAAGAAAAAAACTGACCTTTCCGTTGGAAACTCTCTGTCTAATTTTTCAGGCTCTACTTTGTGTCTAACAGCTTGCACATCTCGAGCACCTAAATCATATTCCATGTTGACATGCTCATATTGTTCGCTCAAGGGCCATGAACTGTCAAAGTGTTTCAAGTATAAACACAAACTGAGGCATGCCAACAAACTTCAACGAAGAGAAAATCAATTAGCAAACAAGCTCAAACTTGTTCAAAAACCCGCAAAGGTATGTAAGATTTTATCTTCGTCAAAGAAGTTAGTTTCCAAGGATTTGTCAAGACCACTAGAGAAAAGAGTATGGTCTAAACATTTTGATAGACAGGGTTCAATGAATTCCATTCAGAGAGGTCATGGTGGACAAATTGTAGTTCACCGCAGCACAACTTGATTGTGTTGTTTGGTGCCTCTTGTCTCATGTGCCTGATCAAAAGAGACAAGATTGTGCACACCTCAGGCTTTAGGAAAATAATGTTTTTGTTTTCTATCTTTTCTTAGGTTTGCTGTGTTTTGAAAGCCTATTCATGCCGCTTTTCATATCTAATTGATATTGGAAAGGATTTTCTTATTTAATCAATAAAAGAGGGTTAAAATTGACAATTCTGCCTTTTATAGGGTATGAGTTGTGCGTACGTGAATCTTTTAAGTGCATAAAGGTTCTGTAACCCTACATTCCTTTTTCCTTCCCTGAAACTCTTTTTATCTTAAGACTGCTTTTTGAGACTTAAGTTGTGATTTCCTCTCACAAACCCGTACACATATGGATACTCCAAGCATCATGTCTTATGATGGAAAAGATGTTAATATGATTGTTAAGCCATCAATCATGAAGGAAAAGGAAAGATCTCCATTACCTCCAACTTTGAAAAGAAAAAGAAGGAATGTGAGGAAGCCAAGAGCTGTTCCTTCAAATTCTCAGAAGTTTTCTGATGTTCTTGAAGAGTTGAAGGAAACAAGGAAGGAGATTCAAAAAATAAAGGCTTTTGTTATGAAAACTCTTGAAATTCAGAAGGCCCTGGTTAGACATCATCAACCTAGAAGGTTTGTTGGAATTTACTCCTATCTTCACGAACCGTATGTTCCAATGGTTGTTAACGACAACGAGTTCGGGGACGATAAAGAATTTTTTAGAGGTCTCAATGTCTAGGAAAGCTTCTTATGAAATTTTATTCTTGAGTTTTTAAAAAGAATAACTAGAGTTTGGAATAGCCATTATTGTGATTACACATAGCTATGTCTAACGTTTTCATCTTCAATGTTTTTAGATTTATTTATTTATATTCTAAAGTTGTTTGGAAGATGATGTTTGCAGTATTAATCTTTATGGTTTTATATTGCAATTTGTTATGGGATATGTGTGTTTGCGACCGTGAACTATGATTGTCCCATACGTTGTCAAAAGTTAAGTCCTTCGTATGTCGATATGCAAATATTGATAAAAGAATGAATGAACTTTTGACAAAAACAAAAGTTAAGCCTTTTATGTCATTTTGCAAATATTGATGAAAGAAAGGATGAGCTTTTGTTTACAAAGATTAAGTCTATTGTATGTCATTGTGCAAATAGTGATGAAAGATAGAATGAATCTTTGTTTATTCCGCAGTATTGATCTTCCCTGATCCATATCTTTTGTGTTTATACTGTGTGGCTCGGTAAGTTTTCTTATGTTGGGCATTTTCCAATTAGATTAATAATAGGTTCTCTTGTGGTTAGTTTAGTTGAGTATTCCGGTTGAATTAATCATGGGTTCACTTGTGGTTAATTCAATTGAGTATTTTGGATACAAATTCATATTCTTATATGATTTGTGGTTTTCAAAAGAAATCCTTCTTTTCTTGCGAAAGTAAGGTCGCTCTCGTTGTTCTTTCGGGAATGACATTTTATGGGGGAGAATTCTTATTTGAACTTGTGCTTTATTGCCAAATCTTTGTGGGGAGTGCAGCTGTGGAATATTATAGGGGTTATCTTGTATCTTTATAAACTCCTTGATCAATGCATTTAGTTTCGACTATATGATTGCATCTAAAAGTTGATATGTGCTTTCTTTTGGTCATGAAATTTCTCTATGAAAATTTCATTAGGATCCCACTAGTTTTCGTACCTTTGCAAATTTTATTGACAAAAAGGGTGAGAATTAATGTGTGGTTCACACAACAAATACATATGGTTTTCGGATCATTATGTAAGGGGGAGTGGTTTCCATGTGAGATGTAGTATTGACTAAGGGGGAGTGATACATATCACCATAGTATTGTTGTCGAAGTTGTGGTACAATTGAACTTTGATGTTGTGTAATAATACTATGACACTGTGTAACAATGATTGAGATCTTTTGTTTTCTCATTGTTATGGCTATGGATCTTCAACAACGGTGATGCTGATTTGGATATCTTTTGAATCATTGGAGTACTTGGAAGTGACGAAGATTTCGAGTAATGTTGAAGAACCAAGGAGATCATGCATGTGGAAGAGAAGCTGCAAAGTTTATTTATTTTCTATTCCATATGTATTGATAGTTTTGTCACTAAAATTGACAAAGGGGGAGATTATTAGAGCACTGCTCGGTCGAACTCGCAAGCGTTGCTATCTCAAGCTTGTTGTCAAGTTTAGTTGCAAAAACTATAAGTCTTGATTTCTAATCTACTTATAGCTAAGTCTCGGACTAGGATATAAAGTGTAGTTGAGCTCTAGACTCCACGGCGTTCATCATACAAAGACGAAGAACTACTCAAGGAACTGGTGGAACTTCATCGACTAAAAGGTATGTGGAGACTTGAACTTATCTATTACTTAAAAAATCTATCTACTCTATCTCCTATCTTGAGACAAAAGTCGTATTGCTATATAGACTTCGATTATACACATTTGCTATTTCGAGCCGAGTTTATCTTGCTTATCTTTTTATCGAAATATGTGTTGGTAAGCTTTCGCTTTGGCCAAGTTCCTCTTTACAAGTGACGAAAGTCATGTTGGTTATTTCAATATCTTGAAAATTGCTTTGATGAAAAATAGTGTGTGAGTAACCTCTATTTAACATCCTCTAAGAATGTTTCAATGATTGAAATGAGATTTTAGAACATGTAACCATCCTTGGATATTAGCATATAATGTGTTCGCGCACTAGTGTATAAGTCCAAAACCGGGAACCAAATGTATGCATACTTGTGTGTGTACTAAATGGTTGATGGAGACTGGGTAAGTATGCGTACCCGTACGCATACTGGTGGAAGTTCACGTCCGTGAATTTCTGCTGAATTTGGAAATCAAAACCAACTCAATCCGGTTACCTAAGTATGCGTACCCGTACGTATACTGGCAGAAATTTCACGTCCGTGAATTTCTCCTGAGTTTGGAAACCAAAACAAATTCAAATCCGGTTACTTAAGTACGCATACTTAAGTGTGTTACTTTCTAAAATTGGTTTATTCGTGAAATTAAATATATATAAACTAAGGAATGCATATTTGCAAACCGTGGTTATAAAGTTCATGAATTGATTCGAGTGAATCAAAACCGATTTTTCTTCGATTGTGTCTTGTATACTTCTATGAGATCTAAGCAATTGAACAAGTCTCTAACTAGTTCTTTTGAGTCATTTGAACTAGTTAAGGTGACGATGAATATGGTTGATATGAAAGTGCTCATATGGCTAACTATTTGGTTAACTACTGTTGAACAAACGACTTGTACATGTTTAGGTACGGTTACACAAACCTAAATGACGTATATTTCATTTGTGTATAACAAGCTAAGTTCGATCTAACGGTTGAAAGATATTAGCTTGAATCTAATCAGGTTTTCATTTAACGGTGAATATTGAATGCTTTGTTACCAAGGTAACTTAGATTGCAAACCCTTATTTAGAGACTATATAAAGGAGAACTCTATCAACTGGGAAAGTTAATCCCCACACCTCCTGTGTGATACTAGTTGTATAAGCTAGAGTCGATTCTCCTTTAACCTTAGGTTTCTACCGAGACCCTGTAGGTTAACGACTTGAAGACTTCATTGGGATTGTGAAGCCAGACCCAACTATTTTCTTTGTAGTTGCGTGATATGATCTTGCTGTTTCTATCGTATTTGAGTACAATCGTAATATTGGCTTGAGGTTAATTTCTCCGATAGGCAAGATAGAAAAGTAGTCACAAACATCTTCGTCTCATCGTTTGTGATTCCACAATATCTTGTTTCGCTAGTCAATTAAGATTATTGTGAGGTGATTGATAATTCTAGGTTGTTCTTCGGGAATATAAGTCAGGGTTTTCGATTGGTTCCTGTTCACCTTGATTTATCAAAAGATGGAACAAAACTTGTAGGTATTTCTGTGGGAGACAAATTTATCTATTACTGTAGACTTTTCTGTGTGATACAGATTTGTTTATTTAAGTCTTCGACTTTGGGTCGTAGCAAATCTTAGTTGTTGGTGAGATCATCTAAGGGAATCAAGTGTATAGTATCCTGTTGGGATCAGAGACGTAAGGAGCGCAACTGTACCTTGGATCAGTGTGAGACTGATTGGGGTTCAACCACAGTCAAGACCGAAGTTAGTTTGTAGTAGGCTAGTGTCTGTAGCGGCTTCATAAAATGTGTGTTCAATCTGGACTAGGTCCCGGGGTTTTTCTGCATTTGCGGTTTCCTCATTAAAAAAACTTATGGTGTCTGTGTTATTTCTTTTCCATATTATATTTTGTTATATAATTGAAATATCACAGGTTATGCATTAAATCGATCAATCGGTAAATCCTACCTTTGGTTTTTGATTGAACTTGATTGATACTTGAACATTGGTCTTTGGTACCGTTCAAGTTAATTTCTCTTGTATTCAATTAGACTCGCGGATTTCTATTTGCTTGAGTAAGTATTGAATCGAGAAATTGAGATATAACTCCTTGATATACTTTTTATTTAGATTGAGTCTGACTGTCTAGTTGATTCTTTTAAAAGTATATTGGAGTTAGTCCATACAGATTGCTAAGCGAATTATTGGGTGAGGTTGTTGTACCCCCACTTTATCAGTAAGGGCGTCATGTTTCTTCTTGAGATACTTCCTAATTTATTACATCGTTCAAAAGTAAAACAGAATGCGTGACTATCTTTGAACAATGATGGCCAATAGAAACCACTCTGCAAGATCTTTGCAGTAGTTTTCTTGGAGCTAAAATGGCCTCCACATGCATGGTCATGACCGAAAGAAATGACATCTCTTTGTTCCGAGTTGGGGACACATCTCCTAATGAGTTGGTCAGGGCAATATTTAAACAAGTATGGATCATCCCAAAAGAAATATTTCACTTCAGCCAAGAATTTAGAGCGGTCTTATCTAGACCAATGCAAGGGCATTCTACCAGTAGCAAAGTAGTTAACAATATCAGCAAACCAAGGCATTTCAGATACAAGCATCAATTGTTCGTCAGGCAATGATTCTCTAATAAGCAAAGATTCATCAACAGATTCAACATTCAACCTAGACAGGTGATCAGCAACAACATTTTCAGACCCTTTCTTATCTCGAATTTCGAGATTGAACTCTTATAACAAGAGTATCCATCGAATTAAACGAGCTTTAGCATCTTTTTTAGACAAAAGATATTTCAATGCAGCATGGTCAGAATATATGATGACTTTAGACCCTATCAAATAAGATCTAAACTTATCCAATGCAAACACAACAACTAGTAATTCTTTCTCAGTTGTTGAATAATTTAGTTGAGCATCATTAAGTGTTTTACTAGCATAGTAGATCACATAAGGGAGTTTGTCTACTTGCTGACCTAAAACAGCTCCTAAAGCATAGTCATACACATCACACATAATTTCAAATGGTAGGGTCCAATCAGGTGGTCTGACTATAAGGGCAGATGTGAGAAGAGCTTTCAATTGCTCCCATGCTTCCTAACAAGCAAATGCAACATCTTTTGCAAGAAGACTACATAAGGGTCTTGAAATTTTACTAAAGTCTTTGATGATTCGACGGTAAAAACCGGCATGGCCCAAGAATGACCTTATCTCCCTCACAGAGCGAGGTTGAGGCAAGTGTGGAATGCGATCAACTTTATCTTTATCTACTTCTATGTCTTTTGCAGAAATGATATGCCCAAGAACGATGCCTGAGTTAACCATGAAATGGCATTTTTACCAATTCAAAACTAAATTCTTTTCTTTACATCGAATCAGCATAAGAGTAAGATGATGCAAACATTCATCAAAAGAAGACCCAAAGACATAAAAATCATCCATGAAAATTTCAAGAAACTTATCTACCATGTCAGAAAATATGCTCATCATGCAACGTTGAAAAGTAGCGGGTGCATTACACAACCCAAAAGGCATACGACGATGAGCAAATGCACCATAAGGACAGGTAAATGTGGTCTTTGGTTGGTCTTTGGGTGCTATGTGAATCTTGTTATAACCCGAATAGCCATCTAATAAATAATAGTGACTATGTCTCGACAACCTTTCTAGCATTTGGTTAATGAAGGGAAGAGGAAAGTGGTCTTTCTTTGTTATTATGTTCAGTTTCCTATAGTCAATGCAAACTCGCCACCCTGTGGTCACACGAGTGGGGACAAGCTCGGGGACAAGCTCATTCATTTCATTTTGAACTACAATAATGCCATACTTTTTGGGTACAACTTGAATGGGACTGACCCACTGGCTATCTGGAATTGGGTATATGATACCCGTATCAAGCAGTTTCAGAATCTCACCCTTAACAACATCTCTCATGTTGGGGTTAAGTCTCCTTTGCATTTCCCTAGATGGTTTAGTATTTTCTTCAAGATTTATGTGATGCATGCAAATTGTGGGACTTATACCTTTAAGGTCTGAGATGGTCCAACCTAAGGCCTCTTTATGTTCTTTAAGCACTTCTAAAAGTTTGCTTTCCTATTTTGTGTCTAAACACGATGCAATAATCACAGGCAAAGTATCATAAGAACCTAAGAAAGCATATTTCAAAGTATAAGGCAATGGTTTCAAATCAAGATTAGGTGGTTCGACAAGAGATGGGGCAGATTTGGAATCAGAGAGTGGAAGTGGTTCCACTGCAGTCCGCCATTTAGCAGTGTCCATGGGTGGAAAAGATTCAATCAAAGAGTGTACTTCACTAATATACTCAGAATCAAAGAGATCTACGTCAAAGTTATCTAGACATGCTTGCAAAGGGTCCACAAATAAGATATCAGGCAATGAGTCTTGAATCAGACTCTCAATCATATTATTCTCATGCAATGCATTATCATCACAATCTATGGGCTGTTGACTAATGTTAAAAACATTCAGTTCTATAGTCATGTTACCAAAAGACAATTTCAACACTCCATTACGACAATTTATGATGGCATTGGACGTCGCTAGGAAAGGACGTCCTAAAATGACAGGAATGTGATTATATGGGTTTTGCACAGGTTGAGTATCTAACACAATGAAGTCCACAGGAAACAAAAATTTATCAACCTTGATTAACACATCTTCAACAATACCACGAGGGATTTTCACAGATCTGTCCGTTAATTGTAGCGTAATGGGAGTGGGTTTCATCTCCCCAAGTCCAAACTGCACATATGCAGAATATGGTAATAGATTGACACTTGCTCCTAAGTCTAGTAAAGCTTTTTCGACCACATGGTCGCTTATGGTGCACAAGATTGTTGGACAACCTGGGTCCCTAAACTTAGTTGGGATCTTGTTTTGAATTATGGAATTTACCTGATCAGTGAGAAAAGCACGTTTGTGCACATGAAGCTTTCTCTTTTGTGTGCAATGATCTTTCAAAAACTTAGCATAGGTGGGTATCTGCGTGATTGCTTCGAGAAATGGAATGTTTATGTTTACTCGTTTGAACTTTTCCAATATCTCGTTGTACTGGTTACCGCCTTTTTTCCGCACCAACCTTTGTGGGAATGGAGCAACAGGCACAAAAGATGGTATAGGAATATTAACATCAGTAGAATTCATAGAGTCACTATCTTGCTCAGTTTCTTTTTCTACACTAGATGTTTTCTGTGGTGTTGTGTGCAATTGTGACTCATTTTACTGTGGTACACCTACATTATTATCAACAACTTTACCACTACGAAGAGTAGTGACAGCATTCACATGATCACGTGGAGTCTCATTACAAGTTGAGGTGCTCGCTTGAAATGCATTTTTATGAATTTGTTGAGGTTGACTAGGGAGTTTACCCTTTTCTCTCTCATTTAGTGCATCACAGATTTGACCTAATTTGAGTTTTAAACTCGCAAGCCTCTGGTCATTTAACTTTTAATATTGCAAAAGATTTTGATTCATTTGGTTTACACCATCATCAAAGCTAGGCCTTTTCTCTACAGGGTACTGTGTGTGTGTTTGAACTTAGGGGTTTCTAGGATATGAATATCCTTGGCTATTACTAGTTGTACCCCCTTGTACGGGCCCTTTAGACCATGAAAAATTAGGGTGATTCCTCCACCCTGGGTGGTAGGTCTGAGAATAAGGGTTGTTCTCTTGCTTATGATACAAAGCATTGGCTTGTTCAAGTTTAGATTCTTGAAATGCCTGTAGGTCTGGACAGCTATCCACTAAATGGTATGAACCATGACATGCTGCACAATTGGCTGTCTCAATTTTGTCACGGAGAGTATGGGCGGTAGTTTTCACATTCTTCTACAGCTTTAGCGCTTCTACTCTCCTAGCCAAGGATGCAACATTTGCTTTTTCTTCAAAATCAGACTCTATTCTATGGTCATTAGCTACAGGGGCGGTCTTTTTGGGTTCACGGATGGACTCCCACTGCTGAGTCTTTTCAGCGATATCTATTAAGAAAGTCCAAGCATCTTTAACACTCTTATCAATAAATGCATCATTGCACATTGACTCAACTGTGGTTCGGTTACTGACATCTAAGCCTTCATACAAAATTTGCACAAGTCTCCATTTTTCAAAACCATGGTGAGGACATTGGAGAAATAATTCATTAAATCTCTCCAGATATTTGGTCAAGGTCTCACCTTCTAATTGCACAAAACTATTCAGACTTTGACGAATTGTCGCAGTCTTATGGTTAGGGAAAAACTTTTAAAAAAATTATTTTATAAGATCTTCCCATGTTCTAATGGACTGTGGTTGTAGGGCATGCAGCCAGGACTTGGCTTTTTCTTTCAGAGAGAAAGGAAATAGTCTCAGTTTCAGGGACTCTTCAGGCATTTGGTTAAAGCGCAGAGTCCCACAGATATCTTCAAAATCTCTTTCATGGTTGTAAGGGTTTTCAGCATCAACCCCTCTAAACACAGGCAACATATGAATTGTTCTAGCTTTTAGCTCAAATTGACCAGCATCAGCTGGTAAAACAATACACGAGGGCTGGCTTTCCCTTGTTGGGTACATGTGCTCCTTCATACTATGGTCCTCGTTCAATTTTTCACCCATTGTTTCAGATTGGTCAGGACTATCTATTTCAGAACTGGATATGTCGACTACGTCCTCTCGATGGATTCTAACTAGAAGATTAGCTTGCTCTCTAAAGGTCACAATCATAGCCTAGCAAGCATGACAGTTAACATGTTATAACACCCTATACAACCCACAATTTTTGAAACAGGGAGAAAATACTCATGAAAACCAAAGGATAACTTTTGTACTTATGCACACAGCCTCACTATGATGTAAAGCTCAGAAAAGCAGCAATGAGTGAACCAGGAAAGTAAAGCTTAGATGAATGGCAAACAGATTCAGGGCCAAAAGTATACAGACATGATTTCTGCCGAGATTGATAGTTTAAATAGCTAGGGTACGAATTCAGCAAGCAAAGAGTTCAATCAGATGCTATAGAATAATGCTTATGGACACCAGGGTCTTACAATTATATTCAGGGATGAACGCACACGGAGACGGGTCTAGCTCAGCGAAACAACGACTTCGTCTAACAAAGCATGGTATATCATTCACATATTCATCAAAAACAGCAAGGGTTGAGTTACAATACCGTCGGTATAAAACCGGGTTTAGGCACTACAACAAAATGTCCTGCTCCTGTCCCTTCTTTCCGTTGTTGGCTTGTACTTTAGTATCAAAGGTACCTGTTACTCAAGGGAGAACTTTAATACTCAGAAGTGTGCAAATAAAGCAAGAGAGCATTGAAAGTAAGCTTTATGTCACTGACAGTTCATGATCCAGAGTGTTACAGCAAGATTCATACTGCAAACAGTACTAGTGATTTAACTGAAAATTGAGCTATTAATGATCTGAACAGGACAGAATGGGACAAAAAGATGCAAAAACAAACAAACTGCGAATGGAAATTTGAAAATTGAAAAACAAAAGAAAATCTAACACATATTTACAATATTAACTGAAACCAGTAAAGTTTGACAGAAAAATCAACCACACCGCTACCTAGTCCCCGGCAGCGGCGCCATAAACTTGATAGGTCTGTAAACAAGCCTACAACTATGTCTAACTGCAAGTGCACATCGTCTATTGTAGACATAGCAAATACAGGTCGATCCCACAGAGACAAGGTGGGTGTAGAATTGTTTCCAAAGTCTTGCTAAACTGATTCAAATAGATAGTAACAAAAGAGTTGTTTGTTGGGTGTCGATACGACAAGATGTTGATTATGTAACATAAAATAGTAGAGAAGATTGTAAACAAAGGGGTAAAGAGCACTAGGGAAGTTGAATCCACCTCCTAATCCTATACTAAAGCCATACAAACTCGAGTTATGTTCTTGTCCCTTTCCTTGAAGGTCTAAAATGGATGATTATTCAACCAATTTCACTAACTCACCCCTAGTATAAGCTGTCTTCTTACAGTACAACTGATCACATGCTAATTTGATCCATTAGCTAACTATCATTCCTAAAGCAGTGAAGCACAACAAAAACAATAACATGAATTTGACTAACTTAGCACATAATTAAGGGTTTCATCTAAACCCTAGCAGATGAATTTAGAATATGATGAAGATGATTAAAACACAATTATATTAAGACAACTAGTTGATCCAACTAAATTCGGATGATTTGTTACACAACAGTGGTCCTATTTATACACCAATTTCTTCCCAAAATACTAGAATTTTATAATTTAGAGAACAACCACTCACTCAATTCGTGTTTTCCGACAAACCCCTTCTGCAATTCAGACCTGCAACTCTTGATTTGATGTTTTCTTTTGCTATTGAAGATAATCCTAGCTTTATCTCTCTCAACCCTAGCTTCTAGGGTTACTATTGTGGAGAAGAAGCTATGATGGAGATAGATAGAGGCTAGGAGGTTGATTGATTGCACAGGGTGGCTGTGCTTCAGAGGTGGTCGGGAATTGAAGTGATTAATGGAGGTGGAATGGAGGTAAATGTGAAGTGATGTTATGCAGAGGAAGGAGCAGATGAGTACGATAAGAAATGGGGTGTTTGGCTTTCTGTTCGATTAGGGGAAGAAATGGTAGGTGCTAGGGTGTTGGGAAGGTGTAGCAAATATGATGTATCATGAAGAGTTCCGTTAAATGCTTAGCATCTATATCAAATATGACGGTTCAAGATGAAAACAGGTTTGGGTTTTGGATCTTGGGTTTTATCTCTTGGGAGATCTTCTTCTAGGCCCATGTCTTCTTCAAAGCTAATTTCTCAAGCCCATTTCTAGTTTTGAGTTGTGCAAACGATATTCTTCACTCACGGATGAGGTGTAGAAGATATTCTTCACTGTGTTCTAGTGGAAGCTTTGTTTTCTCTTTTCCATTGTCATCAATTCTACGCTTCTTTTGGCTACTCAATTCATCCAAGTTTTATTTAGTACCTAAAAACACAAAATTAATTAGTACAAGTATTTATTCTTGAAAACAATGAAAATATAGAAATTGGTATATTATATGATTTTAAAGCGCAAAAGATGAGTTAACTTCCAATAAAAAGGTGTAGAAATATGAAATATTTGGCACTCGTCAGCCGGTCCCATGACCCCTTTGCCGGTCCTCATCTCTCCATAATTAGGTTTTATCACCTAAACGAGCACTATTTTAATAAATGATTAAACCATCATTTAATCATCCTTTCACCAACTGGTCAACAAAGGACTTTGGTGCGTGCTCACTAGAGCCCCTGGGTGTTACATGGTCGTCCATAATCCCATGTAGCTGGTCCCTCTTTCACTCAGTGATTAATTTTCAGTAAATCATCAATTGATCAGCAATTGATCAAAATTAGGGTTTCGAACCGAATGCTCTGCAAATCATAATTCTGAGCAGGTTTAAACACTAATATTTTTATGTTGATCCAGCAATCAATATCTTAAATTAATTATATAATATTCAGTCCAGCTACCAATATTTTAATTAATATTTTATTTGGTCATGCT
Organism: Papaver atlanticum; assembly: GCA_023531105.1. Taxonomy (NCBI): domain Eukaryota; kingdom Viridiplantae; phylum Streptophyta; class Magnoliopsida; order Ranunculales; family Papaveraceae; genus Papaver; species Papaver atlanticum. Next base: position 2,517,991 of record JAJJMB010007077.1, read on the forward strand.
ACCAATAATTCATCAAACGAGCAATATTTTCTCAAAAGAGCAATATTTGCTCAGACAAGGAATATTGATTCAACTATCAATATTCAGTAATTTATCAAATGAGCAATCCACAAATCATGAGACATCAATCATGTCACATGAGGGGATATTAATTAGGGTTTTGGTCTGGCGGCCTACGGCACGTGTGTTCATCCACGATGATAAATGTGAGTAAGTCGTGCAAGCAGTTGAGGGAGTTAGCAAAGTAGTGGTTGGACAATCAACCAAATCTCCGCAAGACCTGGAACTGGTTAAACCATGATTTCCCACTTTCCCACTCTTTCACTCGAGCAACTGTCACACTTACTGGAGATCAATGCGTCTACATTCTAGAAATATAAATAAGTTTCTGAATCCACGATTGAAAAAAAGATTGGTCGACAACATCTATCGTCTAACCAATAATAATCGTGTGAGCAACAATCTCTCTCAATTGAGTAGAATTTAAACTTATTCTTCATTTGCAGAAACCCGTAACACATTCACAATCCTTGATCACCATTGATCTCACACACTTCTCAGCTTCCCTCCTACAGATCAACCCTCTTACCTCTTTGTGACCGAATTGACTATGGAACGACCATTTCTTGGTTTAGGCCGGAGCCATACAGATTGATCTCTCGAACTCAAAGCACTCTCGTGCAGTGCATCTGTTTGAAATTAGGCAGTTTTCTCGGTTGAGGAGCCTCCGTCCGCACGGTTGTCTCTCCACGTCCTAGAAAACAAGCAAATCGTTTTTCCCCATCAACAAATTGACGACCACAGTGGGATATTAATATCTCGGTTGCAATCTCAAACTTTCATAAAATGGTTGATCTTAGGTCAGGTGCATTTGCAACTCCTAACCCAAACAATGCTAGCATTAGCAATAGTGGTGGTACTCCAGAAACTACTCCCGCTTCCAATAACGGTGCTGGTGATAACACACCTCCTCAAACCATCAAAAGCAATCCTCTCTTCGGCCGGTCTCCCGAAGAAATCAGATAAAATCCTCCTACCATAGCTGATCTCATGAAGGTGCAAGGGACTCTCGCCAAAAATCAGATCGATATGGCTACCACTCAAAACTCTAACAGACAAGATGTCAGAGAAAGCTCAGGAGAAAGGAAAAGCCAAAGAAACATCTTCGGCTGCTGATCCCGAAATCTCTCCAATTCACGTGGTGGATGATGATGAAGTCCGCAAAGCTACAGATAACCCACCAGCGAAGGAGTCTGCAGGTTTCATCACTCGTGAAGATCTGGAACGCTTTCTGGAGGATCGAGGGAAAGACAAGACATCATCTGTCCATCGTCACCAACCTACGTATCCCGCTGCTACACAAAGAATTCTTCTTCCAAAAGGATACACTTCTCATACGTTTACACTTTACAATGGAACAGGGAATGCTCGAGAACATGTTTATCGATTCTTGAAAGCATTAGGAGAACATGAACACAACCATGTCGTCCGTTTGAAAGAATTGTCAAAGTCTCTGACAGGCCGAGCATATACCTGGTACAACAACATCGCACCAGGGAGCATCACTAGTTGCGTAGAAATGGTTAATGCTTTCTACCGGAAATACTTCTTCTTCTAAGAGAAGATTACTCTCTCTAATTTAGGAAGAATGTCTCAGAAGAACAATGAACATCCGAACGACTATGTGAAAAGGTTCAGAGTCAAAGCTCTGGATTGTCATGACCAGAATGTCACTGAACAACAACTGGTGGACTTGTGCATCAAAGGAATGATCCCGGTCTACGGAGCCTTACTGGAAAATATCCGGTTCCAAACTTTCTCAGAACTTCATGAAGCAGCCAAGCGATTAGCAATTACTGCTCCGGCCTTACTGGAAAAACAAGAGCTACAAAAGTTGAGGAACCGCGAGAAAATCGAGGCAGTACCAAGCTCCTGATCAACAAGCAGTACAATCTCCAACCTTCTATAAATATCTTTGAAGGAAGCAAGAGGAAAGCCGAAGCGCAGCAGAATAAGAACATTCCTCCAGCATCCCATCCTACAAAAGCATTAAGGAAGGACAACCAAACTCGAAATGCACAATCACCGACTCAGCGTCAGCAGAATGACTAGGTGGAACAAGACTTTCCTTTCCCCATTGAAGAGGTGATCGAGCTGTTGGAAGTCTGGATCCAAGATGGTGCGATCAAACTACCTCCTGTTAGGAGAGCCAACAGTGGAGGAAATGGAGAATCCATGCTACTGCCGCTTTCATAGTTTTGTCAATCACAAAACAAGTGACTGCATAATTTTGAAACACATATTCAAAGAGAAGGCCGATTCAGGAGAACTGGGGACTGAAGGAGTACACAAGAATCCTCTCCCAATCAGGACCTTTACACTCTCTAAGCAACCAGTAAAGAAGAAGTTCAATCGTTGATCGAGCATATCTGTGAATTGCTTTATTTGTCAAAGGCTAAAAGGAAGGACATGTTCACGGCTTTAAATCATATAGTGGCCGGGAAATGTCTGTCCGTTCCAGAAACGCTCCCTGAGCCTCCGGTCATTGACAAAAAGATGTATGACTAGGGACTTCTTACCACGGTCAATCTCAAAGGAAATGAGTTCAAGATAGCGTTGGTGGATGTTGGCACGACTATCAATATTATTCCTTTGAAGACTCTCAGAGTTTCAGGCATTACTCGATAAGAGGCCACTCATGCTCCTATCTCAGTCAGAGATCACGGAGGAATACCCAGAGATGCGTATGGCTACATCATTCTCAAAATGAAAATTGGTTCAACCTGGGCGGAAACCAAGTTTCACATAGTCAGGGAAGATCCAGGATATGATATGATCCTCGGATGGACGTGGATCCATACTGAAAAGGTAACTTCAACACCTTCAATTGCACATTTCTCTGTTGAAGAAAGATCTGATTCAGTAGAAATAGAGGATACTCCGTCGTTCGAGCACCTGGAGAAAATTAAATCCTTGATGGAACTAACAAAAAAAACCAAAGAAAATGTACATGCATTCGTCAAAAGGTTTCGTACTAAGGCAAGTCTTATTCCCCTTCATGCGTCTATATTATCAACTTTCAAACATGCTTCCCTGGTCCAGGGACTCAATCTCGCTCACAACCTAACTATTACCAAATGTTATGAGTGGGTAGTCTCGCCTCAACAATACTTTACTAAATGGTTGAATGTGGAACCACTTCAAACTGAGCATCTCACCAGAAAGTCTGTTGCTGAGATGATGAATAAGTGCAAAAAAGAGTATCTTGGATATCTTCCTGTAATTTTGCACGAGTATCCATATATACCACAAGATCAGAAAGTTTCAATGTCCGCACGAGCATGGAATTCAACTGTAAGAGGAATGCCAAACCAGCAGAAGATTTTCAGGGCAAGAGCAATCAAGCCTAACAAGTTTCATGAAGGAGATCTAGTTCTCAAAGCAACTAAGCGCAATATTCATTCTGCAAGGAATTCTAACTGGGAAGGACCTTTCATGATTGCTAAGTCTGTGGTTGGTGGATACTACAAATTGATCAACATGGATGGCAAGACAAGTGTGGCAATAATACACAAGAATTGGCTCAAAGCCTTTGACGTCTGAGACATTCTGCGTTCGAGGTGTTCGACGTTCGCACAAGCACCAAGGCTGCTTAAGTTTGCATTTCTAGGATTTTCTTACCTGTATTTTCAATTCCTCCAAAACGTATGCAATACTTGCATTCAATATTTGAATTCAGCAATTAATCAAGGTTCATTTAATATTTTCTTTAAAAAAATCTCTATCCAATCCAAAAGAAAATCCTCAATCATCTACTTATCCCAAATAAATCAAAAACAAAACCAAAATAAAACCTCACATCTCTCAGAAGTTCAGAGTTCAAGAGATTATGGAAAGGAAACTAAAGGAAATCAGCAAAGAAAGATTTTTGCTCCTCTGCAATCTTCAGGTTTCCTTCTTCATCACAGCGTCACTTGTCAGAGGTACATTCTTCTTGACTGCTTCTTTAATGGCTTCAATTCTCTCATGAAGCCATCCCACATTGAAGCCAAGTTCCTCAGAATTCTTCAAGTTGTACTCCCAATCAAAGAGTACATCTGGAGTGACGGTACTTCTAGATATGGTTCGTATGTCGTCTATAACCTGTAGGATATCTCCTACTTGCATTGTCAAAAAGTAACTTAGTTTTGGGTATTTGGTAACAACGATATGACCATATCTCTTCCATAACTCCTCATATTTGGCAGCATATCCAGTAAGAACGCTAAATCCACCAACTAGTTCGGGAGTGACTCACCGAATGGAAGAACTAAAGCAATCCCTGCAGTAGACTATTTATGCACCACCATGCGAGTCTCAGTTATTGGAGCAGCTTCTCCTATCTCTGGAATAATTTTTTCTATCGATGGAGAATGAGCGGTTTCTTCTATCATAGTTCTTCTATTCCCGGGCCGGTTTCTTCCATCTCTGAAGTGATGACGACTTGAGCATCGTTCTCCTCAACAACTTCAGTAGAAAAATTCTCATGACCCTTAGGTCCGTAAATGGTAACATCATCATATTGATTCGCCATATGGTTTGAATCATCATTGGCTCCATTATTCTCAACTTCAACATTTGGCACCTAATGTGAGGATTACACAGGGTTAGGACGCTCCAAGCATGGAAATCAAAAGCAATCATAAAATTTAGAATGTAAGTGATCTAACATCACTAAAGTTCTTCATTATGCATTCAAGACATGAGCAAATAGTGTAAAAGTCATAAAAAAAAGACGTTTTGCAACAAACTCATCTGAGGAGATTTTACACTTCCCTGTATACGATGACGAACTGGGAGCAATTGGTAAGGAATCTAAGATTGAGTCATATGTCATTCTCTTCGTATGGATGTCCTCTACAACATATCCAAAATTCACAGCAATTGGATAAATGATCAAAAATATGTGGTCAAAACTTTGGACTACAAGATGATGTGATTTTGAAGTTGTAGTAAAAATGGTAAATAGGATTCGAACTCTAAGACTTGTGAAGATTCGAGTTTTTAAATTTAATAAAAATATACAATAATATTACAAATGGTGCAAGAGGTACTGGAACTAAGGATTCAGCCAATCTTCATAACATAAGGTTCAATTATTTATTCTCAACAATTTTAGCTCAAGAAATGTAAACATGGACTCTTATTTTTGCCAAGGTAGATTCTAAAAATATTTATTATAAATCGTAAGCATGGGACATCAAACATCTAAGCAAGCATGACCCATCTAATAAAATAGTAACTAATTAATCAAAATCATATTTCAATTAATATTAGTGCAAAAGTCATAGAAAAAGAATAAAATAAATTTACCCATGTATGAAGTTCGGCCTCCTCCGTCGTCCCAGTGTTGGGGTTTAACTCATCATGTCGAAAACACACTCAAAATATGTATTCATGGCTCAAAAATTGTTTACAAGAAGAGAAAATAATGAAACAGGAAATCTGCAACAGCAAAGGTGCGTTACAGACCGACTGTTTCAACTCTCAACTGTTATGATGAAGATAATCGTTACAAATCTGAAGATAAATGTTGCAGAAGAGGATGAAGAAACTGTTACAATGAAGATAAATGTTGCAAACCAGTTAAAGAAACTGTTACAACTAGTTGAAGAAACCGTTACGACGGATGAAGAAACCGACGTTGTTTCCCTAATCTTCACGAGCAGCAGCAACAGCAACAGCAACAACAGAGTTCTGAAAACTCTTGATTCACGCCTCCTGAGCTCTCCTCTCGACCCAAAACTCTCGACACCCCTTCCTTGTACCTGGAGCAATCTATTTATACTCCTAATCCTCCTTTAATCCGGCCATATCTCCCAAATAATCTCCATTTATCAATATTATTCTCCACGGCCAAAATTTCAATTTTTTGATCTTCCACGCGTTCTCAGCTGTCAACCTTCCATATTTATCTTCTTCACGCATCTCTGTAGTGCAACACACTCGAAACTCATGCATTACACGCCTCAAACTCGTGTCAAATTCACTTGAACCCGTGAAAACTTGTGTCCACTATTTTGGATTGAAACACGTTATTAAGCCAAATTTGATCGAAAACAACACCCATACCAGCTTTCTATAGTCATATCACGTCTACCCACTAAGTTTCAGGGATTGAATCTCACTAAATCACGTCCAAACATCCGATCGAAATTCTGTCAGTGAAGAGAAACGTTTTCCCACCAAAATTCATTTTTTGAATTTGAGAAGAAGATGTCCTCCCCCTAATCCTGCACGGGTGTCCCTTTAGCACTTGTCTTATGGGGTGCAAATAGTAATTTTTGGGCGCAGATAGTAATTTTTCCGGGGTTCCTCCGACACATTTTTGGGGTGCTTCCCGTGCATTTCGTGGGTGCCTTTAGTACTCTATCCTGGGGTGTAAAACACCACTTTTCGAGCCAATTTTGCCGCAAGAGCTTATTCCCTAGAAAAGACTTAAAAAAACTTTATTAGAAATAATATGAGTCCTAGAAAATGTTGTTATGGGTGAAAATGCGCCACACTTACGTGCTTATCACAAGACAGCTGAAAATTTTCTTAAAACTTCCTGGAAGTTTACTGTTTCATCAATTCCGGCTCCGAAACGTGCTCAAAAGACGAAAATCTTCTTTAAAAAGCTTGGAAATTTCCTGGGCATCAGAAAACTGGGGTAGACCGAGAAAATATGACAAAGGACGAAGATTCTACAGCGTTTTTGCTAAAAGACGGAGTTCTGAATTTTTTGGTGTCGTATTTCGGCAAAACTTCTCATTCATTCACATGGGTTCTCATTCATTCATTCGCAAATCAGTAATTTCATACTTCTATGATGAAAGTACAAGATGGATACTTACTTGAGTGATCTCTAAATTTTTTGAGGGGTTGATATTGCTGGCGTCACCATTAGAAGCGTCATTACCTTCATTCGGTTCCGTCTCTTGAGAATTTTCTTCATCACCATCTTCCGAAGACGAATGGGCATTATCATTACCTTCATTTTCCATATTAATCTCCTCCAGGGTATATCAAGAACGATCATTACTACCTCATTCGAGAAATACCATAATTGATCGTACAAGGAAAATACTTACATCAATTTCTTCCTCATCGGTGGTACTGGATTCCTGAGTTGCTTGCCCAGTAATGAGTCGGAGACCATCAATGCTTGATGGAGCGAAATTCTGGAAAAAAAATTGACAAATATTTGTTTTGATCCTAACTTCGCGAATAAGAAAAAGTAATGGTGGAAGAAGCGCTAACGACTCACCAAAGAAACGGCTGGCGACTTTACAGTATTCGGTATCATCCTGTAATCCTTACTTCTGGATTCTCCACCCCGAAGGATTACTGCTATTTCTGAAAAATACACCTCAATCCGAGGTCTCACAGCACGACCATCCTATGATAAAATTAACGAAATGAATAAGATATAATTATTATGTCTTTACAAAATCATAAGAAGAATACTTACTGGTGAACACCCTGGAAGTGTTTTTCGTTTATCACCGCCAGAGGGATATTTCAATCTTGGCCGAAAGTAGATCATCTCAACAGTAGGGGGTTCTTGTGAGAGAATCTGAGTAGCCATCACAAAGTCACGGAGGCGCTCAAGTTGATGGGTCCAAAAGCTTATATAACCCGTAGTTCCATATGTGGCTTGGTCAGAACAAGGAAACAGATATTCACGCCCATTCAAGTGCGTACAATCTAAAGAAGCTTTAAGTTGGTCGACTGATGGCTTTCTCTTCCGAACATCTGGGACACACTGATCAAGACCCATTTGTCGAGATGCTCTATCAATGTTATATTCCTCCACCAGAAACTTTCCCTGTATTACTGATACTAAGTAACTAGGAGTACAACTCAGTATGAAGGATCTCTCACCATCACTCAGGTCTGTACCGGATTCCAAAGTGACATTTTCTTCAGCATCATTAAAAGTGATCAACTTTGAGAAAAAAAGGAAGGAATCGACCCCCAAGGACGAAAATTAAACTCAGACTCATTGTCTAAGACACTGGTGAGGCGTGTCTTGAGTCGGGGCTTCTTTGTGGACCAGCACATAATCCTTGCATTATACTTCTCAGAGAAAGCATGACGGGTATCAACATTTGATCCTTGCAAGATGCTACGAGGGATTGGTGCATAATTCTTGAAGCGTTCCCACAGTAAATCTTGGAGAAACATTGTATTAGCATATGTTTCAACTTTCATAAAGCCATTGGAAACTCTGGAGTCTATGACCAAGGAATCTAAATTGGAGAATAGTGAACCCAAGAATAGACTACCAACGGGAAGTTTCTCACCTTGAGCTATCTTAATAGCAAAAGGAATCACGAATGGCTTCAGCAAGTTTCCATTATCTTCAAATACATCTCTGGACAACCACAAGCACAAGAAAGCAGCAATGTTTAATATACCGTCCACAGGTCTTTCAGGAGTTCTATCTCTCGGACACCAGTGCCTCAACCATTGAGCATAACAAAATTTGCTGGATAATTTGTTAATATCATGCATCGTAGCTGTCAAGACATCAGATATTGCATTCTCATCTGCCGAAAGTGCTGCAGGAAAATTACCCGTGACTGGAAGATGCAATAAGCAATCACATCCTCTAAAGTTATGGTAAATTCTCCCCACCTGCATATGAAATTATGAGTAGGAATACACCAACGAGCGAGCAAAACTACTATACCTCTCACATCATGGTAAATCAACAAATCTCCAGCTGCTTGAATAGATCGTGTCACCTGTGCACGATCCAACATGGTTCTCACATGATCATACCCCAACATATGTCTTGCCCATCCGGAAAAGTCTGTTAAAGGTCTTCGGGAAAGCTTGAAGTCTATGTGTGAAGCAGCATGATGTCCTCCTTGTAAACAGAATCGAATGGTCGCTCGAGGAGACACCAATTTTCTTTGAGTAATGTCCATGGGATTTATAAGAAGGCAAAATGAAGAACCTGAGAGACATTTTTCATGTTTATACTGGACCACAAAGAACTCATCATCAGTGTTTGGAATATTCTTTGTTCCAGGTGCTTCTTCTTCTTCGTCAATGGAAGTTCCATCTACAGAGGTACGATTTCTTGAAGTTGCATCTGTGGAAGTATCATCTATGGAAGTGTCATCTTTGGAAGTGCCATCATGGGAATAAGTTAACTTTGCAAAGTTGCTGTGACATCCATACAACATTTCTACTTCAGTATATCATCCGTAGATGCAAATTTCATCAAAGCAGTGGAATTAAAGTACAATAAATAATAAAGATGCTCACATCAGCGTCTACAAAAATGGTAACTCTCCAACTCTTACCTGTTTACAATTTCACTAGCTGTATTGACTATCACGCAAAACTCCGAAAACTTGTTCGTTCCTTCAAACCTGCAAAGACGAGCAAATTTTCAAAATCATAGCTTGATTTTCATAAAACTGTGAGCAATTCACGAAATTTCCATCATGTAAGCAATTCACATAATTTTCACCGTGTGAGCAACTTACACTGAGTAAACATTTGTTGATTTGCATGCATACACTATTAAATCACAAAATCTATGAAAACAGTATTTCACTACGAATAATTGTTTGCTTTTAATAATTGTACAAAATCAAAATTTGGTTTTACAAAATTTCCAAATTTCGTAAATAATTCACGTGAACTTTTTGTAATTTTTTTTTTGCGTGAGTTAATAACTCACGTAAACCTTAAAAAAAATGGTCGAACGAGCGTTCGTTTATCAAACGGGTCTTTTCTATTTTTGTAAAGGTCCACATGTTCCAAATAAAATTTTGTTTTCGTGAAAGCTCATAAACAAAATTTTATCATTAGACGCAGGTCTATTTCAAAATAAAAAATCTCTACCAAAACTCCCAGGACTGAGACACGGGCACTATGGTGACACGGTCATGCCACCTTGACCGACCAAGGTCGACCCTTAGGATTGCAAGGAGCCGGTCCCACACTCTTTCATAATTTTGACCAAATTAGCACTCAACAGTTCATATTGGGTCCAAACTCTTTCCAACCAACTTGGAATTTGCTCAATCGACCACCATCTGGTCCCACAACCACCAAGGGCCGGTCCCATGACCCCTTGGCCGGTCCTCATCTCTCCATAATTAGGTTTTATCACCTAAACGAGCACTATTTTAATAAATTATTAAACCAGCATTTAATCATCTTTTCACCAACTGGTCAATAAAGGACTTTGGTGCGTGCTCACTCGAGCCCCTGGGCGCAACATGGTCGGCCATCATCCCATGTAGGCGGTCCCTCCTTCACTCAGTGATTGATTTTCAGTAAATCATCAATTGATCAGCAATTGATCAAAATTAGGGTTTCGAACCGAATGCTCTGCAAATCATAATTCTGAGCAGGTTTAAACACTAATATTTTTATGTTGATCCAGCAATCAACATCTTAAATTAATTATATAATATTCAGTCCAACTATCAATATTTTAATTAATATTTTATTTGGTCATGCTACCAATAATTCATCAAACGAGCAATATTTGCTTAGACGAGCAATATTTGCTCAGACAAGGAATATTGATTCAACTATCAATATTCAGTAATTTATCAAATAAGCAATATTTTCTCAATGAGCAATATTTGCTCAAAGAATGAATATTGATTCAACTATCAATATTCGGTAATTTATCAGATAAGCAATATTTGCTCAGACGAGGAATATTGATTCAACTATCAATATTCAGTAGTTTATTAAATGAGCAATATATGCTTAGACGAGCAATATTTGCTCAGACAAGGAATATTGATTCAACTATCAATATTCAACATTCAGTAATTCATCAAATGAGGAATATTGATTCAACTATCAAAATTCAGTAATTTTACTATTGATTCAACTATCAATATTCAACAATTCATCATACGAGCAATATTTGCTCAGAGTATTAATATTGATTTAACTATCAATATTCAACAATTCATCATACGAGCAATATTTGCTCAGACTATCAATATCCATTATGTTGATTAAATTATCAACATCATTCACTCGAGAACTATACGTCCCATCAGGCATGTTCAATCCATGAATCATAGAGCATTAAAAAATAATGCTCGACTGAACGATACTTAGACTCATCGTCTAATCAAGTCAACAACTGACTAATTAAATACACGTCTGCCTTGCAGATTCCACAAATCATGATACATCAATCATGTCACATAGGGGGATATTAATTAGGGTTTTGGTCTGGCGGCCTACGGTACGTGTGTTCATCCACGATGAGAAATGTGAGTAAGTCGTGCAAGTAGTTGAGGGAGTTAGCAAAGTAGTGGATGGACAATCAACCGAGTCTCCGCAGGAACTTGTTAAACCACGATTTCCCACTTTCCCACTCTTTCACTCAAGCAACCGTCACACTTACTGGAGATAAATCTGTCTACATTCTAACAATATAAATAAGTTTCTGAATCAACGATTGAAAACAAGATTGGTCAAAAACATCTATCGTCTAACCAAGAATCATCGTGTGAGCAACAATCTCTCTCAATTGAGTAGAATTCAAACTTATTCTTCATTTGCAGAAAACCACAACCCATTCACAATCCTTGATCACTATTGATCTCACACACTTCTCAGCTTCCCTCCTACAGATCAACCCTCTTCCCTCTTTGTGGCCGAATTGACTCTGGAACGGCCATTTCTTGGTTTAGGTCGGAGTCCTACAGATTGATCTCTCAAACTCAAAGCACTCCCGTGCAGAGCATCTGTTTGAGGTTAGGCAGTTTGCTCGGTTGAGGAGCCTCCGTCCGCAAGGTTGTCTCTCCACTTCCTATAAAAACCAGCAAATCGTTTTTCCCCATCAACACCAGTCATCTTCTTTTATGAGAGAATTGTCATTACAACTATTTTGGAACAGTTTTTGAACTTCCAAACTTGAGGTTGTTATAAATTAGATACCGAGAGATGAAATAAGTAAATGCAAAGTGCTATATATCTGTTCTTTAATGTTGTTGTATGTTATGCCTAAACAAGAAACTGTGTTATACATTATGCCTAACAACAAAACTATTTCAGAAATAAAAAGATAAAAAGCATAAAAAAAAATTCATTTTTAGAAGAGAAAATGCATGTTAATTTCATAGGACAAATGGACTACAAACTAACCAAATATATATTCATCACATTTGTCATAATTCATACCATAATGTCACTAAATTAGTTGGCCGGCTCATTTTTCGTTCATAATTTTGTACCTTTAGATACCGAATGGAAGACAAAGCCATTTATCTCGCAATAGTTTTCTCTCTGACTGCCACCCATCTTCTTTTATGAGAAAACAGTCATTAAAACTATTTTGGAACATGTTCAGAACTTCCAAACTCGAGATTGTTTTAAATTAGATATTGAGAAATGAAATAGGTGGATGCAAAGTGCTATATATTTTTTGTCTAATGTTGTTATACGTTATGCCTAAACATGAAACTGTGTTCTACATTATTCCTAATAAGAAAACTATTTAAGAAATAAAAGGATCAAAAGTAAAAAAAACTCCTTTTTAGAAGAGAGAATGCATGTTATTTCAAAGGACAAATGGACTACAAACTAACCAAATTTAAATTCACGACATTTGTCATAATTCCTACCATAATGTCACTAAATTAGTTGGTCTCCTAATTTTTCGTGCATAATTTTGTACCTTTATATACCAAATGGAAGACACAGTCATTTATCTCGCAATAGTTTTGTCTTTGATTGCCAGTCAGCTTCTTTTATGAGAAAATTGTTATTACAACGATTTTGGAACAGTTTTTGAACTTCCAAACTTGAGGTTGTTTTAAATTAGATACTGAGAGATGAAATAAGCAGATGCAAAGTGCTGTATAGATGTTCTTTAATGTTGTTGTACGTTATGCCTACACAAGAAACTGTATTATACGTTATGCCTAACAAGAAAACTATTTCAGAAATAAAAAGATAAAAAGTAAAAAAAAACAACAAAAAAACTCATTTTTAGAAGAATGAATGCATGCTAAATTCATAGGACAAATGAACTACAAACTAACCAAATTTATATTCGTGGCATTTGTAATAATTCATACCACAATGTCACTAAATTAGTTGGCCTCCTCATTTTTTGTGAATAATTTTGTTCCCTTAGATACCAAATGGAAGACAAAGCCGTTTATCTCGCAATAGTTTTCTCTCTGACTGCCATCCATCTTCTTTATGAGAAAACGACCATTAAAACTATTTTGGAACATGTTCTGAACTTCATAACTTTAGGTTGTTTCAAATTAGATATTGAGAAATGAAATAGGTAGATGCAAAGTGTTATATATTTGTTGTCTAATGTTGTTATACGTTATGTCTAAACAGGAAATTGTGTTGTACATTATTCCTAACAAAAAAAACTATTTCAGAAATAAAAGGATCAAAAGTAAAAAAAAAAAAAAAAAAACTCCTTTTTAGAAGAGAGAATGTATGTTATTTCAAAGGACAAATGGACTACAAACTAACCAAATTTATATTGACGACATTTGTCATAATTCCTACCGTAATGTCACTAAATTAGTTGGTCTCCTCATTTTTCGTGCATAATTTCGTACCTTTAGATACCTAATGGAAGATAGAGTCATTCATCTCGCAATAGTTTTGTCTCTGACTGCCAGTCATCATCTTTTGGAAAAGTTTTTGAACTTCCAAACTTTAGGTTGTTTAAAATTAGATATTGAGAAATAAAATAGGTAGATGCAAAGTGTTATATATTCGTTTTTTAATATTGTTATACGTTGTGCCTAAATAGGAAACTGTGTTATACATTATGCCTAACAAGAAAACTATTTCAAAAATAAAATGATAAAAAGTAATAAAACAAAACAAAACTCCTTTTTAGAAGAGGGAATGCATGTTGTTTCATATGACAAATGGACTACAAACTAACCAAATTTATATTAAGGACATTTGTCATAATTCCTACAATAATGTCACTAAATTAGTTGGTATCCTCATTTTTCGTGCATAATATTGTACCTTTGGATACCAAATGGAAGACAGAGCCATTCATCTCGCAATAGTTTTGTCTCTTACTGCCGTTCATTTTCTTTGATGAAAAAAATTGTAATTACAACTATTTTGGAAAAGTTCTTGAACTTCCAAACTTTAGGTTGTTTTAAATTAGATATTGAGAAATGAAATAGGTAGATGCAAAGTGTTATATATCTGTTCTTTAATGTTGTCATACGTTATTCCTAAACAGGAAACTGTGTTATACGTTATGCCTAACAAGAAAACTATTTCAGAAATAAAAAGATAAAAAGTAAAAAAAAAAAAAAATTCTTTTTAGAAGAGAGAATGCATGCTAATTCCATAGGACAAATGGACTACAAACTAACCAAATTTATATTCATGACATTTGTCATAATTCCTACCACAATGTCACTAAATTATTTGGTCTCCTCATTTTTCGTGAATAATATTGTACCTTTGGATAGCAAATGGAAGACACATCCATTTTTCTCGCAATACTTTTTTTTTCTCTCTGACCGCCATTCATCTTCTTTTATGAGAAAATTGTCATTACAAATATTTGTGAACAGTTTTTGAACTTCCAACCTTAGGTTGTTTTAAATTAAATACTGAGAAATGAAATAGGTAGATGCAAAGTGTTGTATATCTGCTCTCTAATGTTTTTATACGTTATTCCTAAAAAGGAAACTGTGTTATACGTTATGCCTAACAAGAAAACTATTCAGAAATAAAAAGATAAAAAGTAAAAAAAAACAACTCCTTTTTAAAAGAGAGAACTCATGTTAATTTCATAAGACAAATGGGCTACAAACTAACCAAATTTATATTTATGACATTTTTCATAATTACTACCACAATGTCACCAAATTAGTTGGTATCCTCATTTTTCATGCATAATATTGTACCTTTGGATACCAAATGGAAGACAGAGTCATTCATCTCGCAATAGTTTTGTCTCTAACTGCCAGTAATTTTCTTTGTTGAGAAAATTGTCATTACAACTATTTTGGAACAGTTTTTGAACATCCAAACTTTAGGTTGTTTTAAATTAGATATTGAGAAATTAAATTGGTAGATGCAAAGTGCTATATATATGTTCTTTAATGTTGTTATACGTTATGCCTAAACAGGAATCTATGTTATACGTTATGCCTAACAAGAAAACTATTTCAGAAATAAATGGCTAAAAAATCAAAGAAAAACAAAACAAAACAAAACAAAACAAAACTCCTTTTTAGAAGAGGGAATGCATGTTATTTCATAGGACAAATAGACTACAAACTAACCAAATTTATATTCATGACATTTGTCATAATTCCTACCATAATGTAACTAAATTAGTTGGTCTCATAATTTTCCGTGCATAATATTGTACCTTTCGATACCAAATGGAAGACAGAGCCATTTATATAGCAATAGTTTTGTCTATGACCGCCAGTCATCTTCTTTTATGAGAAAATTTTCATTACAACAATTTTGGAACAGTTTTTGAACTTCCAAACTTGAGGTTGTTTTAAATTAGATACTGAGAGATGAATTAGTTAGATGCAAAGTGCTATATATTTGTTCTTTAATGTTGTCATACGTTATGCCTAAACAGGAAATTGTGTTATACGTTATGCCTAAAAAGAAAACTATTTCAGAAATAAAAAGATAAAAAGTAAAAAAAAAAAAAACAAAAAAAAAACTTCTTTTTAGAAGAGAGAATGCATGCTAATTCCATAGGACAAATGGACTACAAACTAACCAAATTATATTCATGACATTTGTCATAATTCCTACCACAATGTCACTAAATTATTTGGTCTTCTTATTTTTCATGAATAATATTGTACCTTTGGATAGCAAATGGAAGACACATCCATTAATCTCGCAATACTTTTGTCTCTGACTTCCAATCATCTTTTTTTATGAGTTAATTGTCATTACAAATATTTGTGAACAGTTTTTTAACTTCCAAACTTGAGGTTGTTTTAAATTAGATACTGAGAGATGAAATAGGTAGATGCAAAGTGCTATATATCTGTTCTTTAATGTTGTTATACGTTATGCCCAAACAGGAAACTGTGTTATACGTTATGCCTAACAAGAAAACTATTCAGAAATTAAAAAAAAAAAACTCCTTTTTAAAAGACAGAATGCATGCTAATTTCATAAGACAAATGGACTACAAACTAACCAAATTTATATTTATGACATTTGTCATAATTCCTACCACAATGTCACTAAATTAGTTGGTCTCCTCATTTTTCGTGCATAATTTTGTACCTTTAGATACCGAATGGAAGACAAATCCATTTATCTCGCAATAGTTTTCTCTCTGACTACCAGCCATCTTCTTTTATGAGAAAACGGTCACTAAAACTATTTTGGAACATGTTCTGAACTTCCAAACTTGAGGTTGTTTTAAATTAGATATTGAGAAATGAAATAGGTAGATGCAAAGTGTTATATATCTATTCTTTAATGTTGTTATACGTTATGCCCAAACAGGAAAATGTGTTATACGTTATGGCTAACAAGAAAACTATTCAGAAATTAAAAAAAAAAAAAAACTCCTTTTTAAAAGACAGAATGCATGCTAATTTCATAAGACAAATGGACTACAAACTAACCAAATTTATATTTATTACATTTGTCATAATTCCTACCACAATGTCACTAAATTAGTTGGTCTCCTCATTTTTCGTGCATAATTTTGTACCTTTAGATACCGAATGGAAGACAAATCCATTTGTCTCGCAATAGTTTTCTCTCTGACTGCCAGCCATCTTCTTTTATGAGAAAACGGTCACTTAAACTATTTTGGAACATGTTCTGAACTTCCAAACTCTAGGTTGTTTTAAATTAGATATTGAGAAATGAAATAGGTAGATGCAAAGTGCTATATATCTGTTCTTTAATGTTGTTATACGTTATGCCTAAACAGGAATCTGTGTTATACGTTATGCCTAATAAGAAAACTATTTCAGAAATAAAAGGATAAAAAGTTAAAAAAAAAAAAAAAACACAAAACTCCTTTTTTGAAGATGGAATGCATCTTATTTCATAGGACAAATGGACAACAAACTAACCAAATTTATATGCATGACATTTGTCATATTTCCTTCTACAATGTCACTAAATTATTTGATCTCCTCATTTTTCGTGAATAATATTGTACCTTTGGATTGCAAATGGAAGACACATCCATTTATCTCGCAATACTTTTGTCTCTGACTACCAATCATCTTCTTTTATGAGAAAATTATCATTACAAATATTTGTGAACAGTTTTTGAACTTCCAAGCTTGAGGTTGTTTTAAATTTGATACTGAGAGATGAAATAGGTAGATGGAAAGTGTTATATATCTGTTCTTTAATGTTGTTATATATTAGAGAAGGATCAGGGTTCTCCCTTATATAGTCTTCAAATCAGGGTTTGATAGCTTTAAAACAAAGCAATCAATATTCACCGTTAGATTAAACTTGATCTAAGAGCCAAGCTAAGTTTGCTTGAAACCAAAGAAATATCTCTCCACCGTTAGATGGTCTTAGCTTGTTACACACAAATGAAATGTACCTTCATTTAGATATGGATAACCGTACCTAAACGTGTACACTAGGTTAGCTCAACAATAGTTAACCGAAGTTAGCCATATGAACACTTTCATATCAACCTTATTCATCTTAACCAAAACTAGTTAAAATGACTCAAATGAAACTAGTTATAGAGTTGTTCAATTGTTTATATTCTCATAGAAGTATACAAGACACAATTGAAGCAAAATCGGTTTGATTCACTCGAATCAATTCATGAACATTATAACCACGGTTTGCAAAAGATTGCATTACTTATTATATAAATGTATTAGTTCATGGCACAACCGATTATAGAACTTAACCCACTCAAGTATGCAAACGGGTACGCATACTTAAGTAGCCGGACTTGGACTGTGTCCGACAGTACGCGAACGGGTACGCATACTATCACACATCCAAAACATCAGTTGAATTCAGTACGCATACGGGTACGCATACAATAGTTCCCGGACTTGAAATGAGTTCGCCAGTACCTGTACGGGTACGCATACCAAGGCTCCCGGACTTTACCTGACCTCGCCAGTACGCATACGGGTATGCATACTACACCGGTCTTGGATCAATATATATGCAAGTACGCATAATATGTCTATAATCCAACTATGGTTAAGTTTTCTAAACTCTATTTCAATCATTGAAACATTCTTAGAGGATGACAATAGTTGTTTTCACAAACTATTAGCATCAAAGCTATTTTCTAGTGATTGACATAATCAATACGAAACATTCCGAGTCTACATCAAATGAGATCTTACAAGGCGATTTTCATATGGTCATCTTTTGACTTTTTTCAAGAACATAAGATGAATTGGTTAAAGCGAAAGCTTTCCAACACATATTTCGAGAAATATGTAAGCGAGTTAAATTCAGCTCAAAATATCAAATGTGTATAATCGAATACTATATAGCTATACGAATTTTGTCTCAATATAGGAGATAGAGTAGAAATAGACTTTCCGAGTGATAGATGAGTTTCAGTCTCCACATACCTTTTGTTGATGAAGTTCCACAAGCTCTCCTTAGTAGTTCTTCGTCTTCAATTGATAAACGCCGTGAAGTCTAAAGCTCAACTACACAATCTATCCTAGTCCGAGACATAGCTATAAGTAGACTAGAAATCAAGACTTATAGTTTTGATCACTAAACTTGACAAACAAGCTTGTGATATCAATGCTTGCGAGTTTGACCGAGAAGTGCTCTAACAATCTCCCCCTTTGTCAATTTTAGTGACAAAACTATCAATACATATGGATTACAAAATAAATAAACTTTGTACCTTCTCATCCAAATGCTTGATCTCCTTGGTTCTTCAACATTACTCGAAATCTTCGTCACTTCCAAGTACTCCAGTGATTCTGAACATGTTCAACTCAGCATCATAGTTGTTGAAGATCTGTAGCCATAACAATGGGAAAACAGCTGCTCTCAATCATTGTTATATAGTGTCATAGTATTATTACACAACATCAAAGTCCAATTGTATCACAACTTTGACAATATACTATGGTGATATGTATCACTCCCCCTTAGTCAATACTTCATCTCATAATGATCTGTAAACCATATGTATTTGTAGTGTGAACTACACATTAATTCTCCCCCTTTTTGTCAATATAAATTGGCAAAGGTACGAAAACTAGTGGGATCCTAATGAAATTTTCATAGAGATACTTCATGACAAAAATAGAACATATCAACTTTGTTTCGATGATTTCACATAGTCGAAACTTAGTGTATTCATCAAGGAGTTTATAAAGATACAAGAAAACTCCTATAATATTCCACAGCCGCACTCCCTACAAAGATATGAAATTAAGCACAAGTTCAATTAAGAACTCTCCCCCATAAAATGTCATTCCCGAAAGAACAACAAGATCGACCTTACTTTTACAAGACAAGAAGGATTTCTTTGGACGTAATCAAATCACATGAAACATGAATTTGTATCCAAAATTCTCAATTGAATTAACCACAAAGGAAATGATCAATTCAATTGGCCATGCTCAACATAAGAAAACTTATGGAGCAACACAGTACATTCACAAAGATTTGGATCAGGGAAAGACCAATACTGCGGAATAAACAAAGATTCATTCTATCTTTTATCACTATTTGCATAGAGACATGTAATAGACTTAATCTTTGTAAACAAAAGTTCATCCTATCTTCCATCAATTATTTGCATAATGATATAATAGGCTTAACTTTTGTTGTCAAAAGTTCATTCTATCTCTTATCAATATTTGCATAATGACATATAATAGACTTAACTTTTGAGCATATATGGGACAATCATAGTTCACGGACGCAAACACACATATCCCATAACAAGTTGCAATATATAAAACCAAAAAGATTAATACGGTTAAAACATCTTCCAAATAAACTTTTAGAATTTAAATAAATAACTCTAAAAATATTACAAGATGAAAAACGTTGGCAATAACTATGTGTACTCACAATAATTGATATTCCAAACCCTAGTTATCCTTCTTAAAAACACAAGAATAAATTCTCATAAGAAGTTTCCTAGTCAAAATAAAAATAAAAATCAAACAACTCTAAGAAAAACTTAGATACGGTCAGCAACCAGAGAAAAGACAAGGGCGAGTTCATCAGATGCTCTCTTTAGTTCATTTTTCAAAAAGCAAGGTTCATTGATGCAATTTGAAGTTGTTCACATACGACCTCAAAATCTTGAAGAAGATTTCCAACCAATTGAAGAGACATCTGGACTGGAAGATCTTTTTCATGATCAACTGGTTGAAAGCAAATTATGGAGATGGGTTCTTCGTGAAGTTCAAAAACTTTGGCATCATCAAATTTGTCTTCCTTTTTCCATCCTTCCATTGTGCACACCATAATTCCAAGAAAAGTCTTGATGTTACTGAACAAGTATATATCAAAAGGAATCCTTGATATATACTTGTAAGAGATTTTAACAAGGGAACCCTAGGGTTACTTGTAAGCGTTTGGTAACGGGTCGGGTGCACATAGTTTATGGTTATGACCCAAAAACAAAGACCAGGGAACCAATGGAGCTAAACGTTTAGAAGCATGTTTTGACAGAAAAAAAAGTTTTGAACAAACGACATGAAACTTTAGCTCATAAAGAGCGCAACACAAAGTTGGAAATCAACTGTCATTAAGGAAGAACAAATATTTAAAAAATCAGACGGACAAAACACAACAATTATCCTGAGCAAGGCTTAAAGAGATGAAACAAAGCCACAAAGAAATAAAATAATAATACAACACAGACCATTTTTCAAGAAAGGAACATCTTCTTGAGAGTTATGTGTATCTTCTCATAGTCTCAAAGAGGATACACATAAGGAAATGGTCAAGTTGTAATTTGATGAGCATGAAGCTCATCAAGAGTATTGATATTTTCCTTTTCACTTTCTTGACAGAAAACAGAAGCTTTATGAGAATCTTCAAAAGAACTAACAGGAGAAGGACATGAGTTACCTGAAGCTGCTGCTTTTTCGCCTTCTTGATCTTGCGCTTGAGACTGTTTCTCACCCATTTTGGGAGCAAGATCATCTTTGAGGGAAAGAGAGGAGTTTGAATATTTTTTTCTTTCTTCGAAAACTTTTTCTCTTCATAGACTTTTCAGAATTATCAGTCATCCATATAACATTGTTCTTTTTACGATTGTAAGTAGAAGTTGTGTTATATTTATAATCAGGAATTGGCCCATCACAACATTTTTCCTGATTGTGAGATGAATTTCTACCTATACACTGAGAAGCAGGTTTGATTACTTCTTTAGACACCCATACAAGAATGTTATGAAGTTTTTCATTCCATAAGAGAAAATGACATCTTCTTTCGATGTGACCCTTTTTTCCACAATAATAACAATGGATCAGAATGTTCTTAACTGTTCTCAATTGAGCATACCTTGAAGATTGACAACCTGTGACATTTGCTGCTGAAAGAGGTTTAACACTTTCACTACCAGTGATATTTTCAGTTTGAGAAAGGTTTTTACCATGAACAAAATTGATCTTACCAGTACCTGGAGCGTCTATACCTTTATATCCCAGACCACGTGTATCACAATGTTCTTTACATGCTCCCAGCATGGAAGATAACTTTGTAGAGCTAGAATTGAATCTTTTCATATTTTCTTCCAGAGATTTAACCTTCTCGAGAGCAGCAGAAAGGTCAGTCTTCAATTCCTTTTCTCGGGAGAGAAAAACTTTCTCTCTGTCATTGAAACAAGTTTGTTGAGAGTCATACCTTGCTTCGGTTTCTGCAAATCTTTCTTTCAACACAAAGAGATTTCGACGAAGAGTTTCACATTCAGAATCTTTTGAACGTACATCTTCCTCGCGATCTTTAAGAAGAGATTGCAATAAACTATAACCACAATCATACCCCTTAAAGAGTTTTCACATTTTTATGTTTTCAAGACAGAGAGGAGTCAGAAACTCAGCCAAACAAGATGTTGACTTCTTTTCCTTAAGGAGATGATCGAAAAGCTTGATGTACTGTGAGACTTCCTCATCAACATCTTGTCCCTCTTCTGAATCACTTTCATCAGAAAGTTCATCCAACTGTTCATCTAAGCGTGCTTCCCAGTTATACACGGATTTAGATGACGGAGAAAACGTGAGAGATTTCTCAGGAAAAACAAGACTTTGGACCAAGTCAGAAAGTTTCTGAACTGGTGTGCGTTGTCAGAGATATTATCATCCATAGTCAGATCGCTACAAACATAGACTTATGAGGTCTTAAAGGTGTTTGCCTTCTCTGATAGCAATTGAAAAAGCGGGGGTCTAACAACCACACCCAATATTTCATTCGGCAATCTGAATGGACAAACTCCAATATACTTTCAAGAGAATAAACTAGACAGTCAGACTCAATCTTTAGAAAAGTATATCAAAGAGTTATATCTCAATTTCTCAATTCAATCCGCAATCAAACAAATAGGAATTTGCGATCCCGATTGAATAAGAAAAATAACTTGGACAGTATCACAAACCAATATCCAAGTCTCAATCAATTCAATCAACAGCCGGATTCAAGAACTGATTGAACTTAACCACAACCTGTGATATTTCAATTATATAAACAAATATAATGAGGAAAATAAATAACACATACACCAGAAATTTTGTTAACGAGGAAACCGCAAATGCAGATTAACCCCGGGACCTAGTCCAGCTTTGAACACCACACTGTATTAAGCCGCTACAGACACTAGCCTACCACCAATGAACTTCGGACTGGAATGTAGTTGAGCCCTAACCAATCTCACACTAATCAAGGTACAGTTGCGCTCCTTACGTCTCTGAACCCCAGCAGGAATCTACGCACTTGATTCCCTTAGATGATCTCACCCACAACTAAGAGTTGCTACGACCCAAAGTCGAAGACTTGATAAACCAATCTGCCTCACACAGAAAAGTCTATTGATATAGATAAATCTGTCTCCCACAAAAATACCTATGAGTTTTGTACCGTCTTATGATAAATCAAGGTGCATAGGAACCAATTGATAAACCGGACTTATATTCTCGAAGAACAACCAAGTATTATCAATCACCTCACAATAATCTTAATCGTATGGAAACGAAACAAGATATTGTGGAATCACAAACAATGAGACGAAGATGTTTGTGACTTATTTTAATCTTACCCATCAGAGATAAATCTCAAGAAAATCTTAGAAAATATAATACTCAATCACGATAGTATAAGTAACATCACAACATGCAACTATAGAGAAAATAGTTGGGTCTGGCTTCACAATCCCAATGAAGTCTTTAAGTCGTTAACCTACAGGGTTTTGGAATAAACCTAAGGTTAAAGGAGAATCGACTCTAGTCGCAACTAGTATCATACAGGAGGTGTGGGGATTAGGTTTCCCAGTTGCTAGAGTTCTCCCTTATATGGTCTTCAAATCAGGGTTTGATAGCTTTGAAACAAAGCAATCAATATTCACCGTTAGATGAAACCTGATCTAAGAGCCAAGCTAAGTTTGCTTAAAACCAAAGCAATATCTCTCCACCGTTAGATGGTCTTAGCTTGTTACACACAAATGAAATGTACCTTCATTTAGATATGGATAACCGTACCTAAACGTGTACACTAGGTTGGTTCAACAATAGTTAACCGAAGTTAGCCATATGAACACTTTCATATCAACCTTATTCATCTTAACCGCAACTAGTTATGACTCAAATGAAACTAGTTATAGAGTTGTTCAATTGTTTATATTCTCATAGAAGTATACAAGACACAATTGAAGCAAAATCGGTTTGATTCACTCGAATCAATTCATGAACATTATAGCCACGGTTTGCAAAAGATTGCATTCCTTATTATATAAATGTATTAGTTCATGGCACAACTGATTCTAGAACTTAACCCACTCAAGTATGCAAACGGGTACGCATACATAAGTAGCCGGACTTGGACTGTGTCCGACAGTACGCGAACGGGTACGCATACTATCACACATCCAAAACATCAGTTGAATTCAGTATGCATACGGGTACGCATACAATAGTTCCCGGACTTCAACTGAGTTCGCCAGTACGCATACGGGTAAGCATACCAAGGCTCCCGGACTTTACCTGACCTCGCCAGAACGCATACGGGTATGCATACTACACCGGTCTTGGATCAACATATATGCAAGTACACATACTATGTCTATAATCCAATTATGGTTAAGTGTTCTAAACTCTATTTCAATCATTGAAACATTCTTAGAGGATGACAATAGTTGTTTTCACAAACTATTAGAATTAAAGCTATTTTCAAGTGATTGACATAATCAATACGAAACATTCCGAGTCTACATCAAATGAGATGTTACAAGGCGATTTTCATATGATCATCTTTTGACTTTCGTCAAGAACATAATATGAACTTAGTTAAAGCGAAAGCTTACCAACACATATTTCAAGAAATATGTAAGCGAGTTAAACTCAGCTCGAAATATCAAATGTGTATAATCGAATACTATATATCTATACGACTTTTGTCTCAATATAGGAGATAGAGTAGAAATAGACTTTCCGAGTGATAGATGAGTTTCAGTCTCCACATACCTTTTGTTGATGAAGTTCCACAAGCTCTCCTTAGTAGTTCTTCTTCTTCAATTGATGAACGTCATGAAGTCTAAAGCTCAACTACACAATCTATCCTAGTCCGAGACATAGCTATAAGTTGACTAGAAATATAGACTTATAGTTTTGATCACTAAACTTGACAAACAAGCTTAAGATAGCAACGCTGGCGAGTTTGACCGAGAAGTGCTCTAACACATACGAATATGCATAACACAAATCTGAAAGTCGATATATACCTACTCTGCTACGTGTACGAATTCTTGTAATACGGATTCAGACATATAACAGTTTTCTTAGTATGTAAGACTGATAACACTGTCTTGTATTCCGAATATAGTAGTTCTATATTTCTCTAAATCAATTTGAAACATTCCTGAATAATATCAATGACACATATCACTTCTCCAGGCTATTTTCGAATGATAAACTTGAATACATAAATTGGTTCCGAACAATAAATTGTTCTCCACCGAATTTGATCAAGTATGAACAAATTTTTATTAAGATTAGTCATTATATTTCAAGAAATTCGTAAACTAAATAAATAGTTCTCGACTCGAAATTCTTTTATGTGCAAGCTAATTTAATTAGTTATGCGACAATCATCTCAAAGATAGGAAGATTAATATAACTTGAGAAATAGGTGATTCAGTCTTCACTTACCTTTCGTTGATGAAGTTCTCCAAAAGCTTCGGTTGATCTTCGCCTTTAAACTGTAGAACACAAATGATGACTAGCTCATTTCTCAACTACCTCCATCCTAGACCGAGACTTAACTAATTGTAGACTAGAAATCAAGATATAGTTTTGACAACTAAATTTGACAACAAGCTTGATATAGAAACACTTGTGAGTTCGACTGAGCAATGCTTTAACAATCTCCCCCTTTGTCAATTTTAGTGACAAAACTATTTAATGCATATGGATAACAAAAATAAAGTTTAAAAAACTCCATAATCCATCATGCCTTAATTTCCTTGGTTTCTTCAACTCTCCTTGAACTCTTCGCTGTTCCAGGTTGCAATGATTATGAACGTGTTCAACTCAGAATCGTTGTTGTTGAAGAACCGATTCCATAGCGATAACAACTTTGAAAGTAATATCCCAAATTGTTGTTATACAGAAACATGGTATTATTATCTTCTCTCCAAAGTTCAATTGTATCTCGACTCCGAAGTAATACTACGGTGATATGTTTTCCCCCCTTAATCAATACTTACATCTTTTGTTTAGTAGGTAAACCTATTGCTTAAATGATTCACTCCCCCGTACATAATGATCCGTAAACCATATGTATGTAGTATGAAACTACTATATAATTCTCCCCCTTTTTGTCGATAAAATTAGCAAGGGTACAAAAATCGCGGGATCATAATGAATACAACCAAAAGATATCTCAAGTTTTAAGGAAGATGGATATACTACATAATAACATAGTTAAAATGTAACTCCTCATATCAACTTAGGAAACACCCAAATACTTGACCAAAATAGGCTTTTAGTCACGTATTCACGGTTTAGGTTCGCGAATTTTTGCCAAAAGTTCGTGTACAATTTCCTATCCACTAAATCAACCTTAGCCATACTTATAAGTGTTTCTTTAATAAATCACTCATAACTTCTTCGTTATAACTCGGAATTGACTGATTCTTGGCTCGTTGCATTCATATTCTCATTCACTACAACATGAGGACTTCTAGTGATAAAGGTTATCCTCATAAAATTCATGGGCTCAAATATCCTCGAGTATATATATAAATATATATTTACCATCATAGGAATTTTTTCATAGAGTAAGCACTTGTTTCGATAGATAGAGAGGTAGAATAAATAAGAGAATCAAGTATTTGTTACTAATCTTCAATGAAGTTCTCCATAGATGTCTCCGTGTAGTCTTGAATCTCCAATCTTCAAGGATAACTTTGACTCAATACTCTACTTCTTAAACCTAGCCTAGTCCGAAACTGACTTTAGTGACTAAATCAAAAATGTGTTTTGTCATCTAAATTTGACAACTAGCTTGACATACCAATGCTAGTGGGTTAAACCGAGCATTGCTCTAACATTACTCCTTAGAGATAACTTGGCTAAATCTGTATCCAGAATTGACAATATTTGTCCTTTCTGTGGAAACCATGATGAAACTTTATGGCATGTTTTGTTTGAATGTTCTTATGCAAGGAGTATGTGGCTTCTTATGGAGCCTAACTTGATAGATATGTTCAGCTGGTAGCTGTCTCTTTATGGTTTCTTTGAAAAGGTTGATGCTCTTTTTTTTTGAAGGACAACAGAGGACTGCATCTGTTTTGGTAAGTTAGATTAAAAAGTATATTTCAAATTGGGTAAAAGTTGATTGTAATGCAAGTAACAACGATTAAGGAATGATTAGGCATTTCCAGATGCACCGTTTGATAAAATAAATTTTCATGCTCGTCTCCACGAGTCTACTATGTCTGCTGGAACTGGATTGAAACTAAGAACTTGTACAGGTACTTGTAAGGGAACAAGGTTTATTCCAGTTGTAGTAGCGGATGCTGAGAAAACTGAAGCTATATGGGGTCATTGTAAGCAATCATTTGGGCTAAGGATCTAAAGATTAGTACTCATGTACACTTGGAGAGTGATAGTGAGAATGTTGTGGCTGTTATACAGAGTAACTAAGCCATCAGTTGGACAACAAATGGATCCATTCAAGACTGCAGGCAATCGCCTTGAGAGTGCAGCACAGTGGAAATGTACCACGGTACTTAGGAAAGCTAACAGTATTGCAGATCTCCTTGATAAAGAAGCTTATTCTTCTTCTACTAGCTTATTTACACCCCTTTATAGAGGAAGACAGTGTTAACTCAACTTGACAATTCATTAATAAATCCGTTCTCCTGAGAAAAAAGAAAGGAGCACAAGAAAACAAAGATAGACTAAACACAACTTTCTTTGCCAAACTAAGAATTAGATCCTCTTGGTTAGAAATCACATAAATTACCTAATAGAGTAATATGGTTGTTCCTCTTAGAATCTTGCATAATCAATTAACGAATTTATCCTTTCCTGTAAAAAACTAGAAATAACCCGTGCCGTAACGGCACGGAATGAGACGGAATAATTTTTGGTTATAATGATTTAAATAGATACTACAAACTATAATAATATTTATTTTCACCCATGAAAACTTGTAGCTATGAAAATCTTAGATATTTGTCATCCAAATGATTATAAATTCAGTTGCACTTGTAATTGATTAAAATAATATTTTGGGATAAAAATGTCAAATAAATTGTTTTATTTTGCCCTAAAATAATAATTTTTTAGTCGATCCCCAAAGATTGGTGGTCTTTGATACTTTTTTGTATTGTATTCCGCGCTGCATGAGACTGCATCCGGATAAAGCCTTGATATACAATGGAGAATGGCTTTGCCTGATTTTACCAAATTTGATGATGGGCGCTGTTGTGCGCGACAAACAAATGGTATTTTCCCTAGTATTTTTTTTCATATGCCCAAGTATAATACTTACTTAAGGTCACCACTTTGTATTTTAGAAACGGCGTACTACTAACCATTACCAATTTCTAGTTATATTTTTTTTATGAGATGAGTTCGATTACAATACTACTACTCACATTACTAATTTCTAATTATAAGTTCAGTGATACAAAATTTTGCGTTATATGGTGCACACAGATTGATTGGGTAAACGACACTCGAATCTACTACTACAATACTTCATTTATAGACCTTGTCATACAATATGTATTCTTTTAAACCCTTGTTAATCAGGTAGATGCACGTCAAAAAAAGTTAGATAGCTATGGTAATCGACTTTCTAAAATTTATTCAGTGAATGTCGATTAAACCTAAATGAGGCGCCACACAAATCCATAACTTGAAACCAACTTATTTCCTTGGTGTAATTATAGGAATGATAGACATCTGCGTTAAAGATAAACACTTTTTGATAAATTGATCTCGCAAGCCCGTCCATCTGTAGCTATGCATACTTCCGAAGAGAATCTTCACTACTTTATCTCACTGCCTTACCCTTCCTTTCGACTAACCCTCTCTAATAGGTGGCAGCAACATCTGTAGAAAAGAAAATGTGAAAAATGATAAATTCTAAGTTACAAATATCGACAGTTCGGCATAGTTGCGAAACTATGTACACTCATATCCTAGCAATAGATCTACATTACTAAAAAAAAAAAAATTTTTCACCATCCAACGGCTTTGAGTGAACTATTTTGGGTTACCGAAGATTCCGATTCATCTCAAATTCCTGAAAATGGATGTGCCTGAGTTAAGCAAATAACTATATATTCATAGAACGAACTGAACTAATGAAGACAATTCCAAAGTCACCTTACAACCACAAATGAAACCACAAAGACATAAGTAGCTTCAATGGCTAACCATGACCATATAAATTATAAAGCATAGGACACAAGTCTAGAAAACCTAAACATCTGGACTAAAAAACAACAAAACAAACTCTAACAAATCGTATCACTCTATTCATCTAATTACGTGTATATGCGTTATGACCATTCCTTGGCCATATGCATATCAAGCAGAGATGAATTTTTCATACCACATCAGGCTATACTAACTACGGCAGGGCCTCATACTTAATATGACAAAATGATAATATGAAACCAATTACAATTACCTTCATATGCATCAGATGTAAATCCTAGCTTTATAATTAAAATCTCTTTCACCTCGTCATCTTAGTCTTGGTAGATTTGAAGTCAGTATTGAATGATCAAAAAGAATAAAAAATCATTTCGTCTTGATTTTACAACAATGCATAAAGATGGTTACATTGCGCATAGCTGGATGTATATATCGACTTGTTAGATTTTCTCCATTTGTCTTCATCAACCAAAATTTGATATCTTCTCTTTTTAGGTATTAGATTTTATTTGTATGAAAATGATGGGGATAAGAATTAAGAAGCATATGATTTGCATAATACAAAAAGAAAAAAAGAAAAAAAAAACTCACGATGGAGGGGATCCAAAGAAAAATACCTGGAAAAATTGAGAAAAAATAGATTATGCAAAGACCCAAAGAAGCAAGGAGCGGATGGAAATGTGAGAATGGCAAGGAATAACAGAGAGGTTTATTATATAACCTACCTTCGTGATTCCAATGCGTTATAACTTGCCATCATGATTTCAAAAGCGTTTCCAATAACCAAATGCATGCATGAGCAGGTGTAAATACGGATCATGAATGCTAAATAATAAAAAATATCATGGAAGATGGAAGGTTTCACTCATTTAGGCAATGGTAGAGAGACTGAACATAATTTATGACACTATTTTTCCCTTGCCGATTTTTTTTATTCCATTTGTTTCATGACGCTCGATCTCATTAAGGCTCAATATAACCGAGGAGAGGTTGTTGAAGCCCAACGTGATACATCCTCATAACAATCGTTTATTGATTATTTTTTTCTTGAGATTTTTTTGGTTAAAGTTAAAGTTCATAACGTTGTAATCCTATTGGCTCTTGATCTCTTTATTGATCTTTTTTTTTTGCCTGCTGGTCTTAAAGTCGAAATTCTTTTCCCACCTGATCAAGGAAGCTGTATGCTTGTATCGAAGATTTTTTGTTTGTAATCCCTAAAGGATCATTGTAATCGTATATGGCGCATACGAAATGTTTTTGTTTTTGTCTTTTAAAAATATAATAAGAGTCTTAGCCAAAAGCAAATTTTGACGTGTCATTAAGACGTTAAGAGTTATTAAGATGGTTACAAACAACATAAATTAAATGTCATAATCATTTATTTATTGAAATCAATTCACAACAAAGGGGGTTATAAATTATGGGACCGTCGGATGTATTTGGCTGGGATGAGACTGGATGGTCGGATCACCTGTTTGTCTCTGAAAATGTTATCCGACCGTCCAAGCTCAAAAACCTCTTATGTTTTGTATTGTAGACAAGTACGCACGGAAGAGGAAAAACTACTTAAACTCCCCCATCCTTAGGCCCAAGATACATGTACTATAGAAACCATACCAAGGTAATCCTCACTATCAATTTAAGTTTTCTCGTTTTATTTTACAAAAAGACTTTGTTGTTCATTATACTGTACATATTAACTCTCAGAAATCTTTCTTTTGTCCAACGGTCTCACCCAAACGCCTGCACCACTCTCAACTTGCTAAACTGCAGTCCCAAGGTATAATCCTTACTATGAATTGTTGGCTATTGCGTTCCCTAATGGTCTCCCAGATTACCTGTGCCTCCTCAGTCCTCCCCCGAAAATAACAAATAAATTAAGGAATATATACACATCTAGGTCTGTTCTGGACCCTCTGTAAAATCTCGTACAGAGATCTCATGAACATGTGAAGATTACATAAATACCCTCTCTGTACGTGTGTGGAGATGATGACAAGTGTAAGGTCTATGATAGCTAATCAAATCATTTATATCTCGAAAGAAATCAACGGTCTAGATATTATGAACTTGGTAGACACCATGTGTGAGGAAAAAATTAATCTATCATCTACCTATTCCCGTCTCGTCTTTCTTCTGCTAAATTATTGTTCTTCATCTGAAGAAGAAAAAAAGAGAAACAAAAGCAGCAGTAACTGCTGAATCAATTCGAGAGTTAGTTGGTAGACACCGAGAAGAAGAAAGAGCTGGTTCTTAAGAAGATTAGAGAGGAAATTGATATGTTCTTAAGAAGTTTTTTATGACCTTGTTCTCAAACTTGAGTACTTCTTAAGAATTGGATTGTGTTGGATACGGGGAGTGAGATATGTGATGCTTGTAAGTTATTTGACAAAATGCCACAACAATGTAATGTTCTCCGTACTAGGGAATTAACTGGTGTTTTGTTGAGGTTGCAGCTGTGTAACTGGTTCTGGTGAAGATGCAGGTGCACTGCTGAGAATGTGGAAAAGAAAGTTGAGCAGTTATTGTTGATTACAGAGAAATGGGGCGTTGGCTTGAGTGTGGTGATGTTGTTGACTTGAGATAATGAAGCAATGCAGATGAGGAATGTAATGGTGCTGCAATGGTGGTATTTGAACTGATTTTGCTGCAGAAATAGATGAATGTTAGGTTGAATTCAGGGAAATAGAGATGGTAGTAGGATGGGTCAGTATGACTATGGATTTGTATTGATTGCAGACAAGAATGAAGCTAAGAAGGGAAAAGTTCAGGAGATGGATTTGGTTACTGCTAATGGAAATAGTCAGTTTCCAGGTGAAAAAACTTTTGGAGATATGGGAGATGGTTGTGACAGATGTATGTTACGGAGGACATTAATGAAGGTTTAACAAAGGTATTGAAGCTAAGAAGAATCTTTCACTGATGGTGAAGTAGAATGGAGAAGGGGATTGTTGTTGAGAAAGTGGTGATGATTCTGATTTGCAGATCTGGTGATGATGAATTCAGTTTGAAGAATCTGCTACTGTGAATCTGGAGGTGTTAGAATGGGTTTGTGTATGAATTGAAATCTATTACAGAGATGGAATTTACCATGTTGCTTCGAGGGATTGACGAATGCTCAGGATTGCTATGGAAGAATGAAGCTGCTACTGTTGGCTTACAAAGAATTGCTGGTGCTGATATTGAAATGCTGGTGCGATAATGGGTTTGGACTAAAATTGAAGCAACTGTTGGTATGGCTGATATAGTGGGTGTCATTGAAGTTGTCTGACAGAAGAAAATGAGATTCAAGCTGACAGTCAAGTTGAAGCTATGAGTCTGATTTTGGTATTGGAACAAAAGATGGTGGTGCTGTGATGCTTTTGGTTTTGGAGGTATTGAAGCTGCAAGAGAAGCTACAGCTAGGAAGTTATGCTTTGAGTTGGCTGTGCAAATGGCCTAGGTCAAGTCTGTGTGGTTAGTGGGCTATATTGCCACGTGTTTGTAACGATGACATGTACAATGTCGACTTGTCATGTCATATTCCGCGTGTACAGAGTCAACTCTGTGACACAGACTTAACTCAGGGATTTAAAGGGCTATTCTGTCATTTTAGGTCCACTTAACTGGGCTAACTTTCCATCCATCCATCATTTTTGGTCAAAACTTACCTAGTTTTGTAAGGAAAAAAAAAAGAACGATGTTTTGGGGACTACCCCAAAACAGTGGGGGACTACTCTTCCAATTTGGGGGTGGATATTTGAAGTAATTTTGGGTCACCCCTTATCTAATTTTTTTAAAATACCAAATTTACCCTTGGTAATTAAATTAGTTATATTAGTTAGTGTTAGTGTAATGATTAATTAGTGATTAGTTAGTGATTAGTTAGTTATTAATAGGATAGTTTTGTTAGAAGAAGAAGAAGAAGAAGAAGAAGAAAAGATGAAGAAAAAGAGGGAAGAACACTCAAAATGTTATTTTGAGTTTAGTAAATATGATATGAGTGATTCATCTGATGATACCTCCTCCTCAGAATCAGAACCTCCTTCATCTCCAAATATATTTGTCAATATTTCTAATGATCCGGATATGAGTTATTTGTTAGATGATGAAAGCTATTTACCCCAAACTCAACCTAACGACCCAAATGATGAATTTTATCAGCCACAACCAGAAGATGAAGTTATGGGTACTCAGGTATGTCTCAAATTTAGTTAATGTAGCTTGAATTGTGCAAAAAATTGGCCAAATCGAAAATTTCAGGAAGAAATTTCGGCTAGGTCAAAGTAGTTCGGTTAGCAATCCTGCAGAACAGGTAGCCGAACTCTCCTGTATGTGCAGTTCGGTTACTCGTTTCAGCATACGCAGGTAACCGAACTCTGTTTTAATGGAGGTTTTTGAGAGTTCGGTTATCTTTTTCCAGAAAACGTTGCCGAACTAATTTTATAGAGTATACAGTTAATAGTTCGGTTGAGTCGAGTTTAGTCCCTTTGTTACCGAAGTTTATGTTCGGCAAGCTCGCAAATCACGTTCATTGAATAAGTAACCGAACTTTTAAGTTCGGTTTAGTCGATAGTAGTAATTATGTTGCCGAACTATACCATAGAAAATTCCAAAGAACAAGTTCGGCAAGATCGCAATTTTTTTTTCATAACCGAACTTATTATTCGGCAGGATCGTTTTTATTTTTACATTGCCGAAAATTTAAGTATTTCTTATTTTTAGTTGGTATTGACGTTGTGCTATTACTCGTAGGTTGCATATGATCCAATAGAACAAATGGAAAATCAACCTACCCCTGTTGATATTTTGTACGATGACACGTCCCATCACTACATGAATGACTTGGTATTCAAAAGTCCTTTAGAGGCAAAGAGTTGGGCTAGACAACATGCACTAAAAGACATGTGCGTATTAGTATTGAATGGGAGAGAAAGCAAAACCCTCTTTGAAATGGTTTGTGAGAGAAGCGGTGATCCCGATAAAAGCCACAAGAGGAAGGGTTATGTTTATAAAGGAAAGACAAATAGGAAGAACAAAACTTTATCAAAGAAGATTAAATGCCCATTCAAGCTTGCATCTAATTACAACAAAGAATTGGGTGGATGGGTTCTCTACAAGGTTATGGAAGGTTGTCATAACCACTCTCGTCCGGAGCATCTTGAAGGACATTTCATGGCGGCCAAGCTAACTCCTGAAGAGATGGACAAGGTTGCTAAAATGAGGAAAATGGGTTTTTCACCGATTCAAATGCTCCAAATACTAAAGGAGGATAACAAGGATAACCACTCATCTTTGTCCACCGTTTGTAATGCAATTGTGACAATTAGAAAGAAGGAATAGAGAGATAGACAAGTGATGCAACAATTGTTTTTTTTGGCCAAAGAGAAAGATTACGCGGTTCAAAAGGATGTGGATTCAGACGGAGAGATAACACAACTCTTCACTGCGCATCTAACGAGTGTTCAATTGGCTCAATGCTTTCATGAAGTTCTCATAATGGATTGTACTTATAAGACGAACAAGTACGAGATGCCATTGTTGAATATTGTTGGGCGTACTTCGACGCAGTCACCGTTTACCGTGGCGTTTTGTTTCTTAAGGGACGAGCAAGAACCTAGTTACATTTGGGCACTACAACAAGTTAAGGAAATCTTCCGAGGTGATGATATTC
This sequence comes from Papaver atlanticum, assembly GCA_023531105.1. Lineage (NCBI taxonomy): Eukaryota > Viridiplantae > Streptophyta > Magnoliopsida > Ranunculales > Papaveraceae > Papaver > Papaver atlanticum. The sequence continues at coordinate 2,552,758 of JAJJMB010007077.1, forward strand.
CCGGGGTTATAGTCACCGACAATGAAGTCGCATTGATGAATGCAATAGAGGTAGTGTTTCCATTAGCACACAATATGCTTTGTACGATCCATATATGGTGTAATTTGATAAATAGGTGCAAGCCAACAATTTGTCCACCCAAGAAAAAATGATATGAAGAGATTAAGATGCTACCGGAACATGAAAGAGCGGATGCAAAAGAGGAAGTTGATAAACAATACGATCTAAATTACGCTAAATGGGTTGCTTTCAACGGTGAATGGGAATCATTGTGTTGGTCTCTTACCGAGGAAGAGTATCATCTAAATCTTGCGGGGTTTATCGCCCATTGGGATACTCCCGATTATCCCGGTGTTGTATCGTATGTTCTTCGCCAATGGTTGGAACCACACAAAGATAGGTTTGTTAATGCCTATATCAACCAATATGAACACTTGGGAAATCAAGCGACAAGTTTAGTAGAGTCAGCTCACCATCGGTTGAAGAAGAATCTCTTTGGATGTGTTGATAATTTTGTAACCGTGTGGAATGCTATGGAGAATTACTTCAAGCGCGACATTGATAGAATTAAAGAGAAGTTCCAAAAAAGCCGTATATTCAAAACGACCGGAAAATATGTGATGTGGGTTTTATGTTGTTGTAAAAAGTGATAAGTAGAGTTCGTTCAACTCGGACTTGTGAAGATTCGAGTTTTTAAATTTAATAAAAATATATAAACAAAAATTATAAACAATGGGCGAGAGGTATTAAGACTAAGGATTTGGCCAATTCTCATGCATGTGGTTCAATTTATTTATTCTCAACAATTATAACCCAAATAAAATATGATATGGTGACTCTTATTTTTGCCTAAGTAGATTCTCAAAAGATTAGTTGTAAATCCTAAGCATGATGTATCAAAACATTTAAGCTAAGCATACATCATCAAATTAAATGACAACTAATTAATTCAAATCATATTTCAATTTTAAATTAATGCAAAAGTCATAAAAAGAATAAATTAAATTTACCATATGATGAAAATCGACTCCCTCCGTCGTCCCAATGTTGGGTTTTAGTTCTTCATGGTGAAAACACGCTCAAAATAATAACGCATGGCTGAATAGGTGTTTTTATTGAAGAGAATGAACTGTAGTTACAGAAGGCCTTGTGCAAGGAAGATAGAAGTCGCTGAATATCTTAAGCAAGTACAGACGTAAACGATAAAAGGATTTCGTAGTTGAATATAAGACTGCTTCTGCGACGGTTCGATGTGGGTCGAAGTTCTTCGTGTTCTTCGCGACTGTTCCGTGTGCGTCTTATGTTCTTCGTGTTCTTCAGCTCCGCACCAGCAGAAAACAGCAGCAGGTAGCTTTCTGTTCGTCTTGATTTCTCACTCCTCAGCCCTTCTCAGCCCCCCAAACTCTCGACACCCCTTCTATATGACCCAAACAATCTATTTATATCAAAAAGACCGATTAAATCTCTCCAAAATCTTCCGAAATCTCTTTCTTTCTCTTCACGGCAAAGTTGCGGCAATTTCTTGTTTTAGAATTTCCACGCGTATCTGAGCTTTCCTTTTGATTCTAAACTCTTCCTTAGATATATATCAAGCTTTGGGAAGAAAATCTTGCCTTTAATCTCTCTAAAATTTCCTAAAATCGGTCACACACGTGACTTTCCATATTTTGTTGTTGAGATAAAAATCCGTCGATCGAGCCCATTTAATCGATTTCAACACCCATGTTAGATTCCTAGACCCATAAGGAGTCTACCCTATAAAAATCATAGGTTTAATCGACCTCAAAATCCTCCAAATCACTACCACCAAAACTACCAGAATGTGTTTATATTTTCCCGCCAAAAACAGAATTTGAATTTTGAGAAGAAAGTGACCCCCCCCCCCCCTATCCAGTCCCGGTCTGTGTTTAGTAGCTGCTTGGAAATGGGTTACCCCTTATCCAAAATGAGAGTCTGAATAGCAAATGTCCTTCCAGGTGTCTTTAACAACTTTTTGAATCTTCAGAGTAGAGTTCGGCAACCTTGAAAATGTAGCATGTAACCGAACTCTGTGTTCGGCAACCTGGTATGATATAGCTGTTCGCCGAAAAAATAGTTCGGTGACCATATATTTGTCACAGGTAACCGAACTTTTAGTTCGGTTAGCTATGTAAAAATTTCCGGTGGCCGAAAAACAACCTGTATTCAAAATTTCTTCCATATAAAATTGAAAACACAAACCCAATTATAATTAAAAACGCAAACAAGGTTATAAAACAAATATAAAAGTTGTTATACATATACAAACATACGAAATTAAACCATACGAAATCCACAGCTAAGATGTTTTTTGACACTAAAACCATACGAAATCACTAATGACCACCGCGACGCACCCTTTTACCACGAGTTTTAGGTGGAACTTCCTCATCACTTGGGGTTTCATCTACTTGTCCGGTTTCCTCCATGGTGCGACTTGAACATTCTCCTTGTTGTCGACCCCTCTTCAATTGCTTAGACCTACTTGGCTCCATCATTCTATTAGTTATAAGACCCTCCCACTCGCCGTAGAGGTAGGTTTGTTCCTTAGTCGACATCGTCTCTCCACTACGGATTTTAGCCATCCATTCTTCAACAATTTCGTACCCTTCTTCACCTGATTCCAATTTTAAGCATAAGTAAATATATTTTCAATACTTTCAAACAACAAGGAAGTATAAGAGAAGACATTTTCTTACCACATTATCCCATAACATTTTTGCTTCTTCTCCACAAATAGGCATCTCCTTCTGAGCTCTCTTAGCATCCCTCTCCTTTGCCTTCGCCTTCGCCTTATCACTCTTAGCTTGTTCTTCTCTATTTATCACAAAACGATGACTAGTTTCCTGATAAAACTCCATATAATCTTCATCACATGCATTTACATCTCTATCACAAGGTACACAATCACCTAAAGGTAAGTAGTAGTTACTAAGTGCATTCCAATGTCCTACCGTAGGAGTTGGTTCATGTTTTGAAACAAAATATTTCTCGATGTTCTTTGTTCCTTGAACCACCAAATTGAAATTTGCATTCACCACGTCGGGATCCATTTTGACACAACAAAGTTGTCTTAGTATTCTCCTTGGATTATATATTGCGTAGCCATTAGGATACCAAATTGGTCCATAGTATGCCGAGACGGTAGAGAAACCATTCATATCTTCTTCATCTACAGGGACATCATCGGGTACGGCGTATGGGTGAAATACCACATCGTTCACCGTAAGTTTATCCAATTTCTCTCTCAACGAAGTCAACTGCTCTTCTTTAGACTTCTTTTGTGCGTCCAAAAACAACCATTTTCCTGCTGTAGGTTCATCATAGGGATAAGGTGTCTTTTCCCTAGCCAATCCCAATGAAGGGAAGTGGTCATAAATCCAAACCTATGCGAAAATACGAAAATATTAACCACATACATGATAATTGATTTGGGAGCAGAAAATTTATGCGAATAATTTGCTAACTAACAATGTAAAAGCTCACCTGGATAAGAGTTAAGTAACCTCCAATTTGAGTTGTCTTAATCCTCGACCATTTGCTCATCTCTCCTAGAACAAAAGAAAGCATCCCAGTGGCCCAAGAGTATTGGTTAATCTCATCGAGATTCTCCAAAAGCTGTACATAATGTGCATCCACCCTATTTCCAGAAGTGTCGGGGAAAATGACGGTTCCTAGCTGATATAACCAATAAGCGGTGACATGATGCCTAAGGGTCTCCTGGTCCATCACCAACTTTCCTTTCTCCACCTTCTTTCTTGTCCCTCCAAATGCTTCCTTCAACTTTACCAACTTGAATTTCTTCACCTTCTTCTTGAACGCTCCATTTACCTCTCTTGGATTATACTCATCGCCCCGTTTAGGGGACTTCACAAAACGTCTAAACTCACATTGAGCCTTTCTTGCATCCCATCCTAGACATTTTAGAGCCAATTCTTCAAGAGCTTCATAATGCATCGAGAGGTTGTAGCCTTCTCGAAGACATTTACCTTCCACTGGTAAGCCGGTTATTCTCAAGCAATCATCGGGAGTAATTCCCATCTCGCCAAATGAAAGATGCATTGTATATGTCTCGGGATAATACCTCTCGAGAAATACGGATACAGCAACAACGTCCAAATCCACATGTGCATACTCTATAGCTCTCCATAACACACACTGTTTCACCTTTGCTTGAAAATCGTCACACTCCAAAGAAAGATCCCATTTGGACGCCTTTTGACGACGAATAAGACGAACTGCATCATTATGATCCTACGAAAAAAACATAACACTATTAATACTTGACGAAACATGTCCCAAAAAAAAAAACGTTTTGTTAGGTAAGAATGAACTTAAAGAATACCTTTGTCGCATAGATCTTCGCAGCCCATGAGTGTTTGTAACCAAACAATGTGGCCCCTCCATCATTTGGAGTACCAAAAGTTGGGTTCACTGGTGGCAAACACAAATTATCAGGGGGAATGTGTGAGTATCTATCACAAGGCGGCTTCCGCTTCTTTTTCTCTTTAACAGGAACTATTTCTTGCTCTTCTTCCTCTTCCTCCACTTCCTCCTCTTCATCCTCTCCCTCCTCTTCTTCCTCTCCCTCTTCTTCATCATCCTTCTCTTCCTCTTGTCCCTCTCCTTCTTTGCCTTGTCCTTGTTCTTCTTCCTCTACATTCTCAACGTGTTCTATTTGTTGTTCAACCTCTTCATTTCCTTGGTCTTCATTTCTTTGCTCTTCTTCATCATCATTCTCTTTTTAAATAACATTATCAATTGATTGACTTCCTGTAATGATCCCCCTCCATGTTTTGCATTTTTAGTACCACGGTTTCGGAAATCCAGATGTATCCTACCGCGAGGTGTTGGAGTTCTCAAATCTTCGGCTACGTGGGGATTAGATTTTTTCCCTTTGTTCCTAATGAATGAAAACCACATTATTACCTAAACAGAATATTGTCTTATCAAATAAAATTGAACATGGGATTACATCAAACACAAAATGTTAACAGACTAAAGTTCGGTTATCTGGTATAAGTTGCGAGGTAACCGAACTACAAGTTTGTATGTGACAGATCAAAGTTCGGTTACCACATAGAAAGTGCGAGGTAACCGAACTATATTTTATCAAAGTTCGGTTACCTATATAAATTTATCGAGGTAACCGAACTCATATTTTTCATATAAAGAAGGAGTTCGGTTACGTTTTTTTTTTGCGAGCTTACCGAACTTCATAGTTCGGTTACTTAAAATTACTAATTGACCGAATTGTTCTTCATATTGAAAGTTCGGTTACCTATATAAATTTATCGAGGTTACCGAACTCAAATTTTTCATATAAAGAAGGAGTTTGGTTACGTTTTTTTTTGCGAGTTTACCGAACTTCATAGTTCGGTTACCTTAAAATTACTAATTCGCTGAACTGTTCTTCATATTGAAAGTTCGGTTACCAAATTCTAGGGTTTTAAAAATTTCTCCTAGACGAGATCTCTATTGTAACTTTCATTTTCAGTGGTTTTTGATGATTTCTTCAACAAAAAACGATTCAAAGGAATGGGTATGAAGGAAATTACCTGCGGATTTTCATTTTGATAGAATCAGACTCCTTGGTTGATGTTGGATGCTTCAATTCGTCTCCCAACTTTGCTTGAAGTTGTTTATCAACTTCAAATTGATTTGGGAGATTCGCATTGCTAGCCAGACCCGGACTCAATCCAGGAATTCTTGATGTCTGCTTAGAACGCATTGTTTTATAAAATTGATTAATCGACGATGAATTTTTTCTAATCGACGAAGTATACGAAGAAGAGGAGAAGAAGAAGAAGAAGAAGAAGAGGACGATGAAGAAGAAGAATAAAAGAAAAAAATATGGGTTTTGAAACTGATTTTAGGTATTAATTTAGGGGTTAGATTAATGGGTAGTGGTTAAATTAGTGGGTTATTAGGATTAGTTATAACCTTAATTAGGATAAGGACAGATTAGTCTTCCCTAATCTTTTAGGACACCCCTTAAAATTTAGGGTGGACATTTGAATAACAAAATAGTCCCCCACTGTTTTGGGGTAGTCCCCAAAACATCGTTAAAAAAAAAGGGCTTAGTTTTGTAAACCAAGGCCTAGATGTGTAAAAAGCCCATAAATTAATAACCAACCCCTATCTCCAAAAACACTTTCAAGTTTCAACGAGTTACAAATTGAGCGGTTGCCATACCGTGACTCATTTGGAATAGAGTACCCAGAAAATGAAAGAAGTTGACTTCATGCCTCTACTGAAGTCACCGGTTTTTGATTTGGTGTTGCTCGGTAAAAACGTATGTCACCTGAACAACATTATTAAAAGAAAAAAATCCTATCTTTTTTCAATGTTACAGTTCACATACTTCGAATATACAACTGATGCAGGAAGACAAATTGCACGTTGAGATCTTATTAAGAAGTTCGAATATACAGTGTCCAATCTTAAAAACCCAAGTTTAGATCGACAAACAGTGAACACCGTGCCTTTTATTATTGCACACACAAACGTTAACAGCAAAACAGAAAAACAGACAGATTAATTAAAATCAGAATAAAATCAAATTAACATCTATTAGTACTCCTAAGCAATATAATGGCGAACCGAACCAAGAGACCGTCGTGTCAATCACCTTCAGTCATTCAGTGCAAGCTTGGAATAATATAAGTAGGATTTTTCTTGTAGACAGTAAGTCCAAAAGATTCATCCATGTCAAGATTTGGTTTACTTGAACCATCTAAAGGTAGTTTCCAGTCAAACCAAAACAAGAGATTGGCAAGAAGTAATTCAGAAGCTATTAAACCAAATTGCATTCCAGGACAACCCCTTCTTCCAGCGCCAAATGGCAGGTATTCAAAATGCTGTCCTTTATAATCAACAGTATTGTTAACGAATCTCTCCGGGATGAATTCTTCGGGATCTTTCCATGAGTTTGGATCTCTTTGGATTGCCCATGAATTAACAAATACTCTTGTTTTTGCTGGGATATGAAATCCATTAATAATGGTTTCTTCACTTGATTCTCTTGGAACCAATAATGGGACTGGTGGATGTAGCCTAAGAATCTCTTTGACAACGCATTTTACGTAATCCATGTGATGAATATCGTCTTCGTCAACCCTTGATTTATCTCCAACTACTCGGCGTACCTCCTCTTGAGCTTTCTTCATCATCTCCGGATTCTTTACGAGTTCAACCATTGCCCACTCAACAACAACTGAGACGGTATCCGTTCCAGCTACGAACAAGTCCTGTTGCATATGTACATATTAAGTTGACTAGACTTGAAAAACAATTTATTGGCGAATCTCAAAATATATACTCAATCCGACTCTGGAAAAAAGTTATTACTGCTTTTCCAATCTAGCCCGTTTCTAGGCTAAAATGAACTTGGCTTATTTTTAAGTTAAATGAAAAAATTATAGTACTTCTTTTCCAAAAAACTGAGGTAGTAATTAAGATGTACTTACCAGGACAATAGCTTTAATATTGTCTCGAACGAGAGTGATGTTGAGGGTTTTGTCTTTCTGAACACGAAGCAACGTATCGATAATGGTTTCATGATCATGATTAGAACTTCCTAGTTTGTTATTCAAATGATCTTCAATGACTTGATCAAAGAAAGCATCCAGTTCTGTATGTGTTTTGTCCATCCTTCCGGTCAACCCAGTGAGTCCATCGACCCAACCAAACGCTGGGAAGTAATCCCCCACACTGAACGCTCCCATAAGTGTCAGTACATCCCTTGTCAAGTGCCCAAGTCTGCTCGTGCCGTCTGTTTCATCGTACGACTTTCCAAAAGCAACTCTTGAGATCAAATTATTAGCAAGATTTAGCAACAATTCGGTCAGATTAACAACCGTGCGGGGCTTCAAACTCAAAACCTTTATCTTCTTCATCAAAAATCCGATCTCTTCTATTCTTACAACTTCGAAAGATTGAACTCTCTTGGCACTTAAGAGTTCACTGACACAGACCTTTCTGACTTCTCTCCAGTACTCACCATAGGGTGCGAAACCCACATCAGTACAGTTGTAGAGAAGTTTCTTAGCACCTTTAGTAGCCGGTCTGTTTGCGAAAACAAGATCATGGGTCTTAGTGATTTCCTTTGCCATTTCAGGAGACGAAACCACAAGTGTTTTAGCAGAACCCAAGTTTAAAATCATTAAGGGACCATACTTGTTGGAAAGATCTCGGAGAGTTCGATGAGGAAGTGTTCCTAATTGATGAAAGTTTCCAATGATTGGAAGTTTTGGCGGAGATGGTGGTAGTTTATGCTCATCTCCACCGATAAACCAACGGAAAACGAAAAGAGAAATGATGATAGAAATAGTGATTGGAAGGAAGAGTGGACCTTGTTGCTGAGCTTGAAACCATTGTAAAGCCAACTGTAATGGATTACTAGCCATTGTTGGTTGATCTTAGTAGTATTCTGACAAAGAGCTTGATGAAATGATATTGAAATATGAGCGAAGACTTCTACATATATAGAGAAGTATTTAACTTTTACACCATAGTAAAAAAGGAATAGTAGTGGTAACATTTTGCGACCATTATGTAATTTCAGACATGACCAACTTTTAATACTATATATTAGGAGTGACGTATTAACTTTGAGGTAAATAAGTCGCAAACCAACATCACATGAATATGAAATCGAAATGAACATTAATTATTTGTTTAAAGTAAATTTTAATTACGGTTTGAAAATTGGTTTGTTCAGATTCAGATGATGACACACTATTGATTGTGTTTACATTTCAATAATATTTGTATAATACACAATTGATTGTGTTCCCATATCAAATTTATTTGTATAATACTTCTCACGAGTTGAACTCTCCGATCAGTCAAGTGGGTGGTGGAATATATCCATCCACCGGCTGGGGATAAGTCCATTAACCAGTATATACAATTGAGAGAGCTACTTAATCAGTGAATTAGCAGTGGCATTATTTTAACTAATTTGGCAATTGCATTATTGAACAAATATTGGTATATAATTATCGGGAAATGACCAGGAAGCTTGGAGCTAGGTTAGTGTATATGATATTTTTTTTCATTTTTTTTACCCGGCTAGATTGAGCCTTACCACATTTAATTTGGGCCTACCACTAGATGACAAAAAAAGTCATTAGAAATAACTTTCACACCATCCATTATCCAACAATTGCTTAAATACCTAATTTATTCATGTTTAATTAGCATTAATTAATTGTATTAGGTGTTAATTATGTTTTAGATGTGAGATCAACTAATGTTAAAGAGTTCTTCAAAACATAAAACAACTTAAATTTTTTGATTTTTTTTTTCAGTAAACAGTACCCAGAATTGGATTACGTTAATGCACTTGGAAACCGATTCTGGGTTGATGTTCCAAAATTAACAGAGGACTTCAACAATCGGTTGAAGTTGGTATATGTATAATCCGATTATGCCAATCGGTGTTTTACTTGAATTATATAAACTGATTATTGTCTTTCATAAGAATTTTTTTTCTTCTTTCATTTCATTATTGTAGGATGCATTTAGCACATGCATCAAGCCTTTAAACCCCTAGGTGACCCTAGTGGACGAGTTATAGTCTCGTGAGGGTTTACATAGAGATCTACCCACAAAACCTACACCAAAACTTCTAAAACCATCAATCTTCGTCGGAGGAATCCGAGTCCCATTCACTCGACATGAAGTCCGGGGCATACTCCTGGATTTTGGATACCATGAATTGATAACTTGCATCGAATGCGAATGCTTCCCCCTTTTCCTCCAAGTAACGCCCTTTGACGACTTCATGCTACAAAACACAAACACAAACTTACTTTGTTAGTGGTGTTTAGTAGGAAGATCAAACAACATGGATCACGTAAAATAAACCACAAAAATACTTCTTCCATTATGATAACTAAAAAAGTGGATAAAGTGGCTAGCGTTCAAAATCCGTTTTTGGATAGCTAAAAAAGCAAGTATCGCATTTTCAATGACTAGATGCCTATCATGCACTTGTTGAACACTTCTTCCATTAGGATTCCCAAACACTTGCCTATATTTGTTATGCACCTTTGTCCAAAAGGTTTCGACATCTACCCTTACGGAGGATTGATTTTTGATTCGAGTTTCGGCGTACCATACTTTGATGATGGATAGATCTTCATTTGAATCAAATGAAGCCATTGTGGAGGTATGAAATGAGTAGTTGTGGAGTATATGGAGTGAGAGGGAATAGAATGAGCAATTTTGGGCCAAATGGGGTCCAAGGATGAGGTCTCTATATATAGAGAAAGTCCCTAACGGCTTTTTTTTTTTTTTAGAAAAGTGAAATAATTTGAAATAATCGGTCTTCTCGAAGGTCTGTAAAATCCGATTGGGTTTTTATGCTAGCAGCAATCGGTCTTTCTTGTGACCAATATAAACCGATTAAAGACATGTAAAATAATTGAATTTTCACCGACACTAATCGGTTTATATAGATGCATATGTGATCCGATTATAGCTTGAAAAACATACAGGAAAAATAGCATTTTTAAGGCATGAAGAATCGGATTATACATAACCCACACATAAAACGATTCCTCTATGGAACCTAGACAATCGGTTTATGTTGACATATCGAGTAGCCCGATTGTTGGCATGTCATGCTAGAATTATTTTGCAACACATAATTATAATTAAAACTTTAAATGCATATTAAGTTCAACACCATGATCATCCAAAATAAAAACCTTAACCATCCCAAAGGTGAGTTTTAAAAACTTAAAACAACCACAAGTCTTATAAAATTAAACTTTTAATATCTAAAACGTAAACTTAAAAACTTAAAGAGCAGGAGCATCAGTAGCAGCAGCACCACCGGGAGCATTTGCAGCACCACCATCAGCAGGAGCACCAGCACCAGCATCACCACCATCGAGAGCAGCATCTTCTGCTTCAGCCATGGCTTGAAATTGAGCCATTTCTTCCCAAAAACCTTCCATAAATCCATGGCGATCCCTCTCAGCTGAAATCATGTTTCTCCTCATCCTAGTGAACCTCATGACCTCATGAAGCTCCTCCAGTGCAAGCTTGTCAATCAATGCGAGGGCTTGTTCAAGACGGGTCTCACGCCCATAAGCAAACTTATAGAGGCTTCTTTCTGGCACTGGTTGTGGTTCCCTAAGAATATCCTCCAAGGTAAGCTCTCGAGTGTAAAACGCTAGGTGTCCGAAGTCCATATCTACATATAAAAAAACAGAAATCAAGTTAACAATCGGTACATAACTAAACATATGTAATTCGATTCTCAACAACAAAACACACAGGAATGTCAAACACAAACAATCGGTTTATGTGATACATATATAAACACCGATTGTGGAATGGAATATGAAGAGACAATCTTAATCGGTAAATTAACAAGCACATAAAACCCGATTATGGGATCGCATAATTAAAAAAAAAAACTAGTACCCAGAATCGGACTATTCTAAAGCACTTATAAACTGATTCTGGTGATGTATTTTCATATTTCGTTTCTAAACCTAGAATCGGTTGATGTTAATAATCATATAAACCGATTACTTTGCATGCTCTTCATGGCCGAATGAATAAAATCCAGAATCGGTTTATTCGATATGTCAACATATACCGATTCTGGGTGTAATCAGAGATTTTGATGGACGAAAATCGAAGATTTAAACATGTAAATCAATGAAGAAATGCGAATCATAGAGTGGGTTGATGGAAATTTACCTTTTTCTTGGTTGGATCGAAGATCTTGGTGAAGAGGATCAAAAAAAAAATTGATTAGAGTTTTGAGAATTTGGAAAGATTATGATGAAAATAGAAAGTTTTTTAGGTTTAGGTTTTTTATGTTTTTGGATTTACTGAAAATGGAAAGATTAGTATTTATATGAGATTGTTTTAGGAATTAATGCGGGGGTAAATTAGGATTTTTGATAAATTTGGTAGCCCATAGCAATTTGGTGGAGTGGGAAGGGAAATTTGATACGCCCAAATTAAGTGGATTAGGCCCCAATTTAGCCAGGTTTTTTAGAGCAAGCCTCACATGGAGATTTTATTTATATAAAGGAAAATAAAAGGGAAACAAGGGTGCTAGTCCTGACCTCGAAGAGAGAGAAAAAAAAGTAGTAGGCATTAACCAGAACTAAATCCATTTCTATACTGTCATCCATGGTTTTCAAAATCATGCGAGTTGAATCGTACTGTATTTGACTACGATTTTTGACTATATTCTCAAGTCAAGATACGGATTTTCAAAAATGATGACGGGGAGGTTCAAACTCATGACCTTCTGTGCATGAGAGTGGCCTCTAACCAGTGTTCCACCTTGTTCTTTTTGATGTATAATGAACTTCACTAATATATATTGGATCAAAGACCAAAATTCTACAAAAGAATATGATCCTTGTCAAAAACTCCGCATAATCCAATATTATTTACAAAGAACATACGATTTAATAATCGATTAACATGCGATTCGATTCACAAAATTAAAAAATGATTCACGTTGCGATTTACGATTTCACAACCTTGCTGTCATCCGCGCGGATGTACTAAAAAAAAATTAGTTAGATGAAGCATTGCAATATTCTAGGATGCACCTCTATCCAGACTGCCAAAAATGGCCAGAAAAAAATCTAGCTGAGTACAAAAGTAAGACCAGATCAGGTCCCATGCTTGATTTTCAGTGGAGCAGATTTTGATAGGTATTTGATGGGTAAAGTTCGGAGCTCTGGTTTTTAGTTGGGCGTCTTTCTGAACAAAATGAGAAAAAAAATCATTTCTCCTTTTTATGATAAAAGTAATCCCAATTATCACTTATGACTGGTAAAATAAAATGTTTCTAGATCAGGATGGACAAAATATATCAGCGTGTTTACACTCAAAAAAAAAATGATCCGACCCAAAACGAAATCTGAGCTTGGTTGTTGTTTTTAGCAAAATTTTGAATTATTGATGTTAATCCAATAAATACACAAAAGAACTGTGCCAAAATAACTGAACTTATATGGTACGTACAAGAGATGAATATTCAGGTTTATCTGTAATGAAGTGTAGGAAACTTGATAAATGTTCGTTTGGCTTAAGATATTCAACGTGGTTACAAGATACCAATAATTTTACTCTTCCGTTTCTACGAAAAGAGTTAAAATGAGAAAAAAAAAATGATAGTTTCTATTTTTGACAGAGGCACTTATATTTCAAAATCAACTAGGCAGGGTATTGGCTTTCTGGTACTCAAAAAATAATTGTTTTTTTCCCTACCCCGTGTCAAAAACAAAAGGAGAACGATTGGTGTATGATTATTTATAAACTCTGATGGAGCTCATGGACTTGGTTCTCCCTTTCTTTCTCACATTAACTAAATTGTTTATTGTTTAATATCCAAGAAAATAGAAGAAAAGCGTGCCTTCTGGAAAACAATCTTCTGGGTCGTTGGCATGAATCCTACAAAATCAAATGTGTCGATACGACAGCAAAATAAGATTGTGAATAGAGAACTACGGGCTACCTTCTTTATATATCGTGCAACAGGTGTGCATTTGTTCTGATTAATTAATTCCAGCTCCTTAAACTGATCACATCACAAGTATCTGTCCAAATACAAGTATCTGTCCAAGTATCCCAAGATAAGCAAAATTACTACATTAACAAATTCGATCTCTATGAGTTACATTTAATAATTCTGACAAGCTATGCCCACGTCTCAGTGATACGTATCAAGATTTTTAATGTTCAATATTCTGTTGTACAGTATCATTTTTGTATTAATTTATTTATTTATTTTTGATTTTTAGAAAAACTACAGCTCAGAAAGACTGTCATCTGGTAGGAAATTGGTCGGAAGCCTAGCAACAAGCTGAGCTCCAACTCCTTATATATTTTTGTTATTCTTTGAAGCAATTAATCTATTAATGGATAATACAACAATTATTGTTCGATATTTTAATTTATTTGTATTCAAAATTAAAGTTAGTTCTACTACGATCCGACTGGGGATCCGTTAGGTGTAATTTAACACCCAAAATTACAAGATAAACAAAATCCAAAATTAGACATATACATTATCGTCCGGATTCTGGATTCCTGAAAAGACTTCTCTCTTCCCACTTTCATAAAAGAAAAATGAACTCTAAAACTTGTTCCTTTTTTCTTTATCACATCTAGCCCAAAAGGATTAAACCTAAACAAGGAGTTTTAGTTGCTTTATGAATAAAGTAATTTAACTTATATTTTTATATTTCAATCTTTTTTTTTCTTGTAAAAGAAACAATTTATTAAGTAATTTAACTTATATTTTTAGGTTTTATTTTTGTTGTTTTTAGAGTTTAAGGAATATTTTTTCGCTATTTGAGCGACTTTTTCCTTGTCACTCTAATAGTGATTCTTTCAAATTTCAATGGTATTTTCTGGCTTGATATTCTCGATCCGTCAACAACATCGAAGATTTTGCTTGGCTTCGCTTTAAATTCATCTAAAACATAGAGATTTCGGGCATCCGGATTCATTTAAATCTCCAAGATTTTAATACTTCATTTTATTTGGAGCTTCTTTTATTGAAGAAGACAATCATTTTACATGGTCAGAGTTGATTATGGTTCACACCGTTATTCATCACTACAACACATACAAAAATTAGATATCCTTGTGGTTCATGGTTCTTTCTCTTTGCGATGTACTTGCAATTGGTGGCGTCATTTGTATTTGGGTTCTGATTATATTGTGTTCAGTGTTTTTGATAGTCTTGTAAGTTGTAAGCAATCATGTAATCACTATTTTGGTTTGAATCAATTGAAATGTGATTTCCAAAAAAAAAAAAAAAAAAAAAAAACTGTTATAACAACTTTGATCACTAAATCACTTTTTGTTTGTGAATCAATTCACGAGTGTTAATGAACATGATTATGCTTATAAGTTCTCAAGACATATTTTCCATGAACTATCATTGTACACGGTTCCTAGAGGCACCATCAATCTCTAACATTAGAAGTGTTGAAACACAAATCCGGAACTCGAATCTAACTCAAGCTGATGTAGATGAGTCTTGGATGAAAAATACCTACACTTATCTGAAATCCAAGCTGCTTCCAGCTGACAGGCTAGAAGCAAGGAAAGTGGTCAGAAAATCTGCGAGATGCCAACTGGTAGGCGATGATTTGTACAAAAAAAATCATATCTGGAACCTCTGCTAAGATGTGTTACAGAGCAGCAAGGCAAATATATAATGGATGAAATCCATTCATGAGACTATGGGAATCACACAGGCGAGGTTAACATGTATTACATAAAGGGATGTAAAGGTTTAACCTCAGGTTCATACCCATATTACAAGCAATTTATCTTAGCCGATCATCTTAGTACTCTCAACTGGTTTGCCCTGGTATGTTTAACTCACACAAGTAAGCCTTGAAGGCAGCTACTTAGCGGTCTCAGATGACAGTTCCTCTTCAAGTGCTGCAATACAGGAAGCGGTACATCGATAAGTATACAAAAACACACACACACACACACAAAAAAAAAAAAAAAAAGGAAATCTTAAATGAAAATCAAGGTTGTTAAATCATGAATTGGTTTCAATTTTTATGAATCCAATCGTATGTTGGATCACTGATTCAAAGAATGGACATAGATAACTTGCTTTGGTACTTGTTTTTTTAAAATGTTGTTTATATGCAATCGCCACAAGTAGGGCACCAACCAGAATGATCGCTACAGATGGTTCAACATAAGTTCAGAACATATAGGTTGCCATAAGATTCGGTTCTTCATGTTCCTGAAGACGACAACATAATTTATATATAGCAAGTTAATAATAACTAGAGTACCTAAACATCAAACAATTTGGTGAAAAAAATAGGGTGTTCCTATATATACCCCAAGAAACTCTAACGGTACCCCCAAATATTAGTTATGTTAGGTTTAATTTGGTTAACATGAAAATTATTAAATTATTTGGAAATTTTGATATCGATACCCCTTCTAAACTTTGTTATGTTAGTTGTAATTTGGCTAACATGAAAATTATTAAATCATTTGGAAATTTTGATACCGATATCCCTTCTAAACTTGGGTTTTGAAATTGATTAAATCGTAGTCCTATTTTCCCTAAATTGATTTTCATGATTTCTTCTTCTCTTTAAATTTCTTTCTCTTCTTTTTCGTCTAACCCTAATCCTAATTTCTTCAACGTACTAATTCTTCGTGAATTTTGTAAAATAAATCTCCATAAAATTTATAAAAGAAAACCAGAATATTCTAAAATGTGGCCATTTTTTTATAATACACGCAGTAAATTTTAAAATTCTTGAATTTTCCTGTATACAAACGTTGTTAGGATTTTATTTTGAAAATCATTGAGTTTTTATACAAACTCAATTTTCATTGTCCTACTAAACTATATAGTGTAGTTTTTGTTTTAGAAAGCTTAATCATTTTTCTTCAATCTCCATTGGTTCCACTAAATCTTTGAATATGATCTCACTCTAACTCAACTGGAAAATGAAATATATTAAAGCATGAAACAATCTTTAGTTCTGCATGCACCACCTATTCATGAATGATGAACCCATAAATCCATATTATTGAGTATAACAAAATGTATATAAATATATATACACACACCATTAAAGATCCGATTATCCATTTTTTCTGTGTTCATGTTCATTGTCAGGTTAGATTACGAAGGAGAAGAGACGGGTTTCTATTTTTATTTGCGTTAGGGGCATAAAAATTTATAAGATCTGATGGTGTAGGTAGATAATCTGTGGAGGTACACAGATAAAGGGGTATCATTAGTATTTTTGCGGGTATATATACAAGAATACCTACAAAATAAGTAATGAAAGGAGAGAAAGAGAGAAAAGAATACCTTAAAATGTATATAATCATTAACGAGTTTTTTAAGCGACTTGTCAAACTGCTGGGACACTTCACCGAAATGTTTAGCCTCCATGGACGATGACGACAATATATTTTTGATATTGGGATCTGTCGTGACTTTGGAATATTCGCCCTTGATGAATACAATATACATACATTTTTATTCTAAGAAAAAGAAAAAGAAGTACAGATACAAAAATGAGGTGAAGCTAGGGTTTCAAGAAAATACATTAAGAGCACGAAATTCCTCTGTGGCACTTCTGAGACATTGGTTGATTGTTTCGTAGTTGAACCCGCTGTAACATCCTTACATATGTTTCTTGCAAGATTCATCTTTTTAATTATTTACTCAATTAGAAAGACAGTGCGTGAAGAATGAGATGGTTGATATTTTCAAACCAAGGAATACTCTAACTAAAGATGGACGCGTGAAAAAGAGTATGAATGGATCTTGGTTCCTAATTGAGTCCGGATCCTATATTATATGTGTGCACAGTAGAAAATTTGAGAACCTGAACACCACCCCACCACACCCCCCACCCCACGCCACCGTTGGTTTCTGACCACACCCACACCCATTTGGGTTTTGGCTGCCCCGATTAAAGTTTCGGTTAACAATGAACCATATCGTGGGGCTTGTGTTCTACTGAATAAGTTAAAATAAGATTATTGAACAATAAAAGAATAAATTCCTCTATTCACTAATTTACTAATTTTTCATATAAGTAAAGCCGTCTTTATCCTTTATATTTTGAGGTGATTGCTTTGTGTTTTGTAAAGCTGATATTACTGAAGTTAGACGATTGATGAAAATTCTAGACATCTTCAGTAAATCTTCTGTCAGAATGTAAATTATCACAAGTCTAGAGTATTCTCTAATAAGAAAGTGCTCAATAAACACATGAAGATTCTGGCAGTGCTGAGAGTTCAAATAAAAAAATATGAAAAATATTTTGCAACTTTCTTATTTTTCAATAGCAGAAAGCTTTAAATTTTAAACCTTTGGTTGAAAAAGCTTATGCGACTTTCCATGGTTGGAAATCTAAGTTATTATATCAAGCTGGTCGCACTGTTCTTATAAACTCAACATTATTTTCTTTTCCATTTTATCAAATGCAATGCTTTGAGTTTCCTTCCTCTGTTTTACATAGATACGATATAATCCAAAATGATTTATGGTCGAATAAAGAAAACCTTTAAAAAGTTTATTATCTGAAAGCTTGGTATAAGATTCGTACTCCTAAAGCATGTGGAGGTATAGGCATACGAAATCCTCATAAAATGAATGTTTGTTTGCTTGGTAAATTGGCTTGGAGATTACTGAATAACCTAAATGATTTTTGGGCTAGATTTCTTAAAGGTAAGTACTTCCCAAGAACTCATCCTTTTCATAAAAATAGTAAATATAATGTGTCTTGGATTTGGAAAAGTATTAGAAAAGGGTTAGAATTTATAAAGAATAATAGTGTGTGGGAAATAGGAGGAACATTCATAATTTAAAAGATAATTAGATACATGTTATAGGTATTTTGAATAATTAGTAGCATGATGAGTCAACTTATGTTCCAGATCTTATATATTTATGGTAATTGGATCTTTTCATTGATTGATTCTATGTTTTCTATGAGTATTTCCACTAGAAGTAAGTCCATTTGCATAAACTTAAACCATCAGGACAGATTTAGATGGATAGGAAACAAAAATAGAGAACTTTTCCACTAAATAGGCATATAGAATCCTCCCTCATGAATATCACAATAATGCTATCAAGTTCTGGAAAAAATTTAGCATGTGAAAACTCTACCCAGAATAAACCTTACTTGGAAAAAAGCTGATGATGTCTTACCACTGAAAGAAAAAAATGAGTGGAGTACTAAAGCATGTCGAGCCTTTCTCTATTTTATATAATGCAGCTTATATGGAAATATTTGCACATATATTTACCTCTTATAATTTCGCAAGAGTAGTTTGGTTTGGATTGGGAATAGAAATGCTTATACAATGATAACTTCTTATATTGTATAAATCATGGTTCTCATTAGCTCTATGGAATTGGAAAGAAATATCCAGTATTATTTGTTGACATATTTGGAATCATAGAAACCCTGTTATTTTCTATAAGTCTAAGCCTAATTCTTTGGACTGTATGAAAGAAATCATATTTTTTTTAAAGAATAGAAGATTTATTGTAATATACAAGGTCCTCAACATCCCAAATAAAAAAACTGAAAATTCGCATAACATGGGGAAATCATATGTTATAGATCATGATACCTTTTATGTGGATGCCTTATATGAAGAAGCATATGCATCATATGGAATTGGAATAATTTATTGGTCTAATAACAATATGGCTGACATTCGTTTCTTTTCAGGAAATACCACAAGTCCAACAATGGTAGAATAATTACCTATACAGAAAGTGGTACATTAGGCAATGGAGTTGAACGTGATGCAGAAAGGTTAGAGCATATTGTAAGGATGTTGTAGCTTTTTTGAAAAACATGCCATATACTTGTGACTGGAGAACAAAAACGATTTTAAAGGATATAACATCTTCTTCTTTTTTTAATAATAATAACAATATTATAGATATAAAATATGTAATCACATTGACTATAATGTGGAGAAGGACAAACTAGCTAAATGGATTCATGTAAAAAAATAAAATTTATATTATAGATGACTCCTATAGTTGTGTTTTGAAGTGTAAAATCCCGGATGGTATTCCAAAGGGTCATGGTATTTTGTTGTACGGTAGTTAGTTGCCTAATGAAATATCCAGTTCATTGAAAAAACAAACATGCTAAAAGTGAAGAACAAATGTACAATAAAACCTCTCCGGAGGAATACTCCATATAGGAATAAACTTCATGTAAGAATAAAAACTTCTGGTTTCGACTTGGGCCAGTAATATTTAAGAATAACTCCATATTGGAATAAGTCATAATTTTTTTGAGTCACTTCTTAAGGAATCTACCTCCATATAAGAATAATTGACATTATAATATAAATATATAGATCTTGTCATACATCAAAGTTTAAGATGAAGAGATTCATGTAACCATTTTACAAGTTCATTTTGCTTCAAAATAGATTTTTTAATTTTTTGTGCACAACTTAATACATATATCTTTCACTCGTATGATTTCATTTGTCAATTTTCGATGTGATAATTATGTTGTATGTGAATTTTGTCATTACATATTTCATATACACAAAAACATTAAACAAAATCCTCATTTAAATAGTTTTTGTATATACTTAGATACATTTATGTGTTTTCTATGCATATGCATAAATATTTCCAAGCACACATACACATATAAATAAATTTCTTTTGGTCTATTCAAGGTAGACCTCCGTATAAGAATAGCTTCCATATAAGAATATTATTTTGTGGTCCCTAAGATATTCTTATATAGAGGTTTTACTGTATATAAGATTAACCATTTATTTCCCTTGGGTTGTGTAAGATTTGTTTTGCTATCAGTGGGTATCACTCTATCTCGTTGTCCCAAATTCACCCTGCGAGGTTGATTGAATGTTCCTTTCAAGCTCGATGTTCTTTTACAAGATCTTCTAGCCTTTCACTAGGTCATTTAGTACAAACTGATTCTAGTGCAAGAAGGAGGATTTGTAATGGTAAATTCCCTGGCCGCCTATAGCTAAGTTATCGGTGCCCATAACAAATTTTGCTTGCTATAAATACAGGGACACTTTAATTTTTGTCATACCGTTACTCTGTCTGCCTCTCCCTTTTCTTTCCCTAATGAAACATTCTCATTCAAAAGAACATACAAAGAAACTTCAATCCTTTCTTGGAATAAAAACTGTGTTTGAAGATTCTGTTTCAGAAAGTAAAAGAAAGTATTATAGAGAGCAACTAATCATAATCAATCAAGATTCGTTGGATATGAAGGTTCTTCAAGTTGAGGAGAGTAAACTCATTAATAAATTGATGACAATGTCAAATATTATCTTAAAGAAATTGAATTCAGGTTACGGTCTCTATGAAAGTAATGAATTTGCGACGTTTATACAAAGAAAATCACATTATTTGAAGTTCGAACCTGAGATGAATAAGTTGGGATCAGAGTTTCTTGAAACCCAGGTTGAATATTTGACGCTCTTCAAGAAACGGAAGCCAACTGATCCTTTCAGTCTTTATGAAATCAAGAATGTAATGACAACGATCCATTATTACCAGAGAATTGGTTGGGTACTTCGATTCAACCAACTGAACGTATCAATAACTTGAATAAAGAAGCACAACTGGTTGAAGAAGTGAAGAAGATGTTAAAACTACATCTCGAGACATCAAAGAAAGAGATAGTTGTGGTTACCATGAAAGGAAGGAGAATTAGAATTGTACAAGATTCCGAATTTGTCGATCGAGAGAAGACGATGGAAACCTTATGTGATTCCATGGTTGAAGCTGTCTCCTGGATGAAGAGGAATGTTGCAATTTTGAGAAATAATGAGACTCAGAATCCTCCTTGTGTTTTGGGTACAGATCAAGATGTTAAAATGGATGATTATCTTCCTAATAATGAGGATAATGGTAGAAAGACAAGTTTAGCGCAACAACTGAGAGACCTTTGCGAAACTTTAGCCATTCCAGAATCAGAGTTATGCAAAATCTATCCTAATTACTTACAGTGACGGACAATAAATAGTAAAGATTAATTTTAATGATGTCATTAAATATGTTTGATGATGTCATTAAATAAAATATTTTAATGGCAAGAATAATCTTATGTGTAAAAATATAATAAAATTTGACATAAACTCTATTCTTTAAGAGTATAATTGTCAAACCAACTTAAATATAACATATCTCACAAATCATACGTGGGAATTTGAAGAATTTTATATATTTATAAAGGATTCTGAAAGACCTACGCAACGAGCGTAAATACAAATATCAAATATTCATTTTTCTAGAATGTTTTATTTCTTAAGAGATTTAAAAAAAAAATCTCTTATTTTTTAGTGTGTAGATATTATCCACATAATTTTTCAAAGTACAACTATTATTCATATAGTTTTTTTGTTTTTAGTGTGCAAATATTATCCACAACTTTTTTTAGTGTGCAGCTATTATCCACAGTGTTTTTCTAGTGTGCAGTTATTATCCACAATGTTAACCTTCCATAATTATTTACACTATAGTATGTATATTATTATAAGAGCTAAAAAACTCTCATTTGATTTCATAATTTGTGCAATATATGTACAGAAGTAAATATGTGCCAAAAAATATGCACAATCAGTCAAATCAAAAAAATGAGTTTAGAAAACCTTTTTTTAAATATGAACAAACACATTAATATGTAGTTGTATAGAAAATATGCACAACTTAATATTGTGCAGAAAATACGCACAATTAGAATCTGTGCAAGAAATATTCACAACTAAAAGGTTATTTTGGTCTTCCCATAACAACAATTGTTTCAGGGTCATGAGAATAATTTGCGCAATTATTTCTATGACCCTAGAGCCAAGAGAGTAAGACTCATATTTTTTAGGGTCATAAGAATAATTAACCCTCCTGGTGAAATGAGGAGCTATCTCGAACCAAGCAAGTGAATTAAAGTCATGATTTTGTACTTTGAAGTACTCATGGTTTGGATGGCTCAACGTGGGAACATGGACAAAAAATATTATGCTCTCACCCCTCTCATGGTTCCTTTTTAAGCACAAAAAGGTCGATTTACAATGGTAAATTCCCTGGACGCTTATAGCTAAGTTACCGGTGCCCATAATAAATATTGCTTGCTATAAATACAGGGACGCTTTAATTTTTGTTATACCGCTACTCTGTCTGCCTATCCCTCTTCTCTCCCTCTCGAAACATTCTCATTCAAAAGAATATACAGAGAAAGTTCAATCCCTTCTTGGAATAAAAACTGCATTTGAAGATTCTGTTTCTCAAAGTAAAAGTTGGTATTATAAATATCAGCTAATCATAATCAATGGAAATTGATCAAGATTCATTGGATATGAAGGTTCTTCAAGTTGAGTAGAGTAAACTCATCAATAAATTGATAACAATGCCAGATCTTATCTTAAAGAAATTGAATTCAGGTCACGGTCTCTATGAACGTGATGAATTTGCGACATTTATAAAGAGAAAATCACATTATTTGAAGTTCGAATCTGAACTGAATGAGTTGGGATCAGAGTTTCTTGAAACCCAGGTTGAATATTTGACGCTCTTCAAGAAACAGAAGCCAACGGATCCTTTTGATCTTTATGAAATCAAGAATGTAAAAGAAAATGATCCGTTATTACCAGATAATTGGTTGGGTTCGATTCAACTAACTGAACGTATCAATAACTTGAATAAAGAAGCACAACTAGTTGAAGCAGTGAAGAAGATGTTAAAACTACATCTCGAGCCATCAAAGAAAGAAATAGTTGTGGTTACTGTGCCAGGAAGGAGAATTAGAATTGTACAAGATTCTGAATTTTTCGAGCGAGAGAAGACGAGAGAAAACTTATGTGATTCCATGGTTGAAGTTGTCTCCTAGATGAAGAACAATGTTTCAATTGTTTGAAATAATAAGACTCTCAACTCAAACCAAAGAAAGCAATGAATGATGCATGCACCAATAACATCTTTTTGCTAGTTTTCTTTTTCTTTTCTTGTTTTAATTTATTTTTTAATTTTGTATGATACACAAAAGCCGGACCCAGACCCCTAACCAAACCCAGCCAGTCGGACTAGCCCCACTGCCATACATAACCCATCCAGTTATACAAATAAACTATTACAAACCTTTATGGTGGCGATTGAACCTCTAACTTCCTCTTTACTGGAGTTGATGGGAAACCATTGAGCATAAGCCTGGACCTTCTCTTCGCTAGTTTGATGCGGCTCTTAAGATAAAAATTCATATGCTTTAGAATAGTCAAGTCAATCATATTGATTTGAGTCTTATTGTCACATACTTTTTTTGTCACGTGTGATTTTTCTCTTCTCTTTTTGTATAAAACATGTAATAAGTTGTATTGTCTGGTTAAGACATTTCATTCTATTCAATACAAAAATTATCTTTCTCACTATAGTTTCATATGGTATCATTCGGTTCCTATCCTACCCAAAATTAATCAAAAAAAAAATTCCGATCTAGATTTCTCAAGATTTTTTGAACATGAATCAGATCTATAACATTCTTTTGCAATATCTTATCAATATCTTTGTATTTTACAAATCTTGATCTGTTTTTTGATCCAGTTCTTAATCAATCTTTCATCAATTTCTTCTTTTTGTCATCTTTTGTTCATTTACTATTGATTCTTCATCTATGCCTTGGAAAACCAGATAAATGACGTATCAAACTCAAAATATATTTAATTTTGTTGTTGTTGAGTCTCTTCCTTTTACCTTACCTTTTACTAATATATCTAATTTTGTTTCTCACAAATTAGATTCTACGAATTTTTTACTCTGGAGAGATCAGTTTGAGGAGATTTTGATATCGACTGATCTTTATGGCTATGTTACTGTAGAGGTGTAAAAACCATCAACTACAATTTATTTGATAGATCAATGATTCCTAACCCTAGGTGGCTATTATGGAGAAAGATCGATCGATTTGTGGTAAGTTATCTAAAAGTCACTTTTAGTTCAACTATTTCTGGTGACGTTCTTGGTCTTTCAACTGCTAGGGGGATTTGGCTATTTCTTGAAACAAGTTTTAGAAGCCAGTGTATTGCTAGGAAAAGTATGTTGCGAAATCAATTACATAATTTGAAGCGAGAAAATCTTTTCATTCCTTTTTATCTTTATCCTGTCAAGAAAATTGTTGATTCACTCACGGCTATAGGAGATAAAGTAGGTGAGTCTGATCTCATGATGAGTATCTTGAATGGATTAGGAAGAGATTATGATAATTTTTTCATTTCTGCATATAATAGATAAACTCCATTTACCTTTGCTTAAATTAAAGCTAGGTTATTGAATCATGAAAAATGGCTTACTCAGCAACAACGAGAACAATCAAGTATATTTGATTCTCAAATGCATCAGCCTTTTATGGAAGAAATGTGCACAATGGTACCAATTTCGGAGGTAACAAAAACAAGAATAAAGGTCCTAAGTAACAAGTTCAATTCAAGAATAGTGTTTCACATGTTGGATCTGATTCATAATCAAATACTTCTGGTAATGGAAATAAATCATTTATAGTGGATTTCTCTCAGGTTGTATGTCAGATTTGTAAGAAAGCTGGTCACTATGCGAGTAGATGTTTTTTCAGAAATAGATCACCAAAGACAACCTCTCTTACTGCTCATGTTCTTACTTAGCTATCGGATACTTCTTCTGTGAATAAACTACAACAAGAGATTCTTCTATTTTTCAAAGTACTTATTATTACACTGGCTCGCGGGCAATGGTGAGTTCTCACCTATCTCTTGTATTGGTAGTACATATTTGCAAACCTCTGACACTAGTTTTACATTAGACAAAGTACTATTAGCACCCGAATCGAAACAAAATTTATTGTCAGCTGGTCAGTTCACTAAAGATAATTGGTGTTAATAAAAAAGCGGGGGTCTAACAACCACACTCAATATTTCGCTTAGCAATCTGTATGGACTAACTCCAATATACTTTTAAGAGAATCAACTAGACAGTCAGACACAATATTAAGAAAAGTATATCAAAGAGTTATATCTATGTTTCACAATGTAATCAGCAAATCAAACAGATAGAAATCCGTGAACCTGATTATTATGTGAAACAACTTGAACGGTACCAAACACCAATGTTCAAGCGTCAATCAATTTATATCAACAACCAAAGGTTGGATTATCTAATTGATTGAACTACGCACAACCTGTGATATTTCAATTATATAAATAAATAAATAAATATAATGCGGAAAAGAAATAACATAGACACCAGAAATTTTGTTAACGAGGAAACCGCAAATGCAAAAAAACCCCGGGACCTAGTCCATATTTGAACACCACACTGTATTAAGCCGCTATAAACACTAGCGTACTCCAAGTTAACTTCGGAATGGAATGTAGTTGAGCCCTAACCAATCTCACACTGATCAAGGTACAGTCGTGTTCCTTACGTCTCTGAATCCCAGCAGGACTCTACGCACTTGATTCCCTTAGCTGATATCACCCACAACTAAGAGTTGCTACGACCCAAAGTCGAAGACTTGATAATCCAATCTGTCTCACACAGAAAAGTCTATTGAATAAATAAATCTGTCTCCCACAAATACACCTATGAGTTTTTTTCCGTCTTTTGATAAATCAAGGTGAACAGGAACCAATTGATATACCGGAATTATATTCCCGAAGAACAGCCTAGAAATATCAATCACCTCACAATAATCTTAATCTTATGGTAGCGAAACAATATATTGTGGAATCACAAACGATGAGACGAAGATGTTTGTGACTACTTTTTATCTTGCCTATCGGAGAATAAATCTCGAGCAAATCTTAGAGAAGATAGTACTTAATATGATAGAAAATAGCAAGATCAGAACACGCAACTACAGAGAAAATAGTTGGGTCTGGCTTCACAATCAGAATGAAGTCTTCAAGTCGTTAACCTACAGGGTTTCGTGAAAAACCTAAGGTTAAAGGAGAGTGGACTCTAGTCGAAACGAGTATCACACAGAAGGTGTGGGAATTAGGTTTCCCAATTGCTAGAGTTCTCCTTTATATAGTCTTCAAATCAGGGTTTGCAATCAATGTTACCTTGGTAACAAAGCATTCAATATTCACCATTAGATGAAAACCTGATTAGACTCAAGCTAATATGTTTCAACCGTTAGATCGAACTTAGCTTGTTACACACAAATGAAAAGTGACTTCATTTAGATATGAGTAACCGTACCTAAACGTGTGCACCTTTGTTGGCTCAACAATAGTAAACCGGAGTTAGCCATATGAATACTTTCATATCAACCTCATTCATATTAACCATAACTAGTTCAAATGAATCAAATGAAACTAGTTCTAGAGTTGTTTAATTGTTTATATTCTCATAGAAGTATACAAGACAAAATTTAAGCAAAATCGATTTTGATTCACTCGAATCGATTCATGAACATTATAGCAACGGTTTGCAAAAGATTGCATTCCTTATTATAT
The DNA here is from genome assembly GCA_023531105.1 of Papaver atlanticum. Lineage (NCBI taxonomy): Eukaryota > Viridiplantae > Streptophyta > Magnoliopsida > Ranunculales > Papaveraceae > Papaver > Papaver atlanticum. The sequence goes on from JAJJMB010007077.1 coordinate 2,579,782, forward strand.
AAATGTATTAGTTCATGAACAAACCGATTTTAGAACATAACCCACTCAAGTATGCAAATGGGTACATATGCCTAAATGGCCGGACTAAGGTTGGATTCGCCAGTACGTGAACTGGTACGCATACCACAAACTCAGTAAAGTCATAGAACTTGAACCTCGTTCCAGTACGCGTACCGGTATGCGTACTTGGTTCCCGGACCTTAACTAAACCAATTAGTACGCATACGGGTATGCATACCATGGTTCCCGGACTTGGATTACATATGTGCAAGTACGCATACTGTGGTTATATCCAATTTTTCTAAACTCCCATTTCAATCATTGAAACATTCTCGTAAGACGGAAATAGCTGTCTCACACAAACTATTAGCTTCAAAGAAATTTTCAAGTGATCGAATGATCAGTACGAAACATTCCGAGTCTACATCAAATGACTGTCTCACACAAATCATGTAAGATGTTACCAGGCAATTTTCACATGATCATCTTTTGACTTTCGTCAAGAATATAAGATGAACTTGGTTAAATCGAAAGCTTACCAACATATTTCGAGAAATATGTAAGCGAGTTAAACTCAGCTCGAAATACCAAATGTGTACAATTAAAGTCTATATAGCTATACGACTTTTGTCTCAAATAGGAAATAGAGTAGATAGACTTTCGAGTGATAGATAAGTTCAAGTTTCCACATACCTTTTGTTGATGAAGTTCCACAATCTCCCCTTTATAGTTCTTCGTCTTTGATCGATGAATGCCGTGAAGTCTAATGCTCAACTACACTTTCTATCCTAATCCGAGACTTAGCTATAAGTAGACTAGAAATCAAGACTTATAGTTTTGGCAACTAAACTTGAAAACAAGCTTGAGATAGCAACGCTTGCGAGTTCGACCGAGCAGTGCTCTAACAATCTCCCCCTTTGTCAATTTTAGTGACAAAACTATCAATACATAGGGATTACAAAATAAATAAACTTTGTAGCTCTCAATCCAAATACTTGATCTTCTTGGTTCTTAACCATTACTCGAAATCTTCGTCACTTCCAAGTACTCCAGTGATTCTGAATGTGTTCAACTCAGCATCATAGTTGTTGAAGATCGGTAGCTATAACAATGAGAAAACAGTAGCTCTCAATCATTGTTATACAGTGTCATAGTATTATTACACAACATCAAAGTCCAATTGTATCATAACTTTGACAACAATACTATGGTTATATGTATTACTCCCCCTTAGTCAATACTTCATCTCACATGAAACCACTCCCCCTTACATAATGATCCGTAAACCATATGTATTTGTAGTGTGAATTACACATTAATTCTCCCCCTTTTTGTCAAAGGTACGAAAACTAGTGGGATCCTAATGAAATTCTACATGGAGATACTTCATGACAAAAACAAAACATATCAACTTTGTTTAGATGCAATCATATAGCCGAAACTAAATGCACTCATCAAGGAGTTAATAGAGGTACAAGAAAACTCCTATAATATTCCACAGCCGCACTCCCCACAAGATTTGGCAATTAAGCACAAGTTCAATTAAGAACTCTCCCCCATAAAATGTCATTCCCGAAAGAACAACAAGAACGACCTTACTTTTACAAGAAAAAAAGGATTTCTTTGGACATTAACAAATCACATGAAGCATGAATCTGTATCCAAAATACTCAATTAAATTAACCACAAGAGCACCCATGATTAACTTAATCGTAAATGCTCGACATAAGAAAACTTACGGAGCCGTACAGTACATACACAAAGATGTGGATCAGGGAAAGACCAATACTGCGGAATAATCAAAGATTCATTCTATTTTTTTATCAATATTTGGATAAATACATATAATAGACTTAATCTTTGCAATCAAAAGTTCATCCTATCTTCATCAATATTTGCATAATGACATAATAGGCTTAACTTCTGACATATATGGGACAATTATAGTTCACGGACGCAAACACACATATCTCATAACAAGTTGCAATATATGAAATCGTAAAGATTAATACTACAAAATCATCTTCCAAATAAACTTTAGAATTTAAATAAATAAATCTAAAAACATTGCAAGATGAAAATCATTGGCAATAGCTATGTGTACTCACAATAATGGCTATTCCAAACCCTAGTTATCCTTCTTAAAACACAAGAATAAATTCTCATAAGAAGTTTCCTACACAAAAATAAGGACAACAAGCAAAAATCAAAAGAATCATAAACCAACAAAACTGATCACGAACGGAAATTAAGAATCACTTGCGGAACCCCCACGAGTCTTGAGACCTTTGATCTTGTTATTGACAGCACCCACTGCTTCTTCAGAGAAGATATCCTCATTGAGAAGTTCTTTAACATGTGTCTTCATGAGAACAAGGTCATAATTAACCTTTTTCAACTCAGTTCTTAACACATCAAGACCCTTCATAGTATCAACGAGTGACAGTTTTGCTTCTTCAAAGTATTTAAGAAAATCATGAACCACTTCAGCAGAAACCATATCCTCATTCTCAACATCCTGATGAGTGTATGCATAGTAGCATGAGGCATTAGGATTTTGATCATCATCTTCTACTAGGGTTCTTTTCTTCCTCCCCTTGGACTCGAAACCAATACCTTTATCAAGAAAACCTCTTGCAAAAACACCAGTGCGAGAAGATGAAGACATTCTTGACAAAACGACAAAAAAACCTAGAGTATGAGTACGTGACTCAATAGGTTTGGTATTTAAATGGTTTCTTAGGGAAGGTGACTTTTAGGGTTTCTAAAAACAGTTCGTGACAAGTAAATCATGGGTACCTATACGAACACAATCTGAACCCAACAAAAACAAAATGGACCTTAAAACTCAACAGTAATTTTGCTACGTGAAGATTTTCTTTCACAAATTTTTGGCTCAATAAAATTTATATCTCCTTAGAGAAACAATTTAGAGCATAAGAGTAGCAGGCAACATAGTTGCAACAATTTTTTTTTCAAAAACAAAAATCAATCAAAGAGGTTCTTGAGACACAACCAATACTTAGGCAAAGCTGTCTGTGGACAATAGTTTAGCTATGGACGATAAGAAAATATCTCAACTAAATAGAAAGCATTTTTGCCGAAAGTATACCTGATTCTTAGCAAATCTTACTCAACAGGATTTTTATGAGTAAGCATTCAATCCTTTTGATTAATTAGCACAAGTATGAGCCCTAAGCTCATTAAATGAATGGTGTTCACGATTGAGTCTTTTCTTTCTTCCAGTTCTATGAAAGAATCCTTTTTGATGTGAAAAGTTATCATAAAACTTGATGTCATCAAGATACGAGACTAAGTTCGAGTCCTTACCAGAGCAAGTTTGTTTGGAGGATTTTGACAGCCTATTGATAAGATCCTCGTATCCTTCAATTATCAGATTAAGGTTGTCCTTCATATCTCCATTGTTGCTTCCATCTACAGGAACCCTTTTTCACATTTTGAACATCATTCTTCTCATTAGGTCGAGGGGGACCTTTCTGAAATCTCTTAGACCAAATTGTATTAAGGCTATAATTTGTCCGAACATTCGATAAGCAAATTGAACTGACCTTCCTGGAAGAATTCACAGGGTAAGTGTTAAAACCAATAGGTTTAGACATTCGAATGTCAGTTACACCTTTGAGTATTAAATCTAAGGTGTGTTGAAGTCGAACAATAGAATTGTCATTCAACCTAGATTTGCTTTTCCGTTCAACATGTCCTTTGAATCACAAAAGAGACACACTTTCTGATCACCTGAGTGATTAGAGTGAATAGACTTAACATCATAGTTAGGAGATTTCTACCTTCCGAGCAATGTGAAGTTTCCTTGATTAGAGGAAGATATACGCACATCTTTTCCGATAAGAAGGGATTTCAATTTTGCTTCAGGAACTAAATTTCTTATAGTTGTGTCAGAAGCAGTTGGTATAGTTGACTCTTTAGAACATCCTTGAATAGAGAGTTTACTCAAAAGATGTTCAATTTCCAAAGCATCCTTTTTGAGTCTCGCCTCGAGTAAGATTCGTGAAGAGCAAACTTCATTGTTTTCCTCGCTAAGAGCCTTTAATTTAGAGTCGCGGACTTTTACTATACCGATAAGAGTATTGACGTTGTTTTTCAACCGATTGATTCTATCAGCCTGGATTCTAACAAGATTTAGAATCAGTTCACTCTCTTCGGCTGCATCACTTTCTTAAACAGAGTCAAAATCGTTCGAAAGGTAATCGGGGTAACACTTGTCAATGCAAGTCTGTTTTGTTGGAACACTAGGTTCATCTATATTTGAGATTGATAAATCTTTCTCTTTAATAGATTTCATAGAAACGGAACTTTTGTTTCTGGTGATACGTTTATCAGAGATAAAACTATTGTCCATAGAGTCGATTATCTACAAACACAGACTTGTGAGGTCTTAAATGTGTTTGCCTGCTCTGATACCAATTGAAAAAGCGGGGGTCTAACAACCACACCCAATATTTCGCTTAGAAATCTGTATGGACTAACTCCAATATACTTTTAAGAGGATCAACTGGAGAGTCAGACTCAATCTTAAGAAAAGTATATCAAAGAGTTATATCTCTGTTTCACAATGTAATCAGCAAATCAAACAGATAGAAATCCGTGAGCCTGATTATTATGTGAAACAACTTGAACGGTACCAAAGACCAATGTTCAAGTGTAACCAAATTTATATCAACAACCAAAGGTTGGATTATCTAATTGATTGAACTACGCACAACCTGTGATATTTCGATTATATAAATAAATATAATGCGGAAAATAAATAACACATACACCAGAAATTTTGTTAACGAGGAAACCTCAAATGCAGAAAAACCCCGGGACCTAGTCCAGATTTTAACACCATACTGTATTAAGCCGCTACAGACACTATCCTACTCCAAGTTAACTTCGGAATGGAATATAGTTGATCCCTAACCAATCTCACACTGATCAAGGTACAGTTGTGTTCCTTACGTCTCTGAATCCCAGCAGGACTCTACGCACTTGATTCCCTTAGCTGATCTCACCCACAACTAAGAGTTGCTACGACCCAAAGTCGAAGACTTGATAAACCGATCTGTCTCACACAGAAAAGTCTATTGAATAGATAAATCTGTCTCCACAAGATATACCTATGAGTTTTGTTCCGTCTTTTGATAAATCAAGGTGAACAGGAACCAATTGATATACCAGACTTGTATTCCCGAAGAACAGCCTAGAAATATCAATCACCTCACAATAATCTTAATCGTATGGTAGCAAAACAAGATATTATGGAATCACAAACGATGATAGGAAGATGTTTGTGACTACTTTTTATCTTGCCTATCGGAGAATAAATCTCGAGCAAATCTTAGAGAAGATAGTACTCAATACGATAGAAAACAACAAGATCAGAACACGCAACTACAGAGAAAATAGTTGGATCTGGCTTCACAATCCCAATGAAGTATTCAAGTCGTTAACCTACAGGGTTTCGTGAAAAACCTAAGGTTAATGGAGAATCGACTTTAGTCGCAACTAGTATTACACAGGAGATATGGGGATTAGGTTTCCCAATTGTTAGAGTTCTCCTTTATATAGTCTTCAAATCAAGGTTTGCAATCAATGTTACCTTGGTAACAAAGCCTTCAATATTCACCGTCGGATGAAAACCTGATTAGACTCAATCTAATATCTTTCAACCGTTAGATCGAACTTAGCTAATTACACACAAATGAAAAGTGACTTCATTTAGATATGAGTAACCATACCTAAACATGTGCACCTTTGTTGGCTCAAGAATAGTTAACCGGAGTTAGCCATATGAACACTTTCGTATCAACCTCATTCATCTTAACAACAACTAGTTCAAATGACTCAAATGAAACTAGTTCTAGAGTTTTTCAATTGTTTATATTCTCATAGAAGTATATAAGACACAATTGAAGCAAAATCGATTTTGATTCACTCGAATCGATTCATGAACATTATAGCCACGGTTTGCAAAAGATAGCATTCCTTATTATATAAATGTATTAGTTTATGAACAAACCGATTTTAGAACGTTACCCACTCAACTATGCAAACCGGTAGCATACCTAAGTGGCCGGACTAAGTTTGGATTCGCCAGTACGCGAACTGGTAAGAATACCACAAACTCAGTAAAGTCCCGGAACTTGAACCTCAAGCCAGTACGCGTACCGGTATGCGTACTTGGTTCCCGGACCTTGACTAAACCAATAAGTACGCATACGGGTATGCATACCATGGTTCCCGGACATGGATTACACATATGCAAGTACGCATACTATGCTTATATCAAATTGTTCTAAACTCCCATTTCAATCATTAAAACATTCTCGGAAGACGACAATAGCCGTCTCACACAAACTATTAGCTTCAAAGCAATCTTCAAGTGATCGAATGATCAATACGAAACATTCCCCGTCTACATCAAAAGACTGTCTCACACAAATCATGTAAGATGTTACCAGACGATTTTCACATGATCATCTTTTGATTTTCGTCAAGAATATAAGATACACTTGGTTATAGCGAAAGCTTACAAACATATTTCGAGAAATATGTAAGCGAGTTAAACTCAGCTCGAAATATCAAATGTTTATAAGTGAAGTGTATATAGCTATACGATTTTTGTCTCAAATAGGAGATAGAGTAGATAGACTTTTGAGTGATACATGAGTTCAAGTCTCCACATACATTTTGTTGATGAAGTTCCACAAGCTGTCCTTAGTATTTCTTCGTATTTGATCGATGAATGCCGTGAAGTCTAATGCTCAACTACACTTTCTATCTGAAAAAACGGGGGTCTAACAACCTCACCCAATATTTCGCTTAGCAATCTGTATGGACCAACACCAATAAACTTTTAAGAGAATCAACTAGACAGTCAGACTCAATCTTAATAAAAGTATATCAAAGAGTTATATCTCAATTTCTCGATTAAATCCCAACTCATACAAATATAAATCTGCGAGTTTGATTGAATACAAGAGAAATAACTTGAACGGTACCAAAGACCAATGTTCAAGGATCAATCAATTTCAATCAACAACCAAAGGTTGGATTTACTAATTGATAGATACAAACACACAACCTGTGATATTTCAATTATATAACAAAATATAATGCGGAGAAGAAATAACACAGACACCATAAGTTTTGTTAACGAGGAAACCGCAAATGCAGAAAAACCTCGGGACCTAGTCCATATTGAACACACACTGTATTAAGCTTCTACAGACACTAGCCTACTACAAACTAACTTCGGCCTGGACTGTAGTTGAACCCCAATAAATCTCACACTGATCCAAGGTACAGTTGCGCTCCTTACGTCTCTGATCCCAGCAGGATACTACACACTTGATTCCCTTAGCTGATCTCACTAACAACTAAGAGTTGCTACGACCAAAAGTCGAAGACTTTAATAAACAAATCTGTATCACACAGAAAAGTCTACAAGAATAGATAAATCTGTCTCCCACAAAAATACCTACGAGTTTTTTTCCATCTTTTGATAAATCAAGGTGAACAGGAACCAATCGATAACCCGGACTTATATTCCCGAAGAACAACCTAGAATTATCAATCACCTCACAATAATCTTAATTGACTAGCGAAACAAGATATTGCGGAATTACAAACGATAAGACGAAGATGTTTGTGACTACTTTTCTATCTTTCCTATTGGAGAAATTAATCTCAAGCAAATCTTACGATTGCACTCAATCACGATAGAAACAGCAAGATCAGATCACGCAACTATAGAGAAAATAGTTTGGTATGGCTTCATAATCCTAATGAAGTCTTTAAGTCGTTAACCTATAGGGTCTCAGTAGAAACCTAAGGTTAAAGGAGAATCCACTCTATCTTATAAAACTAGTATCACATAGGAGGTGTGGGGATTAGGTTTCCCAGTTGCTAGAGTTCTCCTTTATTTAGTCTCCAAATCAGGGGTTGCAATCTAAGTTACCTTGGTAACAAAGCATTCAATATTCACCGTTAGATGAAAACCTGATTAGATTAGTTTTAATATCTTTCAACCATTATATCGAACTTAGCTTGTTATATAAGAATGAAATATACGCCATTTAGGTTTGAGTAACCGTACCTAAACGTGTACACCTAGTTGGTTCAATAGTAGTTAACCAATGGTTAGCCATATGAGCACTTTTATATCAACCTTATTCATCTTCACCATAACTAGTTCAAATGACTCAAAATAACTAGTTAGAGAGTTGTTCAATTGCTTAGATCTTATAGAAGTATACAAGACACAATCGAAGCAAAATCGGTTTTGATTTACTCGAATCGATTCATGAACATTATAGCCACGGTTTGCAAATTGCATTCCTTAATATATAAATGTTTTAGTTCATGAACAAACCAATTTTAGAAAGTAACACACTTAAGTATGCGTACTTAAGTAACCGGATTTAAGTGTGTTTTGGTTTCCAAACTCAGAACAAATTCACGGACGTGAACTTCCGCCAGTATGCGTATGAGTACAAATACTTACCCAATCTCCATCAACCATTAAGTACACACACAAGTATGCATACATTTGGTTCCCGGTTTTGGATTTATACACTAATACGCGAACACATTATATGCTTATATCCAAAGATGGTTACATGTTCTAAACTCTTTATTTCAACCATTGAAACATTCTTAGAGGATGTTAAATAGAGGTTATTCACACACTATTTTTCATCAAAGCAATTTTCAAGATATTGAAATAATCAACATGACTTTCCTCACTTGTAAAGATGAACTTGGCCAAGCGAAAGCTTACCAACACATATTTCGATAAATAAATAAGCGAGATAAACTCAGCTCGAAATAGAAAATGTGTATAATCAAAGTCTATATAGCAATACGACTTTTGTCTCAAGAAACGAGATAGAGTAAATAGACTTTTGAGTGATAGATAAGTTCAAGTCTCCATATACCTTTTTGTCGATGAAGAACCACCAGTTCCTTGAGTAGTTCTTCGTCTTTGCATGATGAACGCCGTGGAGTCTAGAGCTCAACTACACTTTCTATCCTAGTCCTAGACTTAGCTATAAGTAGACTAGAAATCAAGACTTATAGTTTTGGCAACTAAACTTGACAACAAGCTTGAAATAGCAACGCTTGCGAGTTCGACCGAGCAATGCTCTAAAATTCTCCCCCTTTGTCAATTTTAGTGACAAAATTATCAAAACATATGGAATATAAAATAAATACACTTTGCAGCTTCTCTTCCACATGCATGATCTCCTTGGTTCTTCAACATTACTCGAAATCTTCGTCACTTCCAAGTACTCCAATGATTCCAAAGATATTCAAATCAGCATCACCGTTGTTGAAGATCCGTAGCCATAACAATGAGAAAACAAAAGCTCTCAATCATTGTTACACAGCATCATAGTATTATTACACAGCATCAAAGTTCAATTGTATCACAACTTTGACAACAATACTATGGTGATATGTATCACTCCCCCTTAGTCAATACTTTATCTCACATGAAAACCACTCCCTCTTACATAATGATCCGAAAACCATATGTATTTGTAGTGTGAACTACACATTAATTCTCCCCCTTTTTGTCAATAAAATTGGCAAAGGTACGAAAACTAGTGGGATCCTAATGAAATTTCCATAGAGACACTTCATGACCAAAAGAAAGCACATATCAACGTTTTAGATGCAATCATATATCCTAAACTAAATGCATTCATCAAGGAGTTTATAAAGATACAAGATAACCCCTACAATATTCCACAGTCGCACTCCCCACAAAGATTTGGCAATTAAGCACAAGTTCAATTAAGAACTCTCCTCCATAAAATGTCATTCCTGAAAGAACAACAAAGGCGACCTTGCTTTTACAAGAAAAGAAGGATTTCTTTGGATATAACCAAATCACATGAAAACATGGATTTGAATCCAAAAATCTCAATTGAATTAACCATAAAAATGATCAAATCAATTGGCCATGCTCGACATAAGAGAACTTACGGAGCAACACAGTATGTGCACAAAAAAAATTGGATCAGAGATCGACCAATACTGTGGAATACACAAGGATTCATTCTATTTTTCATCACTATTTGCACAATTACATATAATAGACTTAATCCTTGTAAACAAAAGTTTTATCCTTTCTTCCATCAAAAAATGACATAAAAGGCTTTAACTTTTGTTTGTCAAAAGTTCATTCTATGTTTTATCAATAGTTTCATACCGACATAATAGAGATAACTTTTGAACAAGTATGGGACAGTCACAGGTTCACGGACGTAAACAACATATCCCATAACAATTTGCAATATATAAAATCATAAAGATTAATACTGCAAACTCATTTGCCCTTTGAAGGTATAATCAATATTTTTCGCACGGATTTACACCAAGGATGGCTACCAAAGGCGTATAAAAATATTTTCTTAACAAAGAAGAACATACAAATTCATTAACGACAATGCACCATAGTTCACAAAAGATGATTGTGAACATTCAAGAATCCCATAGAAAAGCGTACTACTGCCCATTCTTGAACTTCCTTCTTTGTTATTCACCAACAAAATTCTTGTAAAATATACAAATTATATTAGATGAGTAGTACTCCAATAAACCAAGTTCCCAAGTCCAAGAGAAGTGGAACAAGTGCGACGAATCGGAGAAAAACACTCAAAAACAAGAGACAGGACAAATACCAATCTTAACTCATCCAAATTCAATAATTCTCATCTCCATTTTGAAGATAATTCAAAGAGGAATAGAATGCAAAAATAATGAGGTCATTCCAAGTTCGTACGAAGAAGTTACGGCCAAAACAGGTTTACCGAATATCGACGTCTACGGGCAAGTATGCATACGGGTTTGCAAACGAATTTCCGTGACCTGGAGCAGTATTCAAACGGGTATGCGTACTAAACTCCCTGGATTTTGATTTTAAATGATGGTATGCATATTTGGTATGTGTACCATGAAGTCCAAACATACCGAACTACTATTTTCAAACCTAAACATTTAAGAACCTTAAACACATATCAAGTTAGGTAGAAATGAACGATAAGCAAGGTACATGGATCATTATAACTACTCTAAGAAAATAAAAACACAAATATTGCTCAAGTTTATAGACATACCTTTTTAGAAGAATCCAATCAAATTCTACAGCCTTACCAAACATAATCTTTATGCTCCATTTCTCGTGCTTCCCTCACCGTATACATAGCAGGGCATTCCTTGGTGAGGATGCACTTACAACATAATCAAGTTGTGTTGAGGTGAAAAATGTCTTGCTCACCACAAGTGACTTTTGGATTATCATGAAAGAGATCGCTTTTAGAACCTTTCACATCCAAATCCATCTTTCTAAAGAACTCTTTAAGTTCCATCATCTTGGATACTGCCTTCTCCATAGTCATAGAATTTTCTGGGAGATCATTCCTTTTCACACTCAAAGCATCATTGGATTTCAATGGAACCCACTTATGAGTGCGTTTTTAGAAACAACCGGAACTTTCTTCCTATTACTCTCTTTAAGATTTCTCGAAATAGAATTGGATTGACTATTCTTTTTCAAGTTAGTCTTTCTCCAATTGGGAGCATCGAATCTTGTCTTCGTCTTTACGAAGTTATCCTTTTGATAACCATTACGATTGTGAAAAGGCTTCGTATGACGTTTATAGGAAAAACTAGGTTTATCACAGCAATGATTCCTTTGCCTAAAGGTTGGACAGTTACAACCTGTAACGTTAAGGGGATTAGTCTTAACATATGATCTTGGTTTTGAAACTTCTTGTAATGCCCAAACAAGAACATCATGAAGTTTTTCATTCCTTATACGAAAACGACATCTCCTTTACAGGTGACCTTTATTTCCGCAATAGTGGCAAACATAAGGAATGTTCTTACCTCGATCCGTGTGTGCTGACTTTGGAGGTTGATATACTTTGCTCTTTTGAACCTTAACTATCGGTGAAGGTATTTCACTTTTGCCATTAGTGGAAACCTTTTGTTGAGAAGAATCACTAGCCTTGACAAATTTTACCTCTTTGCTAATACTTAGAGCATCTATTCCCTTATATCCCAATCCTCGTGTGTCACGATGATTTTTACTTGCTCCTAGCATAGTGGTTAATTTGCTTGAACTAGTATTGAACTTTTTCAAGTCATCTTCCAACATCTTGATTTTATCAAGAGTAGTAGCTAAATCAGCCTCAAGGCGTTTTTCTCGAGCGAGAAAAGCGCTTTCTCTGTCATTAAAACTTGCTTAATGAGAGTTAATTCTTCCTTCAATTTCTACAAGTTTCTCTTCCAACAAGAAGTATTTTTGATAAACACGATCACATTCAAGTGACTTTCTACTCAGGCTTTCCTCGGTATCTTTAAGGACCGATTCACAAGAGCGATTCTGACCATAAAGACCTCCGTAAATCCTTTTCAATTTCTTGTTTTCTCGACAGAGAGGAGTCAGAAGAGGTGTGACATGAGAAGTTGTAATCTTCTTCATTTTCAACAAATCCAAAAACTTAACATACTCTGAGACTTCCTCATCGACATCTCTATCAATATCTGAATCACCTTCATCAGAAAGTTCAACCAACTGTTCTTCTAGGAGCGTTTCCCAATCAACAGTTTTTACATCAAGAGAATGTTTAGATATTGACTTAGATGTGACAGTTCTCTCAGGTGAATCCAAGCTTTCAGAATCATCTGGTAATTTCTGAACTGGTACGTTATTAGAGATAGCACTTATGTCCATATCAGATGCTACAAACACAGACTTATAAGGTCTTTAATGTGTTTGCCTTCTCTGATACCAATTGAAAAAACGGGGGTCTAACAACCTCACCCAATATTTCGCTTAGCAATCTGTATGGACCAGCTCCAATATACTTTTAAGAGAATCAACTAGACAGTCAGACTCAATCTTAATAAAAGTATATCAAAGAGTTATATCTCAATTTCTCGATTCAATCCCAACTCAAACAAATAGAAATCTGCGAGTTTGATTGAATACAAGAGAAATAACTTGAACTGTACCAAAGACCAATGTTCAAGGATCAATCAATTTCAATCAACAACCAAAGGTTGGATTTACCAATTGATCGATACAAACGCACAACCTGTGATATTTCAATTATATAACAAAATATAATGCGGAGAAGAAATAACACAGACACCATAAGTTTTGTTAACGAGGAAACCGCAAATGAAGAAAAACCCCGGGACCTAGTCCAGATTGAACACACACTGTATTAAGCTTCTACAGACACTAGCCTACTACAAACTAACTTCGGCCTGGACTGTAGTTGAACCCCAATCAATCTCACACTGATCCAAGGTATAGTTGCGCTCCTTACGTCTCTGATCCCAGCAGGATACTACACACTTGATTCCCTTAACTGATCTCACCCACAACTAGGAGTTTCTACGACCCAAAGTCGAAGACTTTAATAAACAAATCTATATCACACAGAAAAGTCTACAAGAATAGATAAATCTGTCTCCCACAGAAATACCTACGAGTTTTGTTCCATCTTTTGATAAATCAAGGTGAACAGGAACCAATCGATAACCCGGACTTATATTCCCGAAGAACAACCTAGAATTATCAATCACCTCACAATAATCTTAATCGACTAGCGAAACAAGATATTGCGGAATCACAAACGATGAGACGAAGATGTTTGTGACTAATTTTCTATCTTGCCTATCGGAGAAATTAATCTCAAGCCAATCTTACGATTGCACTTAATAAGGTATGGCTTCACAATCCGAATGACGTCTTTAAGTCATTAACCTACAGGGTCTCGGTAGAAACCTAAGGTTAAAGGAGAATTGACTCTAGCTTATACAACTAGTATCACATAGGAGGTGTGGGGATTAGGTTTCCCAGTTGCTAGAGTTCTCCTTTATATAGTCTCCAAATCAGGGTTTGCAATCTAAGTTACCTTGGTAACAAAGCATTCAATATTCACCGTTAGATGAAAACCTGATTAGATTCAAGCTAATATCTTTCAACCGTTAGATTGAACTTAGCTTGTTATACAAAAATGAAATATACGTCATTTAGGTTGAGTAACCGTACCTAAACGTGTACACCTAGTTGGTTCAATATTAGTTAACCAATGGTTAGCCATATGAGCACTTTAATATCAACCTTATTCATCTTCACCATAACTAGTTCAAATGACTCAAAAGAACTAGTTAGAGAGTTGTTCAATTGCTTAGATCTTATAGAAGTATACAAGACACAATCGAAGCAAAATCGGTTTTGATTCACTCGAATCGATTCATGAACATTATAGCCACGGTTTACAAATTTCATTCCTTAATATATAAATGTTTTAGTTCATGAACAAACCAATTTTAGAAAGTAACACACTTAAGTATGCATACTTAAGTAACCGGATTTGAGTTTGTTTTGGTTTCAAAACTCAGCAGAAATTCACGGACGTGAACTTTCCGCCAGTATGCGTATGGGTACGCATACTTAGGTAACCGGATTGAGTTGGTTTTGATATCCAAACTCAACATAAATTCACGGTCGTGAACTTCCGCCAGTATGCGTATGGGTACGCATACTTACCCAGTCTCCATCAACCATTTAGTACACACACAAGTATGCATACATTTGGTTCCCGGTTTTGGACTTATACAATAATGCGCGAACATATTATATGCTTATATCCGAAGATGGTTACATGTTCTAAACTCTTTATTTCAACCATTTAAACATTCTTAGAGGATGTTAAATAGAGGTTATTCATACACTATTTTTCATCAAAGCAATTTTCAAGATATTGAAATAATCAACATGACTTTCGTCACTTGTAAAGATGAACTTAGCCAAAGCGAAAGCTTACCAACACATATTTCGATAAATAGATAAGCGAGATAAACTCGGCTCGAAATAGCAAATGTGTATAATCGAAGTCTATATAACAATACGACTTTTGTCTCAAGATAAGAGATAGAGTAGATAGACTTTTGAGTGATAGATAAGTTCAAGTCTCCACATACCTTTTTGTTGATGAAGATCCACCAGTTCCATGAGTAGTTCTTCGTCTTTGCATGATGAACGCCGTGGATTCTAGAGCTCAACTACACTTTCTATCCTAGTCTGAGACTTAGCTATAAGTAGACTAGAAATCAAGACTTATAGTTTTGGCAATTAAACTTGACAACAAACTTGAGATAGCAGTGCTTGCGAGTTCGACCGAGCAATGCTCTAACACTATCTTAATCCAAGACTTAGCTATAAGTATACTAGAAATCAAGACTTATAGTTTTGGCAACTAAACTTGACAACAAGCTTGAGATAGCAACGCTTGCGAGTTTGACCGAGGAATGCTCTAACTGTTACAATTTACTAGATCCTTTTGGTTATGATATTAAGAACATGCATTATGATACTCTTTTGACTCATGGAAATATAGTAAACAATCTCTATCATATTACTCATCTGCATGCTTCAATGTCTCCTAGTCCTTTTGATTTTGTCACCTTTTTATCTACTTCTCCTAATCCGTGGCATAGTCGACTAGGTCATCCATCTAAGAAGATTGTTTAATATTTACATTCCGCAAATGAGATTGTTCTTTTTAATGGTCTTTTTGGTAACTTGTGTCATCCTTGCCAGCATGCAAAAACAAAGAAATCGTCATTTTCTCTTTCTGAGTCTCGTTCTTTATCCTCTTTGTCACTTCATTAAAGGAGTCTAGAACAATTGATTAGACTTCACGGCGTTCATCGATTGAAGACGAAGAACTACTAAGGGGAGCTTGTGGAACTTCATCAACAAAAGGTATGTGGAGACTTGAACTCATCAATCACTCAAAAGTCTATCTACTCTATCTCCTATTTGAGACAAAAGTCGTATTGCTATATAGACTTCGATTATACACATTTGATATTTCGAGCTGGGTTTAACTCGCTTACATATTTCTCGAAATATGTGTTGGTAAGCTTTCGCTTTAACCAAGTTCATCTTATATTCTTGACGAATGTCAAAAGATGATCATTTGAAAATCGCCTGGTAACATCTTACATGATTTGTGTGAGACAGTCATTTGATGTAGACTCGGAATGTTTCGTATTGATCTATCGATCACTTGAACATTGCTTTGAAGCTAATAGTTTGTGTGAGACAGCTATTGTCGTCTTCGAAGAATGTTTCAATGATTGAAATGGGAGTTTAGAACAATTAACCATGATTGGATATAGCACAGTAAGCGTACTTGTATGCTAACTATTGCAAGTTATTCCAAGTCCGGGAAACATAGTATGCATACCCGTATGCGTACTGGTTGGTTAGTTGAAAGTCCGGGAACTTAGTATGCATACCCGTATGCGTACTGGCGTAAGTTCAAGTCCGGAAATCAACTGAGTTTTGAGGTATACGTACCCGTTCGCATACTGGCGAACCCAAACTAAGTCCGGCTGAAAATGCGGGGGTCTAGCAACCACACCCAACAATTCGTTTGGCAATATGAGAGGACTTACTCCAATATACTTTTCTAGAGAATCAACTAGACAGTCAGACTCAATCTAGAGTAAAGTATATCAAGGAGTTTAACCATTTCACAATGTAATCAGCAAATAAAAAAGATAGAAATCCGCGAGCCTGATTATTATGTGAAACAACTTGAACGGTACCAAAGACCAATGTTCAAGTGTCAATAAATTTAAATCAACAACCAAAGTTGGATATTCTAATTGATTGATCTTAACGCACAACCTGTGATTTTCAATTATATAACAAAATATATGCAGAAAAGAAATAACACAGACACCAGAATTTTTTTAACGAGGAAAACCGCAAATGCATAAAAACCCCGGGACCTAGTCCAGTTTTAACACCACACTGTATTAAGCTGCTACAGACTCTAGCCTACTACTAATTAACTTCGGACTGGACTGTAGTTGAACCCTAATCAATCTGACACTTATTCAAGGTACAGTTGTGTTCCTTACGTCTTTGATCTCAGCAGTATACTACGCACTTGATTCCCTTAGCTGATCTCACCCATAACTAAGAGTTGCTAAGACCCAAAGACGAAGGTTTGATAAACAAATCTGTCTCACACAGAAAAGTCTATAGATTGAATAAATCTGTCTCCCACAGAAATACCCAAGAGTTTTTGTTCCGTCTTTTGATAAATCAAGGTGAACAGGAACCAATTGATAAACCGGACTTATATTCCCAAAGAACATCCTAGTATTATCAATCACCTCACAATAATCTTAATCGACTAGCGAAACAAGATATTGTGGAATCACAAACGATGAGACGAAGATATTTGTGATTACTTTTATCTTGCCTATCGGAGAAATTAATCTCGAGTCAATTATTTCAATTGTACTCAATACCATAGAATCGGCAAGATCAGAACACGCAACTACAAAGAAAATAGTTGGGTCCGGATTCACAATCCCAATGAAGTCTTTGAAGTCGTTAACCTACAAGGTCTCGAAGAAACCTAAGGTTAAAAGAGAATCGACTCTAGTTGATGCAACTAGTAACACACAGGAGGTGTGGGGATTAGGTTTCCCAGTTGCTAGAGTTCTCCTTTATATAGTTTTCAAATCAGGGTTTGCAATCCAAGTTACCTTTGTAACAAAGCATTCAATATTCACCATTAGATGAAAAACCTGATTCAACCAAGCTAATATCTTTCAACCGTTAGATCGAACTTATCTTGTCACACACAAATGAAATGTACCCTCATTTAGGTTTATGTAACCGTACCCAAACGTGTACACCATGTTGGCTCACAAATAGTTAACCGAGGTTAGCCATATGATTACTCTCATATCAACCTTATTCATATTAACCATAACTAGTTCAAATGACTCAAATGAAACTAGTTAAAGAGCCGTTCAATTGCTATATTCTCATAGAAGTATACAAGAACACAATTGAAGAAAAATCGATTTGATTCACTCGAATCAATATATGAACATTATAGCCACGGTTTGCAAAGAATGCATTCCTTATTTTATAAATGTTTAAGTTCATGTACACAACCGATTTTAGAAAGTAACCAACTCAAGTATGCAAATGCGTACGCATACTTAAGTAGCCGGACCGAGTTTGGTTACGCCAGTACGCGTACGGGTGCGCATACCTGATATGATTTCAAAGTTGTTGTAGTAATAGGTTTGTTGAGACCTGTGAAAGAAGATTTTTTAGACTTAATTTTTATAAATAAAAATAACAAACTCAAATAAAAAGTGTTGTGAAAATTATGGATAGACTGGGGCTAGGATTCCACCAATTTCCGCACTCATATGGTTCAGATATCAATTCTAAGCAATAAAAGCTCTAATGATAAAGTTTTATTGACTCTAATTCATTGCCTAAGGTAGATTTCGAAAGTAATGGGTGTAAAACTAAAGGATGGGACATCAACACGTCTAAGCTAAGCATGACCCATCAATTGTAATCACACCCATTCAATGAACTCATAAATCAATTGAATAACAGTGCAAATAGTCGTAACAAGAATTGATAGAATTACCACATTTGTGAAACTTGGCTTCCTCCATCGCCCCAGAAGATGGGATTAGCTTCTCATCATGGAAACTCGCTCAAAATTTGATTTCATTGCTCAAAGGGTGTTTACAAATAATGAAAGGGAGGAAAAATTATTAAACTCTGATTCTGTAACACTTATATTTGTTACAAACACAACTGTTACAAAGAACGATAAATGGAAACTGTCGCTGTCATTGTAGGTCTGCAACTGCTTTATAGCGTCATTGTTCTTCGTGTTCTTCCTTCTTATGCAGCAGCAGAACAAATATTCTGCAGCTCTGAATTTCGCTCCCTTTTTCTCCCCAACTCTCCGTCTATTTTTATAGTCTGCTGCCAAGAGACCAAAATAAGACCTAGCAAATTTCCAGGGCCCAGTCCATTAAACTCCTGCCTAAACGAGACCCAACATCTAAACCATCATAAGTCTTGGCCACCACGTTCCTGCTTCCGGCCACAACGATTGTCTCCAACTCGATTTCTTCTTCTCTGCTCACGGCTCCAATACAGACCAGTCACCGAGATTCTCCATCATCTCTCAGACATAACCCACGGCAAAACCCATGTTCACTGCAAACTCGATATACCACACTCCATAGATCACCACAGTTCAGCTTCTACTCTTTCATCTGCTCGGGTTTCATTGACATCACCGATGGCAGCAACCATAACCCCACTGACCAACTCCATTAACTGAATTCGATCACCACTAACAGTTCAGCCATCATATCCATCTTCATTCTCAGCTGCAGTGCCTCACTATCGAATGCACACAGCTCCGGTAACTCCACAGAAGCATGTTGAGTTTGAGAAGCTAGGTGGGCAAATTTTGACTTGTGAAAAATCTTAATTTTATTAATCACAAGTTTACTTTACACACTATGCTTTATACAAACACTCAAATTCTCACGCTCCTTGCTAGGAGCTAATTCCACAAACACTCCACCACTCTACTGGATTCACTCTCAATCACTCACTCTCTTAATCGATACTACCAACTGAGGACTAGTGCCTCCTATTTATACTACTCGACTGAACTTTCTAAAGACACTCTATACAACCGACTATTTAAACATTCTCGAACACCAACTTAAACTAGCTAAAACATGAACTATCTAGAGAACTAAGTTAATCTAGACTATTATAGCTACACGTGACCTATTTTCTACTCTTGATTTTTCTAGAGATCATATATATCTTTGGATAATTCTAGAGACTTATCAAAAGGACTTGGGCTTCATTGGGCTTTCTAAAATATTCTTGATTAATCCTAATCAAGTTTATTCTTTCAACAAAGCAGACTCAATCCATTTTACAATTACTACAGCAACTAAATAAACTCTACCATTTGCCTGCAACTCTTCCAGCCATCGACAACCAGCTCAGGCCACCGCACCTCCTAAATGAAACCACGGCAAACTCAAGTCTCCCGGCCACAGTGTTAATTCCCTGTCCGTCTTGGCCACCCGATCACAAACATCACTTGAACATCATTACCGGATGTACAAACTCCGGCAATTCCTCCCAACCTCCGAGTTCACTCCACTCGAACATGACCAAGCCAGCCAACATACTCATCTTATTCACAGCCATGACCAACACCGATCGCTCTTGCAAGCTCCAGCCATCTTAATTTCAGTCCATATCGAACCCCAAATGTTTTGCTGTACTGTCGAGTAAATCAACAACGACTCCACCAATCTCTCAAGAATTTCTTCATGTGAACTGGTCATACCCATTAAACACCGCTTGCGAAATTCAGTTAATTCACCTTCCCTCTTTCAGCCAGCAAAACCCATTGTAGGTACCTGTAGACACCGCCACAGTTCCTTGTCTTTCTTTCGCATACACAGCACCTGACTGCAGCCATCTCTTGCACTGCTCGAACCAAATCTTCACGATGCAAACCCATTTCACTCTCTCAAGGACAACAACCGATTGCAAAAATCGTCACCGTATCTCGACCAATCTTCAGACCATATCGAAACCCATTGAAACATTCAAAATACACCCAATCTTCGAAATACACCCAATCACGGACCATGCAGGAATTGCCCAAATCAAATGATGTTGATGTTGTAAAACACCGAAATTGCAGCCATTCAAACTCTTCTTTAGGATCACCAATTGACGCGACGGATGATAAATCTCATAACCTGCTGTTGTGGGTAGCTTAGGTTTCAAAGATGATGTAATTACCATTTGATGTTGTCTCTTCCTGGTCTGGTCGAAGTCTGAAATGGATGTAGTGTACACCCAAGTAGTATGAACTCTCATGGTCAGGTGTCACTCACATTAAGGAGTAGTACCCCTCAGGTGCAACAGCACTAAATGCTCTACTGGTGTGCACATATCTAAATTAGTGGATAAATAAAGTCTTTGTTTCCACTTTGTTGTTTACTGGTCTATCAAACTAAAGTAGTAATAATATAGTCCCATGACCAGTTACCACATAAGTCACCAGCTCCTCTTCCTTGCGTATCGGATTTCGGCACGATTACGATGGTTGGAAACACCATTTAGCCTCGAATTCTTGTGATGATCGGATTTGTATGTACTTTCTACAAAAACATTAAAATATTGTTACTAGACAAAATATCGAGTCCTAACTAATATAAATATGGGTATAAAATGTAGCACTTACGTGCTTATCAATACCTATTCACACTTCCAAACTCCAGCAGAAATTCACGGACGTGAGACTTCCGCCAGTATGCGTACGGGTACGCATACTTGCCCAGACATCCAACAACCACCAGTACGCGTACGGGTACGCATACTTCAGGTTCCCGGTTTTGGACTTATACACAAATGTGACAACACACTATGTTTATATCCAAACATGGTTACATGATTCTAAGCTCTTTATTTCAATCATTGAAACTTTCTTAGAGGATGACAATAGCCGTTTTTACACACTATTAGCATCAAAGCAATTTTCAAGATATTGAAATAAACATAACGAAACATTCCAAGACTACACCAAATGATTGTATCACACAAACCATATAAGATGTTACTCGGCAATTTTCTCATGATATAAGATGAACTTGGTCGAAGCGAAAGCTTGCCAACACATATTTCGAGAAATATGTAAGCGAGATAAACTCAGCTCGAAATCTCAAATGTGTATATAGAAAACTATATCATAATACGACTTATGTCTCAATATAGGAGATAGAGTACAAATAGAATTTCCAAGTGATATATGAGTTTCAGTCTCCACATACCTTTTGTCGATGAAGTTCCACAAGCTCCCCTTAGTAGTTCTTCATTTTCAAATGATGAATGCCGTGAAGTCTAAGCTCAACTACACAATCTATGTCCTAGTCCGAGACATCTATAAATAGGCTAGAAATCAAGACTTATAGTTTTGATCACTAACATTGACAAACATGCTTGAGATAGCAACGCATGCGAGTTCCACCGAGCAGTGCTCTAACAATCTCCCCCTTTGTCAATTTTAGTGACAAAACTATCAACACATATGAATTACAAAATAAATAAGACTTTGTAGCTTCTCATCCAAATGCTTGATCTCCTTGGTATCTTCAACACGACTCGAAATATTCATCACTTCCAAGTACTCCAGTGATTCTGAACGTGTTCAACTCAGCATCATAGTTGTTGAAGATCTGTAGCCATAACAATGAGAAAACAGTTGCTCTCAATCATTGTTATACAGTGTCATTGTATTATTACAAAACATCAAAGTCCAATTGTATCACAACTTTGACAACAATACTATGGTGATATGTATCACTCCTCCTTAGTCAATACTTCATCTCGACATGAAAACCACTCCCCCTTACATAATGATCCGTAAACCATATGTATTTGTAGTATGAAACTACACATTAATTCTCCCCCTTTTTGTCAATATAAATTGGCAAAGGTACGAAAACTAGTGGGATCCTCATGAAATTTTCATAAAGATACTTCATGACCAAAAGAGAATAACATACCAACTTATTTAGATGCAATCATAAAGCCGAAGCTAAATGCATTCATCAAGGAGTTTATAAAGATACAAGATAACCCCTATAAAATTCCATAGCCGCACTCCCCACAAAGATTTGGCAATAAGCACAAGTTCAAAAAGAACTATCCCCCATAAAATGTCATTCCCAAAAGAACAACAAAGGCGACCTTGCTTTTACAAGAAAATAAGGATTTCTAAAAAACACTAGGATACTTAACAGAAATACATTTACTAGAAACAAATGCAAACATGAAGCAACACAACTCTGTGAATTCCAAACTCAATTGCCCAACAGATCGAGATAAAAGCAGGGGAAAGAGTTATGGAGAACTAATGAACCAGAACAACACCAATAGACTATCGTAAGTGTTGAAATATGGAAGTGTCTAGCGGTTTGGTGAGAATATCAGCCAATTGTTGTTCGGAAGGAACAAATTCCATAGTAATGATACCATTTTCATAAAGATCTCGAATAAAATGGTACCTTATGTCTATGTGCTTAGTTCTTGAGTGCTCAATAGGATTCTCAGTGATGCGAGTCACACTTGAGTTATCACAAAAGATCTTCATTATTCCAGAATCAATTCCATAATCAGCAAGCATTTGTTTCATCCATAGAAGTTGAGTACAACATGACCCTGCAGCAATGTATTCTGCTTCACATGTTGAGAGAGATTGTGAATTTTGTTTCTTGCTATGCCAAGCTACAAGATTCATCCCTACATAGTAGAATCCCCCTGATGTACTCTTTCTGTCTTCCACACACCCTGCCCAATCAACATATGAATAGGCAGTAAGATCAGTGTTAGTATCAAAAGTGTAAGAAAGACCATACCCGGCAGTGTGATTAATGTAACGTATGATCCTCTTTGCGGCTGCAAGATGAGATTCCTTTGGATTTTCCTGAAACCTAGCACAACAACCAACACTAAAAGCAATATCAGGTCTCGTGGCAGTGAGATACAAAAGACTTCCAATGATAGATCGATAAAGTTTTTGATCCACATTTACACCTTTCTCATCTCTATGTAGTTTACCCGTGGTAGGCATAGGAGTAAGCTTTGGAGTTGACTTATCAAGACCGAATCTTGAAACAAGATCCTTTGCATATTTTTATTGAGATAAGTAAATTCCATCCTTGTGTTGTTGAATTTGTAAACCCAAAAAGGATTTTAATTTACCAACATTGCTCATTTCAAACTCCTTACCAAGAGAGACTTGAAAATCTTTTGCAAGTTTCTCCGGTGTTGATCCATAGATGATATCATCTACATAAACTTGAGAAATTACAACATCTTTCCCACTCCATTTGGTAAACAATGTTTTATCAGCTCCATCTCTTGAAAAACCTTTCCTAAGAAGGGAAGTAGTTAGTTTTTCAAACCAGGCACGAGGTGCTTTCTTTAACCCGTACAATGTCTTGTTGAGCTTAAGGACATGATCAGGGAAAACGGGGTTTTCAAATCCCTTAGGTTGAGCGACATAGACTTCTTCCTTTAAGTTTCCATTTAGGAAAGCGGATTTAATGTCCATTTGAAACAGCTTAACCTTAAGAAAACATGCATGATCTAATAGTAATCGAATGGACTCAAGGCGTGCCACAGGAGCAAAGGTTTCGTCAAAATCGATTCCTTAAATCTGTGAATATCCTTGAGCGACAAGTCTAGCTTTGTTTCTGACAATGGTGCAAAATTCATCAAACTTGTTCTTAAATATCTATTTGGTACCAACAATATTGATATTGGGGGGACAAGGTACGAGTTTCCATACATCTTGTCTTTGGAATTGATTTAACTCTTCATGCATTGCATTCACCCAAAAGGGATCACTAAGAGCTTCATCAATATTCCTTGGTTCTACTTGCGATAGAAAACAACCAAAATTGCAAATATTTTGAAGTTGACTTCTCGTCTTAGCGGTAGATTCCCTACCTCCAATGATATTATTAGTATCATGATTCCTTTGAACCCAACAGTGTCGTGGAGGGACACGTTCTTGTTCAATAGGAATAGCCTGACTAGAGCTTTTCTCTTCATCACTAGAGACATAAGGATTAGCAACCGTTTGAACAACTTCTTCTGTTTCTGAAGTTTCTTTGATTTTCTCAATTGTCTCGGTTGGAGGCAATTCAGCAGGAGAGTCATCATGATGAAAATTGCTTAGATCATCAATGATAACATTTACTGATTCCATCATGACTTGGGTTCTGAGATTAAAGACTCGGAAACCACGACTGTCAGATGCATAGCCAAGAAAAATGCATTCATGGCTTTTCAAATCAAATTTCCCTTTTTGTTCATGATCCTTTATAATGTAGCACTTACTACCTAACACTCTGAGATAGTGTAAGTTGGGTTTCTTACCGTACCATAGTGAGTGTTTAAGGTCATTGACCGTAAATAAACACGATTGATCAAGTAGCAAGGCGTAAAAAACAGCCTCACCCCAAAACCTTAACGGTAAGTTTTTGTTATGGAGCATTTCCCTTGCCATTTCCTGAATGTTTCTATTCTTTCTTTCTGCAACTCCATTTGCTTGTGGAGTGATAGGTGTAGAGTATTGCTGAATAATTCCCAGAGAGTCACAGTATTCAAATACTTTGGTGTCTTTGAATTCAGTGCCACGATCGCTTCTAATTTTCTTTAGTTTGCGACCCTGTTCATTCTGGATTCTATTAACAATAATCTTGAACTCGCTGAGCGTTTCATTCTTGTGAGCCAAAAATGCCACCCAGGTGAATCTGGTGTAATCATCTACCATAACCAAAGCATACTTCTTCCCAACCACTGTAGATTGTTGAAATGGTCCGAAAGATCCATAAGAATTAAATCAAATGGATCTTTGGTGAGAATATCTCGAGATGATTTGTGTGGAACTTTTGTTTTTTTACCCTTTTGACAGGCGCCATATACACCTTCAACCTTAGCATTGATTTTGGGAACGCCTCTAACAAGTTCTTTGTTAATGATCTTAGTTAGAAGACGATAATTGATGTGACCAAAACGCTCATGCCAAAGGTGTGTAGATTCTACCTTAGTCGAATTGCAACAATTACTGAACTGAGTATCTAGAAGATAACAGTTATTTTTTCCATGTGATCCTTGAAAAATCACTTTTCCAGATTTTTCGACAATGTCACATCCTTTATCATTGAAGATAACTTTACGGCCTTAGTCACAGATTTGTGCCTAGGGAAAAACTTATTGAAAAAGGCAGATGTAAGTTGTTCATATGTTTCGATTGACTCAGAAGTCAAACTATACAGCCACGATTTGGCTTTATCTTTCAGGGAAAAGGGAAATAACCTAAGTTTCAAAGCATCATCATCTAAGCCTCTAATTCTTAGGGTACTGCAAATTTCTTCAAAATCCCTAACATGGAAATAGGGGTTCTCATTTTCATTCCCTAAAAAGATTGGGAGCATCTGAATGGTCCCAGGTTTAAGTTCATAATTGGCTTCTGTGTCAGCTAACTTAATACACGAGGGACGAGTGGTCCTAGTCGGAGTAGCCATTTCTGGTACTATCGGAGTATTAGGGATTCTCTCTTCAGGAGAATGTTCAAAAAAGGACTCTCCGAAAATCGGACTTTCTAGATTAAGGTAATCGAGACGCTTAGAACTGCTAGGTTTTTCTGTAACAAATCTACCTAGGGCGTCTCTTTTACGTTCAGGCATACAAGAATTTCCAAATTGGAAGGGTGAGCAATCACAAATCAAAGACGACTCAACCAAATCAAACCTATTGATTTCTAGCAAACAAAAAGCATGATGGCTCCACTTAGATTGTTTCTAGACCAGCTTCTACTCTTCCAAGAGGCAACTGGGTATAATTTTAGCAAACCTCGTAGGACGATCCGAATAAAGTAAGTCGAAGAGAGGTAGGAGAAGCTCAGAGGAGCTTTGATACCCCCACCTCTTTGGCAACGCTTCCCTGGGTTACAAGGCGGCTATAATCGACTTACAGTAATCTTCCTGAACTTTGAGTTAGGATAACAAGATACCCAATACAATCCTTTTGAACGACTTTCCTATAAGCTCGTTACCCTATCGGTCTCGTTCTAGTCAATATTTTAAGCTTGGGTTCGCGTTCGGTATCGTTTTCCTAAGGCGGGAAAGAAGAGATCGGTGATGAAATCCGAACCCTTATCTTGTATGGCCAGGCCTTGCCCTTTACTAGGAAAATAAATGTCCGTATTCAGTACCTCAACAGATATGCACCTTAAGGAATACAGTAACTCGCTGACAGGGGATTCGCGAGTGTTCAGAATCTTACCTCTCGTTCCAGACGGAGGATGAATCGGTTGTAGTCGACTCGAGCCACTGACTCCTGTGTTAGTGTACGAACCCAAGGTGCAGAGACAATATCGTAATTGTCCTCCTTCTCTGCAAACAGTTTTTTATATTTAAGGATACCCTTCCGTAGGGTATATAAAAATAAAAATAGTGTCCAAAGTCCAAAAAGTCAAAAAAAAGAAAAGAAAAATTACAAAATAATAAAAAACCCTAATACAATTTTATTTTTTTCTACAAAAATAAACAAAATCCTAAAAATAAATAAAAAATAAAATAAGTAAAATAAAATTTTCTTCTTTTCCGTTCTTTTCGCTTTAATCTTTAGCTCCAAGTCTTTACGAAATCACCAAACTCCTTGGCTCAATTTTTTTCTTTACGTTCCAAAACCTGTAGACAAAAGACAAATACCCAAAAATGTAAAATAGAACAAAATAAATAAAAATAAAAATAAATCTAAAACCCTAAAAACAAGTCCGCGTCGGCGGCGCCAAAAATTGATGTGATTTGTAATTGTAGTAAAAATGATTCGAACTCTAAGACTTGTGAAGGATTTTTTTTTAGACTTAAATTAAACTCAACAATTCAAATAAGTTATATCAAAAATATAAAGAAAACACCGAGACTCTGGATTCCACCATTGACCAATTAAGTGATAAACTATAATCAATATTCATGCAATTTTTTCTTTTAAAGTGATTCTAATATTTTGCCTCTAATAGATTTTTGAAGTAATAGTTGTAAACACAAAGCATGAAACATCAAAAGTTTTAAAACCTAGCATGTTCCATCAAAACAACTCACAACTACTCAATAAAAATCAATTTTCCTATATTAGTTCTATGCAAATAATCATATAAAAATATTGCAAAAAATAATTAAAATAGAATTATACCACTTTTCATGGAACAATGGCTTCCTCCGTCGCCTCGGCTAAGGGGTTTAGCTCCTCATATTAATCATGTTCTCAAAATACATCTTTGGTGCTCAACAGTTGATTAAAAGAGTGAAAAGCGTAAAAGCAGCGGATTCTGTAACTAATATAATTGTTACAGAACCTACTGTTACAAAGGAATAGACTGTTGCGAACTGAAGCTAACTGTTGGAAGAATTGTTACAAAGGGTATTGAATATGAAAGCTACGGCAACAGTTTCTGCGACTGTTCTATGTGCGTCGTATGTTCTTCTTCTTCTTCTTCTCCGGCAGCAACAGCAATAGCAGCAGCAGAACGCGTTCTCCTCCAGTTGATTTTTTCCGCTTCTCTAAGGCTCTAAACTTCCCCCAAAGTGTTCATTCCCCTCCTAGGACTAGAACCAACTCTTTTATACATCATAGGGCCAAGAAAATTCGAGAATATCTTTGGTTTTTCCTTTCTCTTCAAGTTACGAAATTTCCCTTTTCTCATCAGCTACACGTCTCCTTAGTCAATCCAATCTGTCCAAACTCTCTCTGTGATAGAATCAAATCTCTCAGAAGAGTTTCTTTCCTCTTCTTCACGTTTGTTTCCAAAAATAAACCATAAAATTACCCGTAATATTATTCAACACTGTTTCGCCTCCAATCCGGGTTCTAGCCAATTTGGATCCATTCCAACACCCTTACCTCGCCTTTTTAGGGTTAAGAAGCAATCCCAAGAAAAATCATAGCTTTAATCTCTTCATAACTAGCCCAAAATCGCAATCTTTACTTTGTTCTTCACTGCGGCAAAATTTCCCGCCAAAATTTTCATTTTCAAAACTTGAAGAAAGTGTCCCCCTATCCAATCCAGGTCTGTGCTTAGAAGCTGCCTGGAAATGTGTTACCCCATATCCAAAATGAGAGTCTGAATAGCAAATGTCCTTCCAAGTGCCTTTAACAACTTTTCGAGCCAATTTCGCCGTAAAAGCCTATTTCTCCAGTTGCTAGAGTTCTCCCTTATATAGTCTTTCACATCAGGGGTGCTTACAATCAAAGCTAGGTTCGCTAAGAAACAAAGAATTAATATTCACCATTAGATGAAAACCTAATTTAAGATTCAAGCTAAGTTTCCTTAAAATCAAAGCAATATCTCTCCACCGTTAGATGGTCTTTTCTTGGTACACACAAATGAAATATACCTTTATTTAGATATGGGTAACCGTACCTAAACGTGTATATTGAGTTGGCTAAATAATAGTTAACCTAAGTTAGCCATATGAACACATTTTTCTTAACCACATTCATCTAACACTTCTAGATCAAATATGATAATTAATCAACCATGAAAGATAATCAAATGAATCTAATTGTGTTACTCATAGAGTTGTTAAATTGTATATATCTCATAGAAGTATACAAGAAATAATTGAAGCAAAATCGGTTTGATTCATCAGAATCAATTCATGAACATTAAGCCACCGTTTGCAAAGATTGCATTCCTTAATTTATAAATTTATTTTTTCATGAGTATGAAAACATACTTAACCGATTTTAGAACTTTAACCACTAAGTTTGCAAATGGGTACGCAAACTTAAGTTCCAGACTTTGGTCTTGTCCAGCAGTTTGCAAATCGGTATGCATACTGCTGTCCCGGACCGTAACTCAGGTAGAACCGTTCGCACACTGGTATGCAAACTAGGTTTCCGGACCTGAATCATACAACAACAGTTTACATACTGGTATGCATACTATGTTGTATCCAGACGAAGTTTAATTGTTCTAAACTCCCATTTCAATCATTGTAACATCCTTAGAAGACGACAATAGCTGTCTCATACAAACTATATATTAGTTTATAAGTAATTTTCAAGTGATCGATTGATCAATACGAAATATTCCAAGTCTACATCAAATAACTGTCCCACACAAATCATGTAAGATGTTCCAAGGCAATTTCCACATGATCATCGTTTGACTTATTATTTAGTTTCCAACAAATAAATTGTTTCCTTCGTCAAGAATGATGATGAACGTAGCTAAAGAAAAAAGCTTCCAACACATATTTCAATAAATATATAAGCGAGTTTAACTCAGCTCGAAATATCAAATGTGTATAATGTAAAAGTCTATATAGCTATACGACTTAGTCTCAATAGGAGATAGAATAGGATAGACTTCTAAGCGATAGATAAGTTTTGGTATCCACATACCTTTTGTTGATGAAGTTCGTCAAAGCTCTCCTCAGTAGATCTTCATCTTCAAATGATGAACGCCGTGAATTCTAAAGATCAACTACACATTTTATCCTAATCCGAGACATAGCTATAAGTAGACTAGAAATCAAGACTTATAGTTTTGATAACCTAAACTTGTCAACCAAGCTTGAGATAGAAACGCTTGCGAGTTTGACCGAGAAGTGCTCTAAAAGTCTCCCCCTTTATCAATTTTATTGACAAAAATATCAATACATATGGATTACAAAATAAATAAACTTTGTAGCTTCTCATCCAACATGCTTGATTTCCTTGGTTCTTCAACATTCCTTGAATTCTTCGCCACTCCAAGTACTTCAGTGATTTTGAACGTGTTCAACTTAGCTTCATTTTTGTTTAAGATCCGTAGCCATAACAATAAGAAAACAGTTGTTCTCAATTATTGTTATACAGTATCATAGTATTATTACACAACATCAAAGTTCAATTGTATCAGAACTTTGATAATAATACTACGGTGATATGTATCACTCCCTCTTAGTCAATACTTCATCACACAATGAAAACCACTCCCCCTTACATAATGATCCGTAAACCATGTGTATGTAGTGTGAACTACAAAATAATTCTCCCCCTTTTTGTCAATTTAAATTGGCAAAGGTACGAAAACTAGCGGGATCATAATGAAATTCTCAAAGGGATAATTCATGACTAAAAGAGAACATATCAACTTGGTTTCGATGATTTCACATAGTCAAAACTTAGTGTATTCATCAAGGAGTTTATAAAGATACGAGAAAACTCCTACAATATTCCACAGCCGCACTCCCCACAAAGATTTGGCAATTAAGCACAAGTTAAATTAAGAACTCTCCCCCATAAAATGTCATTCCCGAAAGAACAACAAGAGCGACCTTACATTTACGAGAAAATAAGGATTTATTTGGACATTAACAAATCACATGAAACATGAATTTGTATCCAGAAAACTCGAATAAATTAATCCCAAGAAAACCTTATAGATTAATTTAGTCGGAAATGCTCAACATAAGAAAACTTACTGAGCCATACAGTACTTTCACATAGTAGTGGATCATGGAAAGATCAATACTGTGGAATACTAAAAAGTTCATTATATCTTTTATCAATATTTGCATAATGACACATTAGACTTAACTTTTGACATGTATGAGATAATCATAGTTCACGGACGTAAACACACATATCTCATAAAATATTTTTGAAATATATAAAACCAATAAAGATTAATACTGCAAAATCATCCAAATAACTTAGATATTAAATAAATAAATCTAAAACATTGCAAGATGAAAATCGTTTGCAATAGCTATGTGTAATCACGATATTTGTTATTCCAAACCCTAGTTATCCTTCTTAAAACACAAGAATAAATTCTCATAAGAAGTTTTCTAGATAAAATAATAAATTCAGACTTCTTGGATAACTTCATACCTCTCCATGACTCCATCATAAAAGGTATTATCAATATCCATGATCCTTTTGACCATAGAAACTCCATGTTCATGAGTTAGAACATTCACCTTTCGATCAACAATACGGGAAGGTTGTTTAGCCTTAATGCAATCCGAGATTAGCTTCTTTTTGTTCCGTATCAGGACCTTTTGATTTTCAAGGATTTTGGTCTGACCATCAATGAGATGATTTATTTGCAATTGAAGGTTTGCAAACTCGACCTTTGAGTCATTCTGAAAATGAACTAAATCCTTGACTGATTCAGCAATCCAAAAGTTATACTCTTTTCTTGCAATCATCTTCTTCAAAACCAGCTCTTAAACCGAATTGCATCCCTTGATGTCTTCTTCCATATAAAAACTGATCACTTCCTGAGATCTTGAAGAGTTCTCCATATAATTTTTTATTAATAGGGATGGAAAACAATATATAAAATATATGTTTGTGAACAAGAGAAGAAAAACCTTGTTATGGAAACCCTTATAAACTCTTAACAAGAAAACACAGACGTTCGCGGACTAGTTTCAGAAGGTTAATGGGTCAGAAAAGATCCAAAATAAGGAAATACACTCTGTTTTCAGATATCTCACATATTATCATAGATCGATAATTATAAGAATTCTCCTAAAAATAGAGCACAGAGAAACAATCAACAAGATACATCACTTATGAAGAAAACAATTTTATTTCAATGAAAACAAACAAAAAATCAGATGGTATTATACAACGAACTTGAGTATCTCACAAAAATCATCCTTGCAACCCTCAAGCTAGTTTCAAGGATGAATATACCTAGAATTAAGTGACAGAGTGAGATGTAATCCCGCTATGAAAATTGAGGGACGAGTTATAAACACCTTCTGGGTGTTTGTGCCATGTATTTATTACCTTCCTTCGGTTATATCTTATTCTAGAAAAATTAGACATAAACCTTTTTAAATATCCATCAGAAGGATTTTTCTGAGGATTAAGTCTCGAACATCTTGAAATTGATTCCATATGATAAGAATTATGAGAATTCCATCTCCTAGACTTAGATCTACCATACTTATTCTCATAAAAATAGAGAATGTGTTCATTTGTAGCGTAAGAGTTTGCACCATTAAGAGGAACATGATCCCTTTAGAGATTTCTAGATGAGTGACCTTGGAAACCTCTTTTATGAGAATTCTGGTATTCTACAGGAACGGAATCCATTGTTGATGTCGTCAAACAATTTACTCTGTCGACAGTAAAAAGAAGTATATTTTGAAGATCATAAATCAGGTTCTTTCTATAAAAACAATGTAGAACATTATGATTCATTTTCCCGCAGAAAGAACAGGTTCGTGGATGAGAGACATCGGAAGGAATCTGTCTTAGACTCATAGCCCTTTTGGAAGACTACAAGTTATGTAAACATTTCTTATCAGATGCTTCCTTTGAAGTAATTTTCTTCATGCTTGGGAATACCACATGAGTATTAGAGATAGACATAGAAGATGGCATACTCATTAAAACAGAGTTTTCCTTTTTCAAGGATTTGCACTGTTCCTGGGCTAGAAGAAGAGATGAAACCAGTTTCTTTTTTTCAACAGGAAGGTTTTTCAGATCTGATGAATGAGTCTCGATCAAACGTTTTTCTCTAATTGAATCTTCTTTAACAGTATCTTCAAGAACACTAATCTTTTCACGCTGTAGAGTAGTTTCTTGAACAAGTTTTTCGATATTGTTAGAGAAGGACTCAACGATACTGTAGAGTTCTCGTTCTCTATTAAGATACTTTTCAAGTTCATCAATGAGCTGAGCATATTTTTCTTCAAGAAAACTAATTTTAGAACCTTGAACATCAATAATCTCAGGAGATTTTTTTAAGGTTCTGGTGAACTCCATTTCAAATTCTGACATAAGGTTAACTGTAACTTTAGAGGGAATGCTATTAGAATCTGATAGAAAAAGTTTTCCACCTAAGGATTCGTAAGAATCGGCTAAGGAGTTATCCTTTGAGGTAAGCCCAAGACATTTGGCATAATCAAAAACTTTGGAGGACATCTCAATGTGCGTCTAGCGAGATAAACTTCTATCCACAAAAGTAAGATTGCTACAAACACGGACTTATGAGGTCTTAGCGTGTTTGCCTGCTCTGATACCAATTGAAAAAGCGGGGGTCTAACAACCACACCCAATATTTCATTCGGCAATCTGTATGGACTAACTCCAATATAATTCCAAGAGAATCCACTAGACAGTCAAACTCAATCAAGGAAAGATATCCAATAGTTATGTCTCTTTCTCAAATCAATCAGCAAATCAACAGGATAGAACCCGTGAACTGATTGGTATGAGAATAACTTGAACGGTACCCAAGACCAATGTTCAAGTGTCAATCAATTTATATCAACAACCAAAAGTTGGATTTACCAATTGATTGAACTACGCACAGCCTGTGATATTTCTATTATATAAACAAATATAATGCGGAAAAGAAATAACAAAGACACCAGAAGTTTTATTAACGAGGAAACCGCAAATTGAGAAAAACCCTTGTACCTAGTCCAGATCTGAACACTACACTGTATTAAGCCGCTACAGACACTAGCCTACTACAAGTTAACTTCGGACTGGAATGTAGTTGAAACCTAACCAAATCTCACACCGATTAAGGTACAGTCGCTTTCCTTACGCCTCTGAATCCCAAAAGGATTCTACGCACTTGATTCCCTTAGTTGATCTCACCCACAACTAAGAGTTGTTACGACCCAAAGTCGGAGACTTATAAAAAAATCTGTCTCACACAGATAAGTCTATTCTGATAGATAAATCTGTCTCCCGCAGAAGTACCGATGAAGTTTTGTTCCGTCTTTTGATAAATCAAGGTGAACAGGAACCAATTGATAATCAGATTTTATATTCCCGAAGAACAGCCTAGAAATATCAATCACCTCACAATAACTTAACTTTATGGTAGTAGAAGAAGTTATTGTGGAATCACAAAGAATGTGACGAAAAGCTTTGTGATTACTTTTTATATCTTACCTATCGGAGATAAATCTCGAGCAAATCTTAAAGAAGATAGTACTCAATACGATAGAACAAGTAAGATAAGAACACACAGCTACAAAGAAAATAGTTGGGTCTGGCTTCAAAATCCCAATGAAGTCTATAAGTCGTTAACCTATAATGGTTTTAGGAAAAACCTAGGTTAAAGGAGAATCGACTCTATCCGCAACTAGTATTACACAGAAGTGTAGGGATTAGGTTTTCCAGTTGCTAGAGTTCTCCCTTATATAGTCTTTCAAATCAGGGTTTCTTACAATCAAAGCTAGGTTAGCTTAGAAACAAAACATTCAATATTCACCGTTAGATGAAAACCTGATTTAAGATTCAAGCTAAGTTTGCTTAAAACCAAAGCAATATCTCTCCACCGTTAGATGGTCTTATCTTGTTACACACAAATAAAATATACCTTTATTTAGATATGGGTAACCGTACATAAACGTGTATATTGAGTTAGATCAACAATAGTTAGCCGAAGTTAGCCATATGAACACTTTTGTCTTAACCACATTCATCTAACACTTCTAGATCAAATATGAAAATCAATCAACCATGAAAGATAATCAAATGAATCTAATTGTGTTACTCATAGAGTTATTCAATTGTATATATCTCATAGAAGTATACAAGAAATAATTGAAGCAAAATCGGTTTGATTCATGAGAATCAATTCATGAACATTAAGCCACGGTTCGCAAAAATTGCATTCTTTAATTTATAAATATATTTGTTCATGAGTATGAAAACATACTTAAAAGATTCTAGAACTTTTACCACTAAGTTTGCAAACATGTACGCAAACTTAAGTTCCGTACTTTGGTCTTGTCCAGCAGTTTGCAAACCGGTATGCATACTGCTGTCCCGGACCGTAACTCAGGTAGTTCACATACTGGTATGCAAACTTGGTTCCCGGACTTTAACAGTTAAAACAGTTCACATACTGGTATGCAAACTAGGTTTCCGGACCTGAATCATACCACAACAGTTTGCATACTGGTATGCATACTGTGTTGTATCCAGACAAAGGTTAATTGTTCTAAACTCCCATTTCAATCATTGAAACATCCTTAGAAGACGACAATAGCTGTCTCACACAAACTATTAGCTTATAAGTAATTTTCAAGTGATCGATTGATCAATACGAAACATTCCAAGTCTACATCAAATGACTGTCTCACACAAATCATGTAAGATGTTCCAAGGAAATTTCCACATGATCATCTTTTGATTTATTATTTAGTTTCCAACAAATAAATTGTTTCCAACTAAACTCGTCAAGAATAATGATGAACGTACCTAAAGAAAAAAGCTTCCAACACATATTTCGATAAATATATAAGTGAGTTTAAATCAGCTCAAAATATTAAATGTGTATAATGTAAAAGTCTATATAGCTATACGACTTAGTCTCAATAGGAGATAGAATAGGATAGACTTCTGAGTGATAAAAAAGTTTTGGTATCCACATACCTTTTGTTGATTAAGTTCGTCCAAGCTCTCCTCAGTAGATCTTCATCTTCAATCGATGAACGTCGTGAAGTCTAAAGCTCAACTACACATTTTATCCTAATCCGAGACATAACTATAAGTAGACTAGAAATCAAGACTTATAGTTTTGATCACCTAAACTTGACAAACAAGCTTGAGATAGCAACGCTTGCGAGTTCGACCAAGAAGTGCTCTAACAGTAGTTCATCATAGTAGTCATACATGACCGTTAGATTACCTCTGATGCTCTATGTCCTTTCATCAAATACCTTATTCAGTATATCTTGTTTTGCAAACTTGAAGACAAAGAACTTAAGATCAATCTCAAATATTTGAAGATCTTCCTCCTATATGAAGTTCTATGTGACCCGAATATTCTGTTCAATAGCTTTATCTGAAAATTTTCCTTCTATGATGATTTTTCCCACCAAGCAGATATCTCATTGATTGGAAACTTGTTCTTCATCAGTTACTGGGTTGATAACATTTTCTTTTTGGATATCGGTGACTTCAAGAGAGGTTTCTTTCATCTTCGAGGTTATTACTGAAACTTCCTTTGTTTTTCCTGAAGAAACTTGTGTTGATTCAGACTCCATTTTGATCCCATGAATGGTACTTTAGTACTGCTTATGGTTTTGTAGTTCACGTATGGCGAAGGAATTGTTGAAAAACTTAGGGTTAGGGTTTAAAGAATTTTGAAGAATATTTTCCTTCTGGATTCTCGGAATATTTAACCAGAAATGACAACAATTGACTCCATCCAGTAAGGAAAGAATTCCGATTGAATAATTCAATGGCCACAATAGAGGGAAAGAATATTTGAATTTACAACTGATTTTGAAATTGAGTACTTGACAATTGATTGCTGGTGAGATTGGTGGAGAAATTTTGAAAAACTTCCGAGTTGAATTCTAACTCTTAACCAGATCGATTATGTAATAAACCATGCAAGCTTTTTGATAATCTTGATACCTAGTGCTTCCACAAGTAACACAACAACCACTTCAAACGCTATTAACAACACAGGATATACAACAAACTCCATCTTTGATTGAAGAAACCTATGCAAAAATCTCAACCATGGTGAAAAATTAGTTAGTCATGAAATGAAATTTCAGGGTAAATTTACTATTTAACAAACAAGAAACTAGATAAGCTAAGAAGGTAAATCAGAGATATGAGCATCAATAGAAAAAAAAAAACATAGATATAAACGAAAACCAAAGCTAAAAAGGTTTAAAAAGTGAAACCGAGTTAACCCATCAATTTCGCCGATTTGCAGAGAAGAGAGACAAAAAAATATTTTCAGTGGAACTTGCAAGTAAATTCAGGTTCATGATTATGTACTTGGGATGCTTCAAAAAAATAAATGTGCTAGGCATTACTCCTGCTTCCTCTATCCCATCTGTCTGATGGCTCCACGTAGACAACAAACATTATGCCCTCATCCCTCACATGGAATTAGGCTTTTGGTGATGCGTGCCTTTCCGAGTACAAGAACTGGCCGCCTAAACCTAAGGTACCGGTGCCCATAACAAATCTTGCATGCTATAAGTACAAATGATGCTTTGATTTTTCTCATACCGTTGCTTTGTCTGCCTCTCCCTCCCTAGACATTCTCATTCAAGAAGAAGAAAACATACAGAGAAAGTTCAATCCCTTCCTGGAAGACAAACTGCGTTTGAAGATATTGTTTCAGAAAATAAAATTCGTATCATAATCAATGGGATATCAAGATTCGTTGGATATGAAGGTTCTTCAAGTTGAAGAGAGTAAACTCATCAATAAAATGATGACAATCTCAGATCTTATCTTAAAGAAATTGAGCTCGGCTTACAAATTCTATGAGGGTTTCTCTGATCGTCCTGATGAGTTTACAAATAATATACACATTATTAAAGAAACAGAATCTGAACTGAATGAGTTGGGATCAGAAGTTCTTGAAACCCAGGTTGAATATTTGACGCTCTTCAAGAAACAGAAGCCAACTGATCCTTTTGATCTTTATGAAATCAAGAATGTACAAGAAAACGATCCATTGTTACCAGAGAACTGGTTGGGTTCGATTCGACCAACTGAACGTATCAATAACTTGAATAAAGAAACTCAACTGGTTGAAGCATTGAAGAAGATGTTAAAACTACATTCAAAGAAAGAAATAGCTGCTGTTACCTTGAAAGGAAGGAGAATTAGAATTGTTCAAGATTCCGAATTTGTCGATCGAGAGAAGACGATGGAAACCTTATGTGATTCCATGGTTGAAGCTGTCTCCTGGATGAAGAAGAATGTTGCAATTGTGAGAAATAATGAGACTCAGAATCCTCCTTGTGTTTTGGGTACAGATCAAGATGTTAAAATGGAGGATTATCTTCCTAATAATGGTAGAAAGACAAGTGTGGCGCAACAACTGAGAGACCTTTGCGACACTTTAACCGTTCCAGAATCAGAGTTAGGCAAAAGCTATCCTAATTTCTTACAGTAAAGATTAATTTTTGGTTTCTGGGGTTTAACGACTCAACTGTCAAGAGCTTGTTAGGCAAACACTATCTGTAAAGAAATTCTTAACCGATTGTATTTCATTAGGTACCGAGTTAAGTCTTTTTGTAATGCGACGTAAATAATTTCTCAATGTATTGCATGGATGTATTGCATGGGTTATTTTTCATTTCTTAGCACAGTCCATCTCTCAACTCAAACCAAAGGAAGCAATGAATGTTGCATGCACCAATAACATCTCTTCGCTAGAAACCTTAAGTGCACTTGCAGGTTGCTCATTAACGATAGGTCAACTGGTCAAGATGGGAAAACCACCCTTGTCCATGAACTACTTTGGTTGTGCTGCCGGGGTGGTGATGCCTACGACTAAGTCGCAAGAGCTACTTGGCGGCCATGGCCTTGGATGGGGAGCTTGATTGTCGTATGAAACTGTTGCTGTCCGAGCTGGCCGAACAGATGATATTTTCTGTTCACACGTATTCTCCCTAGAAGTCTAGGACTGTATGCTAGAATTTTGCTTTTCCGGGATTCTCGAGAATTTTTTATTTTTTACTCTCTGTTCTAAGAGTTTTCTTACTCACAAACCTAATAGCATCAGGAATAGGTTTAGGAGTTTTAGTAGGATTCGCATATCATATTTGTCTATATATAAAGAGATTGTCAGGTCTTGTTTACTGCACGTTTAGTCAAAATTCTCACCAGAAAAGTTGAGAGCAGAATACAAAGATGGAATCAGCTGATCAATGGGAAAGCAATATTTCTACCGGAACTAATGATCATTATGATGATTTGGGCATGCAGCATCTTCAAACAGAGGAGAAGAAATCGACTACTACGATGATTTCCACGTCGAATCGTCTTTTGGATAAACTGAAAGAAGCTAGCCTACTCTATCAACATCTCACTCGTGCTGGTAACAAAGTTGACACTGAGAACCCATCCTATGAGGCGCTGAAGAAGTTGGAATCTGAACTAACTGAGATGGGATCATATTTTCTTGAAACTCAAGTT
Source organism: Papaver atlanticum (assembly GCA_023531105.1). Taxonomy (NCBI): domain Eukaryota; kingdom Viridiplantae; phylum Streptophyta; class Magnoliopsida; order Ranunculales; family Papaveraceae; genus Papaver; species Papaver atlanticum. The sequence goes on from JAJJMB010007077.1 coordinate 2,619,239, forward strand.
GAATATTTGACACTCTTCAAGAAGCAGAAGCCGACTGATCCCTACGATCTTTACGAAATCAAGTGCCCACGAGAAAACGACCCGTTATTACCAGAGAACTGGATGAATTCAATGGACATGAACGTGCGCCTCGACAACTTGAATAAGGAAACAGAACTGGTTGAAGCAACAAACTCAATGTTAAAAGTGTATCTCGAAAACTTAACGGTAACGGTCGCCGGTGTGCAACAATTACAGGATGCCTTGTGTGATACCATGGCTGAGACTGTATGTTGGATGAAGAAAAATGTGGCAATTGTAAGATATAATCCTACCTCTTCTGCTTTTACTTCAAGTAACGTGGCCGCAGCATCTGAAGTATGTACCGGGAAGAATGGTGGCAATGAAGATGCAAGTAAGAGTGGTAACGAGGATAGTGGTTTAAACGAAGATCGCAACAATTGAAAGGTCTTCTCAACACATTAACAATTCCAGAATCGGAGTTAGGCGAAAGTTATCCTAATTTTTTATCTAATTTCTCATCTTAATTTTTTACTGTCAGCAATCGGTTAAAGATTTCTTGTTTCCTATGGGGTTTAATAAAAAAACTTGATTAATTTTAAGTCATTCCTTTAAGTATTCATTCTGCTTGAAATCAGCATTGCTTTATTTTGACTGTTGCGCAAAAAATTTACTGCTGGGAGGGGGAATAAAAACATATTCTTACTTGAGTAATTTTGCACAAGGGTCCAAACTGACCATCAATATGTCCCTTGCTGGCTTTGGGTTGCTTGACCCAATTGCTACACTATACGATAAACTGAACTAAATTTGGGTACACAGACGAAAAATAGGTGACCAAAAACACTTTTCCGACTGATTACATGAGAGGCAGCAGAACACGAGAATTAAGATTCAAACTATTACTTCTTAAAAAGTGATGCAAGCTCACCATTCTCTTGCATGGATGTCAGAATATCGCACCCTCCAACCAACTCCCCATTGACGAAAATCTGTGGAAAGGTCGGCCAGTTGCTGTAACTCTTAAGCTTTTCCCTTAACCCGAAATTGTGTTCGTCATCAAGCACATCTATAGTCTCGTAATCAACCCCAGCACCCTCAAGTATCCCAACCACTTTCTGTGAGAACCCACATAATGGGGCACTTCTTGATCCCTTGATGAATGCCACCACTTTGTTCTCTTTAACCAATTGATCAATGAGAGTCTCCAGTGGGACAGTCAATTGTACGTGACGACCAGGGGTTAAGCGGAGATCAGGCTTCTTCTGTGTCTTCTTGACCCACGTGGAATTACCCGATTCGTTCCCAGGTGGAATCTTTCCGGTCGCTGCTATGTGCTCTTCCATCCATGATTTCCAAGCTTGTGTCAGAGATTCTCGATCAGGCTCATCTACCACTCCTACCTGAAACGCAATTCCTGTAAGAACAGGGCAGCTACTAACATGTATGTATAGTTCGAGTTTCCAGAGAAATGGGGTATTGAAGGAGGTATCTAGTTAGACATCGTAAGCTGCATCACAAATGACAAAACAACCCAAATGGAGTGTACAACCAAGCTCACGAAGGGGCTACCACAAAATACAGAAAATTGACAAATGCTTATACGAGAATCCCATCATAGAATTCTAATATGTGCCTACAAAAATCTCTTAGGCGCCATGCACCTTATGCTTATCCTTATTGCACAGGTAAAAATCCATGTGAACTTACTACCTAATTGGTCTAGCTGATAAATATAATGATTGGATTAAGTGAAGCAACTCAAATTTTCCCGTGCAGGCCAGTACTTCACACCATCCTGTAAAATTATGCCAACTGACTGAAACACAAATGTTGCAGTTGTAATATGCAAAAAACTGCATCGTCTAGGTCTAACTCGTATCTTCCACTTCTAAATCTTGTTCTGTGACTCAAGGATCCTTTCAACACTGTCTCTATGTCTAAGTGGTAGCCTCAATACATATATCTACATTCATGTAAAATAAAAAACAATTCAAGAGTGGTGTTTTGATATCAAAAGATTAAATTAGACCCTTTTCCGAGCAAATCAGAAAATCATTAGTTACCTTGAATATTAATTTCAGAAACCTTGGCCGGCCCATAACTCATAAGACTTTTCCTACTTACATTTGTTTTTCTGATCCAATAGTGCTTCATTATACTAACTATGTCAGATTATCTAGCTAACTAATTCGATCGATATCAAAATACACAGCAGCTATACCAGTAACGAATGCACCAATCAAATAGCCAAATAAGCTCATGAAATCATTTTCCAGAGTATTATATAGTCGGGACAGAAAGGCGTGTTTACGACAAGTAACCAAACACGATTAAGAAATGCCATCAAGTTCCACATTATGCATGATAAAACATACTTGATTGATACAGTATGATATTTGGGACAAAACGCCGTGTTTATGACAAGTAACCAGAGAAAAGTTCCACATCTTCGCATGATAAAACCTTCAAGGACTAGCCATTTACAATAAAAGTTTTCCCAGGTTTGACCACGTTTGACTAAGTTTGACTAAACAATCAAGAAATTAGAAGTGGATAATTAGGGCAACAAAAACCCTTACCTTAACAGAGGAGCATAACTCAGGAACAGATTTTCGATGAGAAATGATACTTGCATAGATATTTCTAGATATACCAATAAATTGTAAATCACTGTTACTATCATGAACAGCATAAACACCAGAAGCTGATGGAACCATCGATTTCAAATCCTCTGATTCATCAGAAACAGAAATTAGTTCTAATTCTGAGATTTTCTTGACAGCAGAAACGATTGTGAGAGCTCTGAGTGGTATCCTTTTGGTGGTGATGGTGGTGATGGTGGTGGTGGTGAATTTTGAAGATGATAGGAGAGGAAATGAAGTGGAGCGATGGTTAATGCTTGAATGAAAAGAAAGATAAGGGGTATTCTTGGGAGAAATTGTAGGAAATGATGATGAAGAACAGTGTGATGTAATGGCAGTGGTGGAGGAGAAGGTGAATGACGCCATTGGTGTGGAGGATGTAGTTTCTGGTCTTCTATCGGTTCAGTCAGTCGTCGAGTTCAAGAAAATCACCACCATTTATTATGTCCTTATTTTTAGGATTTTAAATAAGATGCCAAGATGACAACGTGGGTGGCATTTTAATACTAGTTTTTGTTTAAGTGATTATTACTCTTACCGTTTTACTGACGTTTCTAGAAAGAGATATTGTAATACTTTTTCATTTTAGCCTAAAAATGGATCAAACGGAAAAGATGAGAGTTTTTATTTTATTTTATTGATAAATAAATAACCTTTTCATTAATGGAAATTCGAGGTTACAATGAGTTTAAGATCTAAAATAAGATAATACAAAGTAACAAAAACGTACTGTAAAAGTATAATACCGAGAAATCCGATAAGAGAAAGAGAAGGATTACTGGAGTAAAACAAATACAAGTATTAATAAGATCCGATTAAATCGGAGAAAGAATGGTTTTCCTCGGAATTAAAATCCAACAATTCGAGTGATTTTGCTCAAATCTCTTGTAACTAGTGATGAAGCTTCCGTCGTCAAAGAAATCACCGACGAAGATTCCGTCCCCGGATAAGTTGATGATGAAGATTTCGTCGTTGGAGACAACAAAGATGAAGATTTCGTCATTGGAGAGCAATTAGTATTGATCTTAAAACCCAACTCAATAACTAAGAATCGTCATTAAAACGAAGATAAACCTCAAAAGAGTATATAAAACCACCATAATGGTGTAGATAAGTAGAAAACATGATAATAACTAAACTAAAACTACTAACTAACCTATAAAGCAAGGAATAGTGAAGAAATATGCTCAGAGCATTAATGATTCAAACCGACTCGAACCTCTTCCATGTGACAATTAGAGCATTAACTTTTATTATAATTAAAAAAAATCAGTGCGGATATTATTCATCTCTTGGAATCCTATTGCTATTGTCTTTGTGTTTCCCATTCCTTTTGAGGGATTTCAAGAAGCATTATCCAATCCTAAATGGGTTGATGATATGCTTGAAGAAATGTGATCTCTTATAAAAAAATCAGACATGGAGGAAAGTTATACTACCAGAAGGAAAGAAACCAATTGGTTGCAGATGGGTATTCACTGTAAAGATTAATCCTGGTGGTTCTATTGACATGTATAAGGAAAGACTTGTTGCAAGAGGATTTACTCAAACTTATGGTATAGATTATCATGATACTTTTGCTCAAGTAGCAAAAATAAATATTGTCCGTGTATTGTTGTCTATAGCAGCGAATTTGGGCTGGCCACTGCAACAATATGATGTAAAAAATTCATTTTACATGGAGACTTAGAGGAAGAAGTTTACATGCCATTTCCACCAGGATTTGGTGATTCAGATCCTACTGTTGTGTGTAGGTTGAATAAAGCCTTGTATGGCTTGAAACAATCACCGCGTGCTTGGTTTGGGAGATTTCGAAAGGCAGTGATTAAGTTTGGGTATAAACAAAGTAATGTTGATCATACTTTGTTTTTTAAGAAGTCTGGTAGTGGTAAATTAACAATACTCATTATTTATGTTGATGATATGGTGGTAACTGGTAATGATGCTGATGAGATGCTAAACTTAAAGACATACTTGACTTCAGAATTTGAGATAAAAGATCTGGGGGATCTCAAATATCTTTTGGGAATTGAAGTTGTACGATCTAATCATGGTATTTTCTTATCTCAACAGAAATATGTACTTGATTTACTCAAGGAAACTGGTATGTTAGGTTGTCAACCTATTAGTTCTCCTATTGAGAAAAATCATAAACTATATGAGGCTTCTGATTAAGTACCAACAAATAAAGGACGATATCAAAGACTCGTAGGGCGTTTGATTTATCTCTCTCATACTATACCTGATATTGCTTATGCAATGAGTGTTGTTAGTAGGTTTATACATAATCCTAGTAAACAACATATGGATAATGTCATAAGAATACTTAGATATTTAAAGTCTGCACCTGGAAGAGGTTTGATGTTTTCAAACCATGGAAATATGGATATTTCTAGGTATACTGAGTCAGATTGGGGTGGAAAAGGGAATAAAAGAAGATCAACAATAGGTTATTTCACATTTGTTGGAGGTAATCTTGTTACTTGGAAAAGTAAAAAACAGAAAATTGTCTCTTTATCTAGTGCTGAGGCTGAATATAAAGCAATGGTTACAGGAATTTGTGAATTAGTGTCCTATGAATATTTTGTGATAATCAGTCAGCAATTAAGATTGCCCAAAATCCCGTTCAACACGATAGAACCAAACATGTTGAGATTGATCGAAACTTCATCTATGAGAAGTTAGAATGTAAAATTATTGAAGTACCGTTTTGTCGTTCTTCCGAGCAAATGGAAGATGTGTTAACTAAGGCGGTATCAAACAAATCATTTTGTAATTGTATTGTCAAGCTGGGCATGTGTGATATCTATGCACCATCTTGACGGGGAGTATTGAATTATTGTTACTTGTATTCTACGTTTGTATTACTTGTAAGTTTAGTATATGTGTGACCCAAGAATACTTGTAGGCTATGAATTCATATGTATAAATAGCTAAGACATTGAGTTGTAATTTTTATCTGTTGATCAATAAAATTTCTCTGTATTGGAGACCAAAGTCATTAGTCCCACATTGCTAATATCCCCTTAATTAACTTAAATATAATATGTAAGGGCCACTCCAATCATGGCCAATTGGTTTTGAGTTGGATGCCCTCAAGACTTTAACATGGTATCAGAGCTAGGCTCATACGCGAGGTATAGGCCTGATTTTGGCCACCGTGACCGAATTTGTCACTTGTACACCCATGTCCCGACTTTGGTCATTACGTACGTAGGGCCACGTGTTAGGTTGAGTTACTGGCCTACACGTGAGGGTGCGTGTGGAAGGACAATGGTCCCACATTGCTGATATCCCCTTAATTAACTTAAATATAATATGGTAGGGCCACTCCACTCATGGCTAATAAGTTTTGAGTTGGATGCCCGCAAGACTTTAACAGAAATGGTATCAGCTTGTATATACGAATAACATGAATTATAAGTGTAAAGACCCCCAAGCTCGTCAACGCTATTAGACTAGTCAAGAGACGTCTTAGCCGCTAATTACTCGATTAGTTTAACACGAACATTAATTAATAGGAATTAATCTAACAATGAATTAGATATGAAACTAGTACCGTTGAATAGATCTCGAAAAGTTATGCGAAATAGACTACTCGAACATGTCATTTGGATATCGGACGAAGAAGATATCATCAGATTTGTTTGATGGGCAAAATAGTCATTTTGCAGTTTTAGCCGCCTTGGCTGCCCTTATCTGTTGGTCGGGTGCCTTTAACAATCCGGGTCGGCCTTATCCTCAGAGAATATAAACTCACTCTCTTTTCTTTTCTCATTCATTCTTCTTCTGTCCTTTTTTTCTTTCTTCTCCGACGATTCTGAGCGTTCTGAAACTGTGAGATCGATCATATTAGGAAAAATATTAAGGGATGAAGGTTAGTGGTGTTAATTCCAATGGTTGATTCGGTTTTACAAGAAAAAGGAAAATAGGTTGAATCGATTAAGTTTTCATCTGATACTGGGTTTGTATAGAATCAGAGGACGTATAGAGTAGCAGTTAGATGAAGGATCAAGGGGTAGTCGTTTGATTAATGTTGTGAAGCTGTTCAAGGAAGAAATTGAAGAGATGATTGAGGATTTGAGTAATCAGTGAATTAGCTAGGGTTTCATAGAAATAACTTAGGGAAGCTATAGAATATGAAATTGATGTTTTAAGAAGGGGATTTGAGATGGGTATTGATCGATTGGATGAATTAGGGTTGGAGATGAAGAGTAATAAGATTTAATTGAAGAGTTAGGGTTTTAAATTTGGGACTGAGGTTGATAATTGGAAGCTGTTGATGAAACTAAGGCTTAATTATGTCAAGAAGAAGGCGATGGAGTGATTGTTGTTGTTGATTTATGTATTGAGACAACCTCAGATGAACTAATGGATGTGGATGGTGGTAGACATGAAGGTGCAGGAAGGGTAAGAATTGATAAAGATATTACCTGAGTTGAAGTTAGTGAATACAGGTGAAATGAGATGGAGATATGGCAGTGGTGAAGGAGATGTGACTGATAGTGAGAAGTTAAAAAGGAGAAGAAGATTTCTGAAATTGGTTGTGCTAAGATTGAGTTGCAGGAACTGGATCCGAGAAGAAGGGTAGTTGCAGCTGAAGATAAGTTGATTACAGGTGTCAAGATTTGGAGATGCAGGTGATAGTTCTGTACAATGAATGGGTTTGAAATTGTAGGTGGTGGTGACTTGATGTAACTGAATTAGAGCAACAAATGTTATAAACCGAAGTTGTTGAGTTATGTTGTGTGAGTTGTGGTTAATGATGGAGCTTGTAGAGTAAATATGAGATAATGTGAAGACATGAAACTGATCTAAATGGACAGTGTTGCCTGAGAGTATGTGTTTAAGTCTGGCGATGAGAATGATTACAAGTGGTGGTGCAGGGAGTAAAGTGGAATCTATAATCACAAAAAGATTGTAGTTCAGGTAAATGAGTTAAATGAAGATGGGTTGGAATGGTGATTGTTTGATGAGTTATAGAATTGTATGACTAAAGTTTGGTGACTTCAGTGTGGGCTTGCTTAGAGCTGCAATTGCGGGTAAGCCGAGTTTATGATTGTGAATAAGTTATGAAGTTTACATAAGTTGAATGTATAAGTTGAATGTATGATTGAAATGCTATAGATGAAGCTAATGTTTTGTGAAAAGACGAGGGTACCCAAATATACCTCAATCTAAAACTTTTCCACCTATAAGTCCTTTCTCCGAAAGTGATTGTCTATGGACTGAGTCGAGACAATACAACTAATCGGTTCACACTTCGTGTGATCGTCTATGGATACGAGATCGAGACAATACGACAACAAGATAACTTGTGTGATTGACTATGGATACAAGATCGAGACAATACAACAACGAAGTATGTTTACTTGATAATAGGTTCGGACTTTACCAAACATTATAGGATTGCTATCAAGTAAATAGGAATTAACGTTTGTGTATTTTACTTCTAATTATAATAAAACAATTATAGTTGCAGAAATATAAAAGTAAAAGACACAGCAAGATTTTGTTAACGAGGAAACCACAAATGCATAAAAATCCCAGGACCTAGTCCAGCATCGAATACTCTCAGAATTAAGCCGCTATACAAAATCAAACCAACTTCGTATAGTTGAGACCAAACAACTAAACCTATAGTTCACCTAGTTCCCTCGGTATCTCTGCGTCTCCAACTTGCAATAAGTCACGCACTTGGAACAGTTCCTTTGGTTTGTATTCCAAATAGTAAAGGAACAACAAAATTGTTCGGTAACAACTCTTTTCAAACAACGTGATATGAGTTTGACAAAAGGCTCTTCTGTTTATCCCAATAAACTCATTTGTCAAGTTCTTAGATCTATCCAATAACAACTAACAAAGTAATTGTTTATATTTTGCAATCAATACTTTGAATCACAAAGAATTGTATTGATGCCGATCTACTCAACTAATCAATCCAATCTATCACAAAGATAAACCGATTATAGTTGGATCCCTTTCCAGCCGAAATAAGTTTTGTGCACACCAAAGATTATGAACCCAAATCAGAAATCTTCTTCATCTTCAAATCTTCTTAGATCTTAAATAAACATCTGCACACAAACAACTTAAATCTCTTGTGATCAATCACACACAGAATGGAGTCTGTTAACAATGGATTATCACAAGACGTCTTTAGATCTATAAACAGTCTACAGATCTCCCGTCGAAACTTCGATCTAGTTTGAGTGAATCTTATATCAGAAGAGAAGATTCTCAAGCATAAACAAACTAGGTGCAATCAAAGTTCAACAACCGTTAGTCAATCAAATCAATCGAAAATTAATAATAAACTGCAATTATCTAGTTTCCCACCAACGGTACTAATAGAGCTTCTCAATCCCAAAGAAGTCTTTAAACCGAGCGGCCGTAAGAGATTTCGCCTAATTAGGTTACTTTCCTCTCCGAATAGGCGGCTCCACCAGTAACAACACAACTAGGTAATTTTGCTGGCTCTGAGGATTAGTTTGCTAGAAATGCAAACTTAGGTATTTATAGACAAGGAAGTTTGGACACCAAGGAATTTCCAAAACCGAAAATATTCTCAAGATATGCAATATATTTCCAAATTCGGTTTTCATAATTCCTGGAAATGCTCTGTCCAAATATTGACCGAAATCTCAGTAGAAAATCTCCAACTAGTAAATGCACATTACTAATTTTTATTTTCTAAAGATATGCATTTAATTGCTGGAAATTAAAAGCATATAAAACTAAAAACCTTAATTAAAATATTCTCAATTTATTTTGATCCGGGATTCTCCTTTAGCTATTAAGGAATATCTTTGAACAATAAAAGGTAAGAGTTACTGCACATGTTCAAAGTATGTCGACATCTTTACTTTGTAAATCCTTTTTCATATTTACAATCTTGGAACCGATTTGCCACACTTCCAATCAAGTTTAGAATTGGTTCATCTGACTTCCAAGAACTATGTGATTGATTATCCTATCAAATCACCAATCATGGGTTTAACGGTTCTACCAAAACAAGTTTCGGTTCTACCTCCATGTGGGTACTAAGATTAGTCACGCTAGTTACCAAAAGTTGGTTGACTAGGTACTAGGATCGGTTACCACATATTTATGGTATCTAACTTGTATTCGGTTGCGCAAGTCATAGGATCGGTTCCCCAATTACTAAAAACTTGTTGTACCTCTTACAAGGATCGATTCCCTCTTGTGATCGGTTGCACCTCTTACTAGGATCGGTTCCCCAATGTCTAGAGTTGGTCATACCAATTACAACATATCGATCATACCATCTCAGGTGATTACTTAAGATCGGTTTCACTAATAAAAGTCATACCAATACAAAAGTCAGGCATTGTGAATAGTTTTTTCAAGATTCATAAACAAGTTATGAGCGGTTATACTAAACACACATATTGGTAATCCAAAGATTTGCAATGAATAACAATACCAATAAGCCTAGCGATTTCCCTTTCGATTCACAAAACAAGTTTATGAATGTACTTCCTTTAAACGAATGTAAAACATTGTTTCTTAGGACGAAATTTTCACCCATACCCATACATAATCACAATAGCGTTCATACGATTATGTCGATGTCTTATATACAAAGTTCAAAAGATAGACGTTATACTTCGTATTGTAATTCCTTAATACTATGTCTAACTAGAGTATAATCATTCACAGCTTCGCAGTTATGTTTTCAATATGCACGACTTGAAAGATACGTTAGGAATGAAATAGTTCAAGTCAAATATTACTAACCTCAAGTGGAAGGATGATGTCGTCGTTGTAGTTCTTTACTTCTTCACATTCTTCAAGTCTTCACGTAATACCTTTAAGTCTCATATCCTAGTAACTTTCTAGCTAACCTATACGAAGTTGACTCTAGTAAATAATCAAGCGACTCTTTAAATGAGTTTTGATTCACTAAAATATGACAACCAAACTTGACATACCAACGCTTGGTGGGTTCAACCAAGCTATACTCTAACATTTTGTATATAAATCTGGTTGAAATGAATTAATGAAATAGAAGTTAGTATTTAGAAGATGTTTAGTTTGAGTCAGTCATCCCAGTCAGATGTTTGACTCAGTTAGCTGACTGAGTCGACTAGTATTGAATCGGAATTGACTCAGTGGACCTTGACTCAGAGACCTGACCAGTTGACCTTCACTTGACCGAGTTAACCTTTGACTGTGGACTGGACTTTGACCTTTGACTGACGTTTACCGTTAGTTGACTCAGCTGACCGTTAGAGACTGTTAGTTGACCAGTTGGACCAGGCCTTTGTTTAGTGGGCCTAATTAGTGAGCTTGGGTTTAGAACCGGTTTTCCCTTTTGAACATGTATTGGACCTTATGGTCTGAGTTGGCCTTTGGTTCCTTGTAAAAAGTTGTATATATTCATGAGACTTATTTAATGGACTATAGAACCAACCCAATTCAATTAGTAAACCTTAGCGATGCTAAAGATATATAATAAAAGGTATAAAATCATAAATGGGCTTAGAATCATTAGATAGACTTGTATGATTCTTGTGTGAGCCATTTTTGCTAGATTCTTAGAGTTCTTGTGTGATTAACAGTTAGTCTTTATTAACAACGATCGATTCAAAGGATGAACCAATGGATCGTGGATCTCGAGATAGGCGTGGCTTGTCATCCAAAGAGGTGGGAATTTACATTTAACTCTTTTGTGATTATTGCTATTTTCTTTTACAAAAGTGTATGTTTAACAAATTCATGCATTGCCTGATTGTGTATTCCATGCATTGTTTGGTTTAAATTCCGAAAGTACTATTGATTCTTGTAATCTTTCCATTTCTTGGAAAGGAATTGTAATGCTTTGTTTGTCTTTATGATTGTTTGGGAAATAAGAATTTCCATTGATTGATTGGAAAATGAGAATTTCCATCTGTGGTATATAGGATACTGCTCCTTCATTTATACCTACTTTAGAGATTTTATGCACTATGGCTAGGGCGATACACCACAATATTACTATTTAGGTGCGGGACGAGTCATCAATATTATACGTTGTTTGAAGAAGGAGTTAGTTCCATATACATGATTGTTTATTCTGTGAATTGCTTGTCTTCTAGTGTTTTTGGGAAAACATGAATTGTTTTCCAAATCATTCCAATGATTACTTGAAAGTTAAATGATATTCCTACTGGGCACCCCTTTTAGGGATGATGTGCTCACCCATTCCCACTTTCAGTTTCAGAGACAGATCAGAATTGCGTAGCGGAAGCTCCGAGGAATTGAGTCTGTTAGTTGGTTGACTTCGGATATGTTTATTATGTTGTATATTTTATTTCTAAACCAAATGACTATTGTATATGTATCATTTGAGAGGAGTTCTTGTATTTATATATTTCAGAGCGGGGCTAGTTTTTGGGTTAAGTTTTGTAGCAGATTTCTTAATTGTATGTTTAAGTAAATGATTTAGATCCTTAGTGCCTCTTTATTTAGTTAATTTCTTTGATTAGTCAGCTGCTAGCTTTGGGGGCGCTACAATAAGACTCTTCCAAGTAACGCAGTTGCGTTCCTTGAGTTTGAGAGAAATGACATTGGTTTAATGATATAGAGGTATTCTGGTAATCAATTTTGAAGTTGGATTTTCCATTGATTGTGATGAAGATTAATGAAATTACAAAGAAGGAATCTGGAAGAGAAATTAAAATTGAAAATTACAGCGGAAATGATAGAAGGATCGAGAAGCCTGAGAAAAGATTTTCTTAGTCTGATACCACAGTATAAACTGAATTCATTAATAGTGAGGAGAGAAATTAAAAACTGATTGACAGACTCAAAATCTTAGAAAAAAAAGATAACCGGCACCACAGCTTTATGAGCTGTTATTACTACTAACTAACGTGCACATACAAGGTGCATGATAATAAACATACGGTCACATCTTGACCAAGGAGTATATAGGGAGGCTAATACAATAACCAATTAGAAATAAACAACACATAAAATTAATGTAACAGGAGTATAACTCTGTTTATGTGTTATCACTAAAACATAAAATAAATAAATTATGTGTACAATCATCTGTTTTCTTCCTTATTAAAAGGGTATGATTAATAATTTTAATTACATTGACGTAGCAGGCAAGCGAGCAACAAGCTGCGCCGCTAATCCTTTTTGAATTGAAAAACCTATCCTCTTAAAAACAAACTCTCTCGAACCGGAAGTCATGACATTACTGTGCACGACTTTTTGTACTCTTTTGAGGAGTCCAACCACCTATGGAGCTAAGAAATCAAATGTATCAATAGCGAAGGGGATAAAGACATGTCCATTATCATGACACGCTTTCTCGTGTTTCGCTATCTTACCTGAGGTAGCCCTTAGTGCTGCTTGTCCGACTGTAAACGTACCATGTCCTATGCCTACTAACGGAGAAACCCCAGTGAGGTCAACACATGCGTGTTTCCCGTTTGCCCACCCAAAAATAAGGACATCCGCTGGCCGGAGTGTTGATCTCCTTTCAAGTGGATCTGTCAAAAAGTTGACAGTCGCTTCTTTCTTAGCCGAAATGCCGACCCTCCAAAGTACATCATATAAAGTATCCCTCACATGATCATGTCTATGTTTAAATCCGGGGTCTACCTTACAATGGACTGCATGTTCCCCATAGGCGTCCAAGCACCCTGTAAAACAAGCAGGACACCGTGTATCTGATGGGTATAAAGGGATCATCAACCTGTATTTGAGAATGGCACGATACTCCAAGGATGACATCTTCTGTCCAAGGCCTTCAAGCGGAATAGCAAGGAGAAATTCCTGGGCATGCGCTGCCTGCGGGCACCTAAAAACTGCTTTTTGTCTATCCGACAACTCATAAACTCTGTCCATATCATTAACTACTTTACCAAAAAGAGCACTCGCCAAAATACTTTGGGCTTTAGTGGGGGCAGTGTCTTTATTGGTAAAAATGTTAAAGTCAAAATCAGGAAGAGTTACTTGTAGCGTCTCCAAAGCCTTGTTAAAACGGTCATCCATACCTTCTACCCCACTACTCCTTAAAATATGAACTTGTAACCCCCATGATTGGACATGCGATGTTAGGAAGGCATATTGTGTTGCCTCACTGGTAGTAAATAAGCCAAGTCCTCCGTATCTAATAGGTAAGATGGATAGCCTCCATTATAGCTCACCAAAGAATGAACCCCCACAAACCACATTGCCCTCTAACACCTCCCTCAAGCCTCTGTCAAAAATCCATACTGCTTCCATAATGTATGCTGGCTGGCAAATACGAAGTCCAAACAACAACTTGGAAATACCCATGCATGCACGCAGGAGTAACAATTCGCTCTGAGGATCACGAAGTTTGAGAACCTGCATCAATTCCACTGCCTTTTTTGTTCTCATAATGGCAAGTACCTTTATAAACCCATCATCTAGACTAACCGCGCCTCCCAATAATTTAACCTCATTAGCTGGTCGAGAGATTTCAGCAGGGAACATCCCACAGCTTAACTTTCTTCCATCACAAGAGGGACAAAATCTGTTTTCTTAATATTCAATATATAAGCCCTAGCACGGGCCATTCCCTCTAAATGACCATAAGTGCCTTTGCAACTTCTGCAGTGTCACCAATAACAGTACCATCGTCAAGATACCAAGCCTGTAAAGATAATGTACATTATTCATTTATGTTTGTCACAAGCTGGTGGAGCACCAAAGAAAATAATAATGGCCCTAAGGGATCACCTTGTTGTACCCGTGTAGAAGCATAAATGTGGTAATCTCCCACGTACAGTCTTGCAGGTTGACCATATATGTATTCTACCCATGTCGATATCGACGGACATATCTTGCGAACCTCAAGTAGCATAGATATTCGGTCGACTAAGCTGAAAGCATGTGTTATTATAAGCGAATTGAATGCTAATAATGGAATTTGAAAAATCCTAATTGAATACTTAGAATCCGATTTTATGCAAACAAGCAGAAGCCTGGGCTATGTTGGAAGCTATGCAACTGGCGGTAACAAAGGGTTGGTCTCATGTTATTTTTGAGACCGACAATCTTGGAATCTGTTCGTTCTTGCAGCAGCAAACTAATCTTTGTCAATGGCAGAGTTCACCTTTACTGAGAAAATGTGTAGATATATGTAACATTAATCCTGTGTGGTCTTGTACTTTTGTGTATAGAGCTTGTAATAAAGCTGTAGATGTAATAGCTAAGGCAGCCCGTAAGTACAATTTTTGTGGAGAATGGTGGTATCATCCACCTGCTATGTTAATTCCTTAAATAAACAATGATGTAAGAAATCTTTCCGTATAATATATGTTATTTTCTTTGTTAAAAAAAAAAAAAAAATTTAACTTTGATTTTCGGGAGGAGAATCATCCGTAAGAACTAATTAGTTATGTAAGCTTAGCCGGAAGGAGAATCATCCGTAAGCACCATTTATTATGTAAATTTCGCTGGGAAGAAAATCGTCCGTAAGCACTAGTGGTCTAGTGGTCGAATAGTTCCCTGCCACGGTACATACCCGGGTTCGATTCCCCGCTGGTGCATTTTATTTTTTTGCAATACTGTTTTTGTTATGTCATATTTAGATATTTCACCTGGTAATTAATGATACAGATCAGCATCATCAACTACCTTGTGTTTATCTTCTTCTTCATCTGTAAAATTAGTTAATCGGAAAATCCACGAAATCCATCTAATAATTCTATAACATTTTTCCTTTTTGTATTAAAATACTAATATTCTTAACTTTATTATTATCAGTTTATTGTGGGAGAAGACAATTATTCTTAAGAAAAATTTGCAGGCTGACTAGCAGTTGTTCAGAAAGACAGCCAGAAGCTGATATTCTTCTTGAAGCAAACAAATTTCAACATTATGAATGAAAATCAAGTCATTATGGCAGCAAAACAAGAAGAAAGGTTCAAGCTTTGTGATCAAATTGAATTGCAAGAATTTCCAGACAAATATTTGATTAGATCTGTTGATAATTCACCTCAACAACAACAAACCTTCTCTATTGATCGCTCTGATGGAATCATTCAACCCGGTTAGCCCATTTTTATTCATTATTTATTTCATTAAAAAACTTGTGATGCAAATCCTAAGGATAGAACAATTATTGAAGTGCCCCTTAGTGAAAATGTCTGTTCATGGTTATTCAGGGGATACTTGTGATGCCAAGCCTACCAAAGTTTCTACAATTTATGGAGTTGTTGGAACTATTAGACTGCTTGCAGGTAATTTTTTCGATGCTGGGTTGCTGTAAAAATGATAGCTTTCTTATGAATTTGTTGTTGAAGAATTTGAGTTTTTTGGTTTTGGGATGGTTTTAGGTACTTATTTACTTGTAATAACTTCAAGAAAGGAGGTTGGAACGTATCTCGGATTCACGATTTTCCGAGTAATGTCTATGAAGTTTATGGCTTGCAATGGGAGTTTAAGTTATTCATCCTATCAAGAAGTAAGTTGTTTGAGAAGTCGTTACCACCGAAAGATTAAATTTTAGTTGTAAAAGATGTCTTGAAAGTCATTTGGATAAATGTTTGTGCAGAAAAAGGATGAGGCTTACTTTATGAGTTTGTTGAGAACAGTCGAATCAACTCCCGGGTTGTATTATTCAAATGAAACGGATTTAACTTTGAAGTAAGTCATTTGTAATGCTGCATTGTAAAGTGACTTGTGAACTTAAGTGTCTGTCTGGTTGTATACCAAACTGATGTCCATCTGATGTATCTTGGGCAGCTTACAAAGAACATACAAGTTGGCCGAAGAGAGGATAAGGAAACCCCTTTGGAAGCAGGTGTGCTCTCCATCTAATGAGATTAATCTAGATGAATTTTCGGTTACCGCTTGAGGTTTAGTATTATTGTTTCCTTTCAGGCTGACCCTCGCTTTGTTTGGAACAGAAGTTTGTTGGAGGATCTTATCGAGTGTAAGGTTCGTATATTCTATTCTTTAGTATAACATTTTATATATAATATCTGACAGTAGTCCACTGGGTTGTTTTTATCATTTCTAAAGCACATTTACTTACATTTGATTGCAGCTTGATACATTCGTCATTCCCTTGGTACAAGGCAGTATCCTAAAACTTGTGATTTTTATTCTCTCCCGGACATTTCTTTCCCGATTTTCCATTCTCTTTCCTTTTTCTTTTACTTTGGAATTCTTTTACTTCTTTTCATGCTCCGGTCAAACTTGTGAAATTAGCCGAGACATAAAAGATACAAATCATTTATTTTGTTCTCGCTTAACTGAGGAATAGGTTTTCAGACATCACAGTTCACCCTGAAAGACTCTCCTGCCAGAATTACCTTAATCTCTAGGAGGTGCACGCGTCGTCTAGGTATTGCGAAATGCATGTTTTACTTGAAACAGTTGTTTTCATGACGGGATTGCTTCTAATGCTCTGATCATATCACTAGGAACAAGAATGTGGAGAAGAGGAGCCAACTTTGAAGGGGATACTGCTAATTTTATCGAGACTGAGCAATTATTGGAGTTTGGAGGTTTTAGGTCATCGATTTTGCAGGTATAGCTATGGCATTCAGCACTGAGAAATCCTAACTACACAATTTAATTATTTTTATGTTACACATTGCATTCGTAGGGATCCAATTGCTGCTGTAATTGTAAGAATAGCTAGAATCTCCTATCAAGTTACCATCCCTTCTCTGTTCCCAAAGATGGAAACTTGCAGTTGTTCAAGTTTGGGAGCCTATGGAACATTATGACATCATACGATATAAACTTGCTGTGTTGTTTCATCGGCACATCCAAGACTATTCTTTGAAAATGATCTTAATCTGTTAACTGTTTCTCAGGTACGAGGTTCGATACCACTTCTTTGGGAGCAAATTGTTGACTTGAGCTACAAACCACGAATTAAAATTATTAGTCATGAAGAGACAGTAAGTAATCATTTGAATCGGATATTTTCATTTGATTTTTGTATTGATAAGCTCTAATGTTTAAACATACTTCTTACTAGCCAAAAGCAGTGGAACGCCACTTTAATGACCTTAAGCAAAGATATGGAGATGTAGTGGTGCTGGACTTGACTGATAAAGTAAGTTATTTCTTCGCTGAGCTTCACTGCCTTTGGATCCTATATTTATTTTGAGTGCCTATCCAATGGTGTAAGCTGTTCATATAATTTCCTTTTGTGTGTGTATCAAAGTTGTGCTTCAGTTATAAGAACCCATTTTTTTATTTTTCATATGTTTTATTTACCTACCTTTTTCACATCATTTGACTTATTACCGTAGCGTGGTGATGAAGGTCAACTAAGTGCAGCATTTGCTAATGAAATGCAAAAACTTCCGCAATTCAGGTGATTCTCTTTTTGCTCTTTTCAATTTAAGTGCGGCATTTGCTAATGGAAATAATTATGTGGTGATACAACCTCGCAAAGGATTTATCCTGCATTGGGAAATTATCACCATATTACTCTTAAATGTGAACTCTGAAGGAAATGATATGTTGTCCATGAAGTTTACTGTGCTTCTAACTTAGTATATTTCTCTGCTTTTCAGATATGTGTCTTTTGATTTCCACCACCATTGTGGGAACTCAAATCTAGATAACATTGAACTTCTATATGATCAAATCTCCGAGGACATTGAAAAGCAAGGGTAATAAAAAAAAATTGGATGATATTACATGTCAAAACCTTTGTTCTAGGATACTTATTTCCTGGTTGTCCAGTAATACTTTTTAATTTGTTACTGTTCCAGCTGAGCAGATACTTTCTCGTCGACTCTGAAGGACAAATTATAGAAGAGCAGAAAGGAGTTGCTAGAGCGAACTGTATCGATTGCCTCGACAGAACGAACGTCACTCAGGTTTGCAAACATCCTTTGTATACATAGTGATCTCTTAAGCCCGATTGCATTTACTTGGTCATCTTATTCATGATACCATTTATTTGGTCTTCTTTGATGCTCAAGAAAGCTCAGTTGAAGTGCATGTTTGTTACTGTGTCTTACGGGTTATGTCCACTGTGTTCTAAATTATCAAGTGGGGCAGTTTCTAACATGAATTTGTAACTGCTATTACTAATCATGGATGCACGACTTGAGTGGTGGAAATACGAAATATCCAAAGGATAGAGTCGATTGTTACTTGCTTCACCATTAATGCTAATTTAATACCCGTTACCGAGAAGGAAAAACAGGAGAGCTCTTTGCCTCTTTCTTTACCTATTATAGTTTTGGCCTATGGTGCATCTTCTTTAACGAAGCATTGTTTATTAACATATATATGTCTTCCTTCCTTTGACAGAGTTTCCTGGCGAGGAAATCCTTAAATTCACAACTCCGCCGGATGGGAGCACTTTCTTCCACTGAGTGCATATCCACATCTGATGAAATATATGAAATGTTTAAGATATGTAAGGAACTGGCTAATCCAAGTTTTTATACTACCTATTACAAGTTGGAGGAGCAACTGCATTACTGACCTCTTTCTCATGTGTGATAGTATGGGTTGAGCAAGGGGATGAGATAAGCCTGGAGTACTGTGGGACTAATGCACTGAAACGTGATCTTGTCAGGTAACTGCTGATGATAAGCTATTTATCACGCAGTTTCACATTAAACATCTTTCTTTGGTCATACTATATTGGTAATAAGTAATAACAATTGACTTCTGCAGGTTTGGGAAACAGACTCTGGTGGGACTGATTAAGGATGGAATGAGCGCTCTTTCACGTTATTATTTGAATAATTTTCACGACGGCATCAAACAGGCATGATCCTATTATCTCTTCCTACCAATAGGAAAATAGAGATACACATTTAACCTCCTTTCTGTACAACTAGGGCCGGCAACATGATCCTGATGTACAATTTAGGGACAAATTCTACAAGTCTACCTTTTTTGGTGCTTGAACTTTTTCAGGAATCCATGTCTTGCAGGATGCTATGGATCTAATCAGTGGCCGCTATACTGTCGTAAAGAATAGTCCTTCACCATTCCAACTGAATGGTTTTGAATCATTTTCGGTAAGCAATACAAGATCTACTTTCCATAAGTTTGAAACGGTTTCACTACTAAAATCTGTAGACCTGCAGTATGTTCTATCATCATACCACGTGAATATTGTATATCTGTCAGGTTAGTAGATTCTCCTGTCTACTGGAATAGCTTAGTTTCAGGAGAAGCTTTCACTCCGTGTATCCCAATCCACCACAGACTACTTTCTTATTTACCTGCAAATTTTACCATGGACAGCTTTTAGTTTTGTTCGTTGACTTGTATGGTCATAGGGGCACTTCAGGTGTGGTCGAGTGTCTGCAAGAGCTAAGCAAAAACCCCTTAATTTATGGGGTCTTGACTTGACCTTTTTGACATTGTATCAGCTTTTAGTTTTGTAGTTGGAGGGTCTTGACTTGACCTTGACCCAGAATACATGGTAGTTTTGGGAAATTTATGGGGCTGGTGAAACTCCTTAATTTTTTACATTTGTTTTGGAAGTTACTGTGCTGTGAATTCTTCATGATTTTCATCATTCTCTTTAAAACCACAGTATCTCCCAGTTGCATCAGCTCTACTAATTGGAGGCATTACAGTGACATCACTCACCTTTAACCAAGGTCCGGTTTCCCACTCTTCTTTTTTGCTTTTCCTTATCGGTTACAGCTGACTGATTATGATTGCCAAATCTGAATTCCTGGTTTGTATCATAGTGGGGAGAAATGTTCAGCATTGTGTGACTACAATAATCTGGGCCGGGTTGGCAGCTGGTGCTACGGCAGTCGTGAAAGCCAATGGAAGGCAGTTCTGTTCAAGACCTCGCTTGTGTGGCCTTCTGTGAAAATTATTCTTCAACAACTTCAAAAAGCACAAAGCCAAGAACCATTTGGATCAATGCGTTGAGGTGAGATACAGGGTGTTCTTTTCCACATTGAGAGCTTCTGATGGAGACTACATCCTTTCCTGGAAGAAAAAAAGGATCATCAACGAAATTTCCCCGTCGATCTGAATTGTAAATGCCCAGCTGCTAATAATGTACCCTTTGCAGTAAGCCAATTTGTGAAGAGGAAGAAAAAAACTGTCATGTATAAAGAACAGCCCTCTTCTATGTTGCCTTGGATTTGTGAATTTGTAATATTCTTGACTAGCTTGACGATCTTCAAATACAAAAGTTGTCAAGCGAGTTCTTTCCCAATGTAATAGTAAGAAAAAGAATTGTTAACGAATTGAGAAAAAGACTGATATCATGTTTGTCTGTTTTTTTCTTTTCGTTTTTGGATTTGACTCTTACTGAAATCAATCTGACTCATCTGACTCAAAAATATGTGAGTCGGGTACTTTATTCCCCGACTTAAATGGGTCCGAGTCAGCAAAAAACGAACAACCCGTTGTCTATATTTTACAAATTGTTCTGAGCCACTTGCATCATTTGTCTTGATTTAAAATTTCAATGCACTTCAGAAAATATTTGATCATAGAATCCAAATTGGTACATCTGAATGGTAAATAAGCACTAGCTAGTAAAGAAAAACCCAAACAATGATAATCTGATTATTCTGTAGCATCTATTAGTTTCCCTTAGGCTTGTAATAACCATAAATAGAATAGAAGGTCTGAGATACGGTGAGAGCCAAGAGGAAGACTGCAGCCAACAGTGAGAGAAGAGCCCATGGGTTCTTGAAGTAGGTGTGGCTGAGGTTCGCACGCCACTCATGCCACTTATTCCTACAGTACTCATCAAGCTGTTTCTGCACTACTTTCACTAGCCAGCTCTCAGGGTCGGGCGTCACGTCCTTTGTCAATTCGTTAAACAGCTTCGCCACTGCCTTGTCACTTCCAATCGCATTTTGCAACACCCCGCTAGACCTCAGGATTTTAACATCGTCCGAGGAATCAATGATATTGTCCATGAAACACACGTATGACGTGATCTCGTTCCCTGCTCCTATGTGGAACCGCTCGAACGCCATCATGTTGAGTAACACTGATTCTGTGGTGTCGTCGATGACCACTACTGGGAGTCTCAGCGTGCGACCTTTGAACCATATGTCATTCAGGTTGCAAGTTTCAGTACTTTTCTTAAACTTGATTCCGGACTCATGAAGATTCATCGCTGACCTTACGATGTCCTCGCCACCTCTAGTAGTACATAATGTGGGACGTTTCTCCTTACTATAATCACCAGGATTTACATTTTTGATGGTAGAGGGGACACCTTCTGGTTGATTTTCCTGCATATTTATTGTCAAAAGGCTCTTCCTATAGAGGTCCAATACGTGCAAACATGTACCCATTTTTCGCGGATTATGACTTGTATTGCCTTTACAGAAGTTCAATATAATCGTGTTTAAATGCTCTTCGACATCCTCCTGCATGTTAAACTATATTTTTCAATATAAGCTCTAACATAGTAATACCTCTGTTTCAGGAAAGTGATACTTTTATTTATTCATTCAAATTGAGAAAGTGAAAGTATCACTTTTCCTGAAACGGACGAAAAAGTGAAAATATCACTTTTCCTGAAACGGACGGAGTATATGATAGCGAGTGCTAAAATAATCAGACGAGCATGGCATGCATATTAATTTACTAGGAAAAAAATGATTTGTGATCATACAACCTTGGGTTTGGTGGGTAGAACAGCATTGAGCAGAGTCTTAAGAAGCAGTATGGGGAGTTGGTTTTCAAGCATCAGCATGTCTCTCCTTATGTAAGACAGTAAATACAGCTTCCCGTGACGGCTGAAAATAGGGTCATTGTCAGCGTAGTAGCATTCATCAACTGAGCCAGTAAAAGCTGAGACTGCCGGTGCTGCTTTATCACTGTCCGATACCAACAACCACTGCAAAATCTCAAGCATGAAACACCCATCAAATATCATCAGCTGCAAGAAGCCATCATGGTCATGGAGCCACTTGTCGTCTAGGGACTCGTAAGAATCCATTAGCCGTTGTAGCACAGGTAATGCTTCAAGACGATCCACCTGTTGCCGTAAGCCGCTGGTGCTGACGAGTGAGTCGGTAAGTGTTCGGAGGGTGACACTGTATCTCCGCAGGAAATAGCCTAGGACACGGCGCTTATGCGGATCCATCTTCTTCAAATGGTCATTCTTGCCGTGATGGTAAGGCCCGAAGGAGACAGTGTGAGGAAGGTAAGCAGCGGATTTCTTCATGTTATCGTTATTGTGAGAAGTGCCAGCACTTGTAGTCATAGCTGCCGGTAACTTGTAGATGCAAGGCTTGCTCCATTGCGCCTTCTGCAACTCTTCATCCAAAACAGGAACATCAACAGCCCAATTCGCCATCGACAACAATTTCTTTGTTTTATACATATACTTTGGTATCTATGTAGCTACTTACCAGTTGAGTAGCGCTTCTTTCTTTGATCTAGCTAGCTATATAGTATATAGGCAACTGTGCATTTGATATGACAGTACTTGCAAAGTTGGGTTCTTCTTTTTGTTCTTTACTTTTTCTTTCGCAAAGGGTGCGTCTAATCTAATTAGCAGACCTTAATAGCCTTTAGATACCTCCAGAAGCAGAAGTCGGAAACAAAATGTTTTGCTTCACAAAAAATAACCTCTTTGTTTCTGAAAATCATTCTGAAATTAAGAACCCAAACTAATTTCTGATTTTTTTGCTTCCCAAGTAGAAAAACAACTTCTGGAGTGGTATCCAAAGGCACTATTATAGTTTATAACCACTTTTCTTTGGATACAAGATGAATTATGACCCGATATTAAGACTGAAAAAAGTACGTCAAATCTTATTTTTAAGCTAGATTAACATTTATCAGATGTACCGCATTGTCCTTTAAAGCTTTCCTGAAATGATTGAAAAGTAATAGCAGGCAATGGATTGAATACAATTCCTTACTTATAATATTAGCAACTGCTACACTTTAATCAGGACTGGAGATAAAAAAGATAAACAGAATAGTAAAAGCAAAAGAAACACCAACAGCTAGCAAATAAGAAACAAAAATACAAATCGAGCAAAAAAGAAAAATTTGTGAGAACTACCAGACATAGAAAGAGATGCCAATTGTGAAGTATACTGTTTGGATGGAGAATATCAAACGAGCTTCGGCCTTAAATTTTGGGTCACATAACAAATTTAAGGATCGAGGCTGTTGTCAATACCCAGCTGATAATAAAATTGTTCTGAGCTACTTAAATCACTTTTCTTGATTCCACACAGAATTCAGATTACAGAATCGTCATTAAAACAGTAGAACAAATTCTTTTCAAACCTTAAAATGCTTGATCACACCATCCACATTGAAAAATTTGTACGTTTGAATGATAAAACCATAGGAAACGAGAAAATGGATCTTCCTGAAACATCACATTGTGACATTGTAGCTCTGCAGAAAACGAAAACAAATTTGTTCAGTTCGGGTCACAGAAACAAACTGTAAAGATGAAATAGAATCATTAATCGGAACCCCATTAGACGGTGCTAAACCTCGATTTTGAACAAAAACTTGGCCAGTTGAGAAAAGAACAATGCACAGAAAAGCGTTTTGAAGTGTATAAAAAGTCTACGTTCACCCAGGTAGCCGCGAACTTCATGGTTTACAGTCAGGAGCTGAATGTCTATTAGAGTATTTACTTAGGGCAAATTCAAAAACAGTCCCACTATTAAGACCCGGTTTGCAAATTAGTCACACTGCTACAATCCATTAACAAAACAGTCCTACTTCCGTTAGTTTCAGGGTTAAGTCGGGTGGGCCCACAAAGTCAGAGTTAAATGCACTCGTAAAATTACAAGCCTGTCCTTAACCTGATTTTGTTATATCTTTCACCATACATCGTGTGACTGGCACATCTCGAGGATACTTTGGACGGACAGGATCACTCAAAACAAAACACCCACTATAACAGTTTAGGGTTTTCATTTAAGATCCATTTTCTTCTCAGCCGCATCTGTCTCTATAAACTCTCTGCAACAATGGCGATTTACAGAAATTCGAGAGATTTCGAGTCATTTTCTTCGCAAACAGATCCTTAATAGACTTTAAAGTCCTTGTCTAAACACTCTGCTGCAAACGAGTGAACCAGATCTGCAACAAGGGTTAACTGCCGGCTAGTAGACTCATGACTGATTGAGATTTGCGAGTATGGATAGAGAAATCAGGAGAAGGAGATGATTAATGGGTCTGTGAGGAATCAAAAGAAGATGGGTTTGTTGTGATTTCTGAAATAACAAGTAGTTGGGTTTTGTATTTTGAGTCCGGTTTCTATGTCAGTTCAGAGATCGAGCAGATGAAGATGGGTTTGTTGTGATTTCTGAAATAACAAGTAGTTGGGTTTGTATTTTGAGTCCGGGGTTGCTGTCAGATGAAGATGGGTTTAATCTTGAAACCCAGAAGAAATTAGAGATGGGTTATTATCATTTGAAGATTTAAAAGGGGTTATGTGGAGTTGGAGTTCGAGAAGCTACAGAAATTGTTGGTAATTTGAGTTTGAGATGAATTTAGGGTTCTTGGTGAGATGTTGCTGATTTATGGGGAATTCATGTATTACAGGGAAGATTGAGAATCTGGTGCAGGGTAGTGATGATTGAAGTCAACAGGGAAGACAATGAAGCTGTAGTTCAGTGAGATGGTGCAGGGTAGTGATGATGGAGTCTAATGGTTTTGAGTAATGGATATGCTGTTGTTGGTGGTTAAGAAGAAGCTGTTACTGCAATGAGTTTGTGATTGTGTTGGAGACAGTGAAGGAATTGATGGTGGTTTGCCTGAGATTTATGCGAAGTTTGGTTGTTGTGACTGAATGGATGCTTGACGCCTATGTATGAATGTTGTTATTGAATTGCGAATGTATCACTGCAGTTGGAAGCAAGAGCTGACAAATTGTTGCTGAATGAAATAATAGATGAATGTTAGGATTAGGGAGGCTGGGAGAATGTGTGCTGCTGAGTTTATAAGATTGCAGGATAGAATTTGTGTTGAGTTGATTTGCAGGCAAGGACTAGTTGTGCCATGAACTGGTTGGAGGTAATGGAGTTGCTGCTTTGTGGTATTGAGCTAAATTGCCAGAGAAATGGAAGAAATTGTGGTGTTTGATGCAGAAACTGAGATGGTGGTGTTGTGTAGATGCAAATGCAGGAGATTGAGTTGAGGTGTGGACTAAAGTGATGAATGAAAGAGAGAAAAGGACTGCAATAAATGAATGAAGGTGCCAAGGCTACTGTTGTAGTGCAGTATTGTGGAGTTGACGGAATGGTTATATGTTGTGGTTCCTGGGATGGAGGATATTTGTAGTGGTGATGGTTATTGCAGCTTAAAGCATTGCATGTGTTGAGCTGAAGCTGGTGCTAGTATGTAGAGATGGGTGAAGTGTTGCAGTTGAGGACAAGAACAAGCTCTGAATTGCAGTGGTGATGGTTGTAGCTGAGTTGAAGTCTTAATGCAGCTAAGCTTGATGTTGTTATGAGATGTAAGTGTTATTTTAGTGAGCTGCAGGATGAACGCAAATAGCTCAGGCCTTAGCAATTAGACTGGTCAGCCTGAGCCAATCTGTTAGGATCTGGTTACAAAATTGTTGTCACGTCAGCAAGATGACACCACGTCAGCGAGATGTCCACCACGTCAGCGATGGGTTAACTATGGTTAACATT
The DNA here is from genome assembly GCA_023531105.1 of Papaver atlanticum. Classification (NCBI taxonomy): domain Eukaryota; kingdom Viridiplantae; phylum Streptophyta; class Magnoliopsida; order Ranunculales; family Papaveraceae; genus Papaver; species Papaver atlanticum. The sequence continues at coordinate 2,645,478 of JAJJMB010007077.1, forward strand.
TGCTTGAGTTAGGAGCGAGGGTATTTTGGGGACAACTAACCCCGTTTTTTTTTAAAACTGTTATGTCTGTTATGTCGGACCAAGTAGGATCAATTTGTAACCAATTTACAAAAGTAGGATCATTTTATAACTGAATTACAAAAAGTATGACCATTTTGTAAATGGCCCATTTACTTATGATGTAGCTCGACCTAAGGTCCACAAAGTCAATTAAACAGTTCCCACAAAGTCAAAGAAAAACTGCATGAGTTCTGTAACTCCTAGTCTCCTATGGAAGATAACTCAAGATTGCAACTTATAACTAAGAATTTTCTACATTAAGACTCTTGACTGCTGAAGAAGCAAAAAGATAGATATCCAGATGCAGTGATACAGAGATTAAGATAACTAAAGTCGAAACATGAAGCAGTACTATTTATTTTTGCTAAGTAAAAAAAATAAAAAAATAATAAAAGTTTACAAGGAAAGAGGTCAGCAGACCCCAAAAAACTCGAAAACTATTTGATATCTGAATAAGGAGTATCAACCCTTTCGATAACACGAAGCAGTACTAGTAAGAGGTATACTAGCTTCATATGCTGATCCATACCCATCTGACAGATGTCAGCCAGTCCAAAAGCACTAGGAAAAACAAGGGTTGATTAAAAGTCCTTTTTCACCAACCACACTCCCTATGGGCTTGCAACAATTAGCTTGTCCTTGGAATATGTACAAGAACGGTAGATTATATTTCTGATGTTTACCTACTAAACTATCAACAATCCTATCCAATAGGACAGGTGATGCAGGGGCAGGTTTAATTGATAGAAGTATAAGGGCTTCAAATCAGTAGTTCTTTGATCCAAGAAGTAACAGACTAAATCTAGGAAAAAGATATCAGTACCATTCAAGGGTAGATAATTCAGGAAGCAGCCAAGGCCTCCTGATCATTCTAGTTGACCACATCTACACTAAGTTGCGAAAAATGTGATAGCAAATAACAAAACGGAGTCGAGGGAAAACATTCAAACAAAAACTACTCCTTACCCTGTCATTACTGTGACACCGTTCTTACGAGCTATATCAAAAATTATTCACCTAATAGCATTAATTGACCACATCTACACTAAGTTGTGAATATGTCATAGCAAATAACAAAACGGAGTCATCGAGGGAAAACATTCAAACAAACACTAAACCTTACCCTGTCATTACTGACGAGCTATATCGAAAACTATTCACCTAATAGCCTTCCGAATTTCAATAAAATGTTCACCGATAACTCTAAATTTAGACAAGTAACCATCTATTAGCAAAATATATCCATACTCAGCATCCACGGTCTGTTAGCGTATTCACATTTATCACCTTCATAACACCTTGGCAACAATGAATCAGGCATAAACAAAAATATACTTATCACCATAATCGTATGAGATTTGAATACAAGACTTGATATGGAAAACTTACTTGTGCAATGTGCATCCTTCCGGACGCCCAAAACCATCGTAACATATATGTTCAGACTGAATCTTAAGGAGATTCCACAACTCATCCTCTTGAGTGCATTCTTCCCATTTGCTCCTTACTATCTTGTACTTCTCGTCTAGGGTCATTAACGACCTGAAAGAAATTACGAAATTTTCAATACGAGTGTTTCATGACATTAATCTATCTACATAAAGAAAACAACAGATAAATCTGTATTAACACAATCATTCTTACTTGTTGATGTCTGGATTTGAAGATTTAAAATTTGAAGAACGCTCTCCTTCTATTATTCTTGCAGAATCTCCTTCTCCTCTTGCCGCCAAAATAGAAACTTACTAATCTGCAGTGGCTCGAGAGAGCAAGAAAGACAGAGAATCTAGTAATGTATGAAAAATAGCTAGTCTTGCACTTATGCAACAACCCCGGTTAAAATAGAAACTTGGTGACCAATCTAGTAAAAAATAGGACTCAGAGAGACCGTATTAATAAACAACTTCATTAACTGATTCAAATGCAACTGAACATCAAAAACATTATTGAGACTGTCATGATACGATCTCCTCTCACATTTTGCAACAATTTCTTCTTCGCAAAAAATAACTGCAGGATTTCTCAATCTAATGCAAAATAAAACACATTCTCGAAAATAACAGGAAAAAGAATACCGACTCTGCCTAAACCATGGATAAAATTTCAGCCATAATATAACTGGGAGAATAAGATCAGTAAGCTGAGTAGGTATCACCAGCAGCACCAGGAAAGATGGTTCTGTAGAGAGAAACTGCAATAGGAAGTAGGCCCACAAGAGCGAGCTGAAGCTGTTCTGAGCTGCTTGTTCTAACTGTGATTTGCCCACTGAGCTTGTTGTTCAAACCAACACGTACAGACACCTTTGAACTCCGCCCAACAGAAATTTGAGACTGGAAGTTACCTCCAACTGCAAGATCACCTCTCCACTTCATCAGGGATAGACCCAAAGTTGACTGGTCTTGCCCAATTGGAAAATCCTTCTCCTTAAGGCGGACTTCCAAATTTGCTCCATATGCTGCTTCACCTTGTGACCGGACAGTTCCTGTGCTTCCTACCAAACTAAGGCGTTTTCCAATAGCAATCTGATCCTCAACTTTGAGCCCCGTTGTCACAGTCTCACCTAAAAATGTTATGGCCACCCCAGCAGCTGTTTTATTCTTCTTAAAGTTTTTGAACTTGGTTTCCCCCCTGACAATGTAGCCAAGCTGCTTCCCTATAGTTTGGATGTCAAATCCTGCTAGGGTTGATCCATTTTCCCCATACTTGGCAGCAACTGATGAATCCAGATGGATGTTGAACTCTTTTTTGTCCTTTGTGATTTGAACAGCAACCACTCCAGGAAACTTACTCATGATTGCTTGACTTTGTTCGAGGCTGACTCCATCATATCCACAATCATGATCCCATCCATGATTGTCTAAAACAGGCCTTGCCAAAAGTTGTGACGTTGGCTCCAAAAATCGGTATCTGTAAGCCGGATTGTCTCCGTCAAAGGAAGGTGGCAAAACCATATCAGGTAATGGAACCGGCACTGCTGCTGGACCATCATTCTCTTGATCGGCATCTTCTCCCATAAAACCTCCTTCTGCTACAGGAGTATCCTTTCCTTTCTTCATTTCCCGCATTCTTTTAAGCTCCTCTCTCAACTGTTTCTTTTGAAGTAGCTTCACCCGATAATCATACTCATCAAAGTATGCTTTCCTCTGCTCCTTACTGAGCTTGGCAATCTGCGATTTTCTCAAAGGTTTAAATGGTGGAAGCTGGTCATACTCATCCTCTTCCTCTTCTTGGTCAGAATCTGACATATCTCCCAACTCAATATCAGAATCACCATTGTCAATACCTTGATCGGATGCAAGTTTGGGGTGAGCCCGAGACTGCAACATTGTGGACAACAAGTACGGCAGAGGTGGAGCACGCACACGGAAACCAAACAGTTTACGGTGATCGAATGGGTCTTGCGGTTTGGATAAGGAATTTGCCTCTGATAAAATCTTCATAGAGTAACACAAAAGTAATAACTGAGGTTTCCATGTTTGCCCATTCGGAAGAACTTGCTGACCTTCTCTGTTTGTTCTACATGAAGGGTGATTTTCAACGAGAGATACAGGATTCATCAAGCTTGGATTCATCATTCGTAGATCTCCAACAGCTTGACCAACTGACTGCTGAACAATATGGGATCGTTGACCAACAAATGTGTCGTAACTTAAGGGATGCCCACTTGGTCCATCTGGTGGTGCAGAAGCAGCATGGGTTAGGGTAACAATGGCACTCCTCCATATAGCCGACCCGAGAGTTGCAGTAATTGACCTCAATAATGGCATATCATTAAGATCTCTGGTTTGGGTATCCAAACGATCAACATAGAGGAGAATATCCAGAGGGTTTTTCTTGGTCAACTTCTTTACAGAAGCTAAGACCTTCTGATTGAAAGCTTGTTCCATAACGGAAGATCTTAGACCTGGTGTGTCAAAGACCCGGATTGTAACTCCATCTACTTTTCCAACAATCTCTTTAACTTCAGTAGTACCAGGTTCAAATGGATCAATATGAGACTTCTTTTCACCAAATATGGAATTTATAGTTGCACTTTTACCCACCCCTGTTTTCCCGAGAACCAAGATGTTCAATGAGAAATCTAAATCATCCTTGCCATCAGCTTCAAGCTCTGCTGCAGTCCTCCTAGCAACATCAAGGCTAAACGATTGACTGGTTTGCCTCCCTGCAGCAAGGAGCAGGCGGTATAGAACCTGAGCAGCTATGGATTCTTCAGGAGATTGCCCTAATCTCTGAACAAGCCTCAAGAACTTCACTCTTATTTGCTGTATCCTCTCCAGCTTCTTCTTTTCTTCCTCACTTAATTCATTCTCTGGTTCTCCTCCAGCTGTGAGATCTGAGGGGGAGAAAAGATTTGGACGAGTTGTCCTGGGAGCAGGTTTCAGAGACCTCGTAGAAGAACCTAATCCAGCCGGACGTTCAATGGAGAATAGCCGAGAACCATCTGGTGCAGTGATTGTGACATTCCCCCCATCTGATCCCGCACCAGTAGCTGCTTTGAGAAGAGCAGCCAACGCAGCAGAATCAAACAGCTCCTTCCCATCTCCCTCCTCGTCAGTATCCACCTCTTCATCTGAATCCATAACAATCTGTCCATCAATTCTTTGAAAAGAGTCTTGAGAATTATACCCACCTGAGTGAGAACCTGATGCTCTCTCCAACTCCTTCATGATCTGTTCAGCAGTTTCAGAACCATCAAACATTATACCTTCGTTTCCCTCATCTGAAGCAGAATCTTCATCTTCTTCAGTGAAATTTGGTTCAGGTTCTACTTCATCTTCACTTTCTTGCTTGCCATCTAATGCTAAAACTGATCTTGGTACTGCAGATTCAGTTGATTCGGTATCACCTGAAATCGCATTTTCCAATTCAACAGCTCTATCTTTAGATTGCGCAGGTACAGTGACGGTATCGCCAGATTGAGTCTCAGTCAAGCCATTTACTCCAGCATCGGCTTTAGAGTCATCGATCACATGTTCGTCCGGCTTGGCTCTTGCACCAGCTTCAGGCTCAGACTTAAGTTCCTCTGGAACCCTAGAAACACTTCCATCGGTGCCTCCGGCACTTTTCTCGTCATCATCATCTTTCTCGTTTTCTCCTGCATCAGTTTTAAGTTGTCACTGCATCGTTCTAAAGTTTCAAATAAATCTGTTACAAACTGAAGATCTTGTTCTACATTACCTGTTTCTAGACTACTTTGGGCATCGGCAATTGCAACAGGTTCTTCAACAACCACTGCTGCTTCTTCGGATTCAACACCATTATTAAGATGTTTCCCTTCTGTAGCTGAGCTGGATTCCACAGGGACAGGGATAGCGTCCACAATCTGAGTCTCAGTCAAAGTATTTACTCCATTTCCGGATTTAGATTCAACTCCAACAGCAGCTTCATCAACCACACGCTCATCAAGCTTGGCTCCTGAACCAGTTTCATCCTCGGTCTTAAGTTCCTCTGGAACCTTGGGAACAATTTCATCGATGCCTCTGACACTCTTTTCGTTGTCATCATCTTTTTCCTTTTCCCCTGCATCAGTTTTTCATTTGTCACTTTATTGTTCTAGAGTTTCAGCAATAGAATTATTTGTGACTGAAAGTTTTGTTGTACACTACCTTTTTCTAGACTACTCTGAGCATCAGCAATTGCAACGATAATATCTTCAACCAACTTCGGTTCAACAGGTTTTTCAACAAACACTGGTGCTGGTTCAGATTGAATACCCGACATAACATCTTTGTCAACCAAAATCTCAACAATTTTGGGCTCGGATCCAATACCATTATCTAAATGCTTCAACTCTGAAACTGAACCGGATTCAGCAGGTGCAACGATAGAGTCCACAATCTGAGTCTCAGTCAAACCATTTACTTGATCGCTGGCTTTAGATTCGACTCCATCAGCACCTTCATCGACTACACGTTCCTCTGGCTTGGCTAGTGAACCAGCTTCTAACTCAGGCTTAAGTTCCTCTGTAACGATAGAAGCACTTCCATGGATCCCTTCAGCAATCTTTTCGCCATCATCATCTTTCTCCTTCTCTCCTGCATCAGTTTTAATTCATCACTATATATTCTGAAGTTTCAACAATAAAATTTGTTACAAAAAAAGAAAAACAGCTCAAACATACCACTTTCTAGACTAATTGGAGCATCAGAAATTGCACCAGCAGTATCTTTGACCAACTTTGGTTCAATAAGTTCTTCAACAACCACTGCTGCTTGTTCGGATTGACTACCCAAACTAACATCTTTGTCAACCAAAATCTCGACAATTTTAGGCTCAGAAACTTTCTCATTTTCCACAACTTCATCAACAGTCTTTTCCAACTCCACCAGAATCGGCTGTTTCGTTTCAACATTAGAATCCTCAGCATTTGATGCATTTATATCTTTAACTTCTACAGGAAATACAGACTTTACTAACTCTTCAACACTGCTTTGACTATCCCCACTACCTGCTTCTACACTTTCTTGAGCCCGCACGTCAGAAACCCCATTTTCTCCCACTTCTAGAGAATCTTTAGTTTCAGTGACCAATTCCGGAACATCAATTTTCTTCTCCACTGCAACCACATCTTTAGATTCCTTCACTTCCTCCTTGGGTGCAGAAACATCAACTTTGTCGGATTCAGTGTCTTTGAGAAATGTATCTTCTGTAATAACCACTGAGGACTCTATAGGGGCCGCCTCAGTAACAACAGGAACAATCATTTCCACAGAACTTGAAACCATTTCCTCAGGTGAGATATTCTCTTCAGCAAACTTAGTCTTCTCAATGACACTTGGAACCATAGCAATACCAGAAACCTCGGAATGAACCTTATCAACAACATCGGCAACAACATCGTCTTCACCAGAAACCAATGCTTTTGGTATCATCGATGACTCAACCGAAGGAATTTTAACAGAAGTCACTACATTAGAAACATCGGATAACCCTTCATCATCGTCTAAACCACTAACAAAACCCTCATCATCCTCATCATCATCACCAGATAACAAAGCTTTAGGTGGAACGAATACCTTGTCATCAACCAACGAAGAAGGAGAACGAACAAAAACAGGCTGTGGGGCTACAAAAGGAACAATCTTTTCTGTACCCAATAACATATCTAGGGTTTTTTCATCTGGGTCTGCAAGAAAATTTCTATCAGAAGAAGTAATTCCAAATTCATCTTCTCCACTCAGAAAACCTTCTTCTTCCTCATCGGAAGAAGAAATAACAATATCACTATCACTATCAGTACCAACAAAACCAATATTTGCTACTTTAAGACTACTACCATTGATTTTAATAGGAGTTTGATTATTATTATCAATATCAGAATCAAATGATAAAGGGGCTCTAATTGGTAAAGCAGCAACAGAAGAAGAATTTATACCTGATGATGTATTTTTCAATTGAGATAAAGATTCTTCCTTTACATCTTCTTCTTCAGAAGGGGGGTTTAATTGAGTAGTAGATAGAGAAACAGGATTATCCATTGAAGAAGAGGGGGTTTAGGGTTTATTCTTCTTCTGTGTTTCTCCTATCTATCTAGTTTCTGATAAGTATGCGTGGGGTTCTCCGTTTGTATATCTCTCTCGTGAGAGGATTAGAGATGGGGTTGTCAGTTCTGGGCGGAGAAGTAGAGCCACACAGCAACGAAGCAGAGGAGGCTCTTCGATAAGGTTCCTTCTTGTTGTTCTCTAGTACTGTCAAGTAACTATATACGAAAAGGATGTGTAATTTCTTTTTTACTGCGAGAAGTGAATTTCGATTGGACTTCTTGTATGATCAGGTCAGGTGTTTGTGTCGAGAGCGTATGCCCGCCGTATCCTATGAGCCCAAAAATGACAGGAGGCATCATGTTATCGGCTGTTGGACGACGATTTTTTTTAATAGGAAAGATAAGATAAATTGACAAAAAGGAATTACATGAGAGTTTTATCCTGTTGGATCAAGGTTTGGATCCAGTCAAGGAAATTCATGGAATACTGAAAGCAAACAATTTGAGATCTTGTAAACTTAGATAGACTGTCTGCTAAATGATTTGCATCTCTGTGAACATATGTGCATGATCAAAAGAAAAAGGAACTAAGAATGTCTAAAGCATCTCTTATTATGTTGTGTGTTGTCCACTTCACAGCGGTGTGTAATCCATTCACTGCATTAATCACGTTTAGGCAGTCGCCCTCCAAGTGCAGCTTTGCCAAGCCTTTTCGTTTTGCCCACAGGACTACATTCAATAAAGCTTGTGCCTCTGCCTGCTCAGGATTTATTGCAGTATCTGCACCTCCTCGCAATCCATCGCAGTCACCTGCAAAATTCCTAGCTATTAGAGCCCATCCAGGGTGACTATTATTGTCTACATATGATGCATCAAAATTAATTTTCATATCATTAGCTGGTGGAGACCAGCAATAATGAGTCTGTCTTGTAACTTGATTATTATTGGAATGTACAAGCAGGGAACTCCTCCAATCATTCATCTGCATGATAATGGCATTAGCTATAGTATCAATATTGGGATTAACATCATCAAAAGTTTTAGCACATCTTGCCTTCCATATGAACCACCTACAGAAAGCCACTGTTTCATACTGTCTAAAATCCAGAACTATTGAGGTGTTACCTGTTGGAAAGAAATGACTCACCCATTGATGCAAATCTGTAGTTAAGAGAAAATTAAACAGACTAACATCTATCTTGTTCCAAATATTCCTTGCAACATTACAGGAAACAAACAGATGCTGAGGACACTCTACATTCTGGTCACACAGAGGACAAGTAGTACACTGGTACTAAGTGATTCTAGCAAGTTTAGACTTAGTTGGCAAACATTTGTGTAGAAATTTCCACATAAAATGTTGGATTCTAGGTGGCAGTTTATGTTTCCAGAAAGAACTCCATTTGATGCCCATATCATTTTTGTTGGGACTGGATTGTCATTCAGAATCACTTTATAAGCAGATTTCACTGTAAAATAGCCATTGTTACTTGGTTCCCATCTCAGTTTGTCTTCTCCATTAAAAGGAATTCTAATCTTTAGAATTTCATTCACAATATTGTTGTCAAATAAAGCATTGATAGTATCTAGTTTCCAGCATTTCATCTCCTGGTCAATTAGTTGACTCACATACACCATATTAGAAGAGAAAAATGGGTTGAGGGAGGTCTATGCATATTTGGAATCCAGTTGTCTTTCCAGATATGCACAGACTTACCATTACCAATTTCCCAAACATAATTTTTTTGATTATTTCCAAACCTGTGCAGATTCCCTTTCAGATCCAAGATCCCTGCTTAGAGACATTGTCACACACGGGGTTAGAATTAGTAAAGTATTTACCCCTAAGGATACTAGTCCATTTATCCTATGGATTCTCAACCATTCTCCAGGCTAATTTAGCTAAAAGAGCAAGGTTTAAAATATCAGTTCTCCTGATATTTAAACCTCCTAAATCCTTTGGAAGAGCTATGTCATTCCATCCCTTAATATAGCAACCTTTTTCCCCTTCTTTTTTACCCCACCAAAATCTCATTTGTAAACTATCCAATTTATCAGTTAGCTGTTGGACGACGATTCGATTGGGCGATAGATTTATTATTTTATTCATTTTCTGATGTTTAGGTTTATATTTGATGGTAGTTGGCAAAGTTGTTGCGAACATAATTGTGAATAGCACAATGGTATTGGCATACTAGGTACAAACAAAAATTTAACACATGCATTGAATGGAGTTATGTAAACACAAATTCTAGTCAAGGAGAAGGAGTTATGCTAAGAATACAGTAATGCAAGATGCGGGATACGTATGAGCTCCTTTTACATGGTCAAACAACAGACAGGGAGAAGCAAATATCTGCGAAAGAATTGATAGAGCCTTGATCTCATACCAATGGATACAGATATTTCCAGACACAAAGGTACTTCACTTACCTAGAGTGGGTTCAGATCACACCCCTATCTTTTTAGACTCTAACCCGGAAAAAAGGAAATTACAAAATCCATTCAGAATTAGATCTTGGTTAACTCATCCAACATTATCTTCAGTAGTTTCGGCGTTTTGGAGACTCCATTCGGATAGACATTCCAATATTGATCTTCATTCGAACCTTAAACTCTTTTCTTCGGATTTAGCTCATTGGAACTCTGAGGTTTTTGGAAATATTCACAAGAATATAAAAACACTAAACAATAAAATAGAGAGTATTCATAGAGTAGAAAATATTTCTTCAAACGTAAAAAAAATAAAAAAGCTTCAAGATGAACTAGGAAAATGGTACGAAATAAAAAATGATTACTATCACCATATTTCGAGGGATAAATTTTTTAGTGAATATGATCAAAACACTGAATATTTCCATGAGACCACTTCAAATAGGAAAAGGATCAATTCAATCAATTCTCTTAGAGAGTCATCGGGGCTATGGTTATCTGATAGAGACCAAATCTACTCCCTTCTTGTCAATCATTTATCTCAGATTAGTTCTTCTCAAATGAGCAATTATGATATTGATATCTCAAACATAATCGAGCCTTGCATTTCTGAAGAAGAGAATTCCTCTCTCTGCGAAATTCCTTCAAAGGAAGAAATATGGGCTACTATTTCTAACATGAATCAATAGGGAGCTCAGTACCTGGACGGTTTCCGACCCGGTTTTCTTAAAGCGAACTGGGACATTTTAGGCAATGATATTACTTTCGCAATTCAAGATTTCTTTAAAACAAGGATATTAAACCATAAATTCAATCATTCTTTTATCACCTTAATCCCAAAAATCTCTACTCCTCAGACCCCAGCAGATTTTAGACCCATAAGTCTAAGCAATATTATCTACAAGATAATTTCTAAGATTTTAGCTAATAGACTAAAACCTATCCTAAACAAAATTATATCCCCCAATCAATCTGCCTTTCTTCCGAGTAGACAAATTACGGATAACATTATCATATCCCACAAACTCCTTCACTCGATGAGAATTTCAAAAGCAAAAAGGGTTACCTTGCTCTTAAACTGGATCTTTCTAAAGATTTCGATAGACTGGAGTGGAGATTCATTAATAAAGCACTTTTATCTTTGGTTTTACCTCCTCTTGGGTAAATCTAATCATGCAATGCATTTCAGCCACGTCCTTTTCAATCCTCCTTAATGGTTCTCCGGGTCTGACTTTCAAAAATTCTAAAGGATTAAGATAAAGAGATCCTCTCTCCCTTTATCTTATTCTAATCTGCATTGAAATTCTATCCAGACTATTGGAAAAAGCAATTGCGGAAAAAAGTTATCCGGGCTGAAAATCAATAAAGACGCTCCGAATATCTCTCACCTGTTCTTTGCAGATGACTGTTTTCTATTCACAAAAGCAGATTTATGAGAAGAAAAAAATTTAGACATTTTATCCTCTTTTGGAGAAATAACGCAGCAAATGGTAAATCTTCAAAAATCGGGAATATATTTTAGCCGCCGCATTCACCCGAGACATGGAAAAATAATTGCGAAGATATTAAAAGTTCAGATGATGACCAAAATGAAAGGTATTTGGGGACTCCTCTATTCTTTGATAAGAATAGGAAAGAGATACTACTCTACTCTCTAAGGATGGAAATCGTAACTACTCTCACAGGAAGGGAGGACGGTGCTCTTCAAGCTTACCCTACCTACCAAATGCAAGTATTAGCCTCACCAAAAGAGACTTTAGATTAATGGACAGAATACAAAATAAAATAAAATTGGTGGAACAAAGATGGGTGAAAAGACAAGGCGGCTTTATAAAAGCTTTGACCGGTATTTGCAAACCCATATCACAAGGGGGTTTAGGCATTAAAAACCCTCACCAGTTCAATTTAGCCCTTCTAGCCAAACTGGCCAACAGACTAATTTTTTAACCGGATCAATTATGAGTTAAACTTCTAAAAACAAAATACTTTCCAAACAATGGCGAATCTATAGTGGGCCAGTGGGGTCACTGGCCCCCTAAATTTTCTGAAAAAGTAAAATTTGTATGAAAAATTCGTACGAAACCAGCTTGTGCCCCTACTTAATTTATAGAAAATTTCCGTATAAGATGGTACTTTTGAAACTAATTTCCAACTTATACACTTATCCAATTCCAAACAATACAAAACTACCAAAAAATTAAAAATTACTTGTAGATACAGTTCTTATTTTACATGTAATAAAATGATTTCCTTAGGTTTAAAGTTCATATAAATAATATGGGACTAATTGGTTTTCGACTACATCTATTCCATTTATTAGTAAGGTTCTTGCTGCTTTTCACTCAAAATTTTCATTGTTTCTTCTTCAATTACTTAATTTTTCTGTCGTTTTTTTACTGATTGATGATAATGGGTTCACTATAATGGTAGTTGAATATCTTTTTTCCCACTAGATTTTTAGTTAAGATCTCCGAGAATACTTTGTGCCCCATTGAACTTTTGTTCTGGATTCGCTACTGTTTCCAAACACAAATCCGCTAGAAACCTGTAGATCTTTTAATCTTTCCTGGATTTGGACTAGTATCCAAAAAGGTATGAATATTATAAAGGATAACTTCGTGTGGCAAGTTAAAAATGGAGAATCAGCAAAAATTTGGGAAGACAAATGGATTCCCAATGAAAATTTAATTCAAAAACCGTCGGATATAGGAGACCAAGTTCTAAAAATGGTAAAAGAGCTAACCACACCCGAAAACAGTTGGGATATAGAAAAATTAGATGAATATTTCAGTCCAACGATTAAAGAAAAATCCTTGCAATCTCAACTCAAAGTGAAGAGAAAGATAAGATGAAGTGGAGGCACCACTCTTCCGGAGCATTTTCAGTGAAAAATATTTATAATTTCTTTAACAATCAGGATCAATAAATTGACACTATGGTTAATTTCCCATGGAAGAAACTATGAAAAATTAAAACAATACCAAGAATTAAATTATGCGTTTGGAAATTAGTGCAGAAGGCTCTAACAACTTCAAGTAGACTTGCAGCTCATATGAACAATATTTCTGCGGACTGTCAGATGTGTAACGCTCAAGTTCAAGAAAACGAACAACATTTATTAAGATTTTTCCCTTTTGCGGGAGCCATTTGGTATGGGTTTCTTTAAGCTTTATTAACAACCCACCTTTCCCTGACTCAATAAGCAATTGGGTCAAAAACGGGTTAGAAGATCCGAACTATACTCATATCAGACAAAATTGATACTGTTCTCTGGTTTATGTGGAAACACAGATGCTGAGTTGTCTTCGAAGGAAAGGATTACACTCAGCAGCTTCAATATCAATCACGAGAAAACTTCATCTAGAAATGGAGTGGTATCAACTCCAAACTGGACTTCATTAAACACGGATTGGATAATTTTTATAGATGCGGTTTTCAAGAAAGAAGGTCTATCAATGGGTTTTGCCTTTATCTTATATTCAGTGGACCAGGAGGAATTCATGCATATCGAAGCAGGCTCATATAAAGCAATGACAGCAGTTTATGCAGAAGCAAAGGCAATGCTTAAAGCTACATCTTGATTAAAAAATAATATTATATCTACTGTTTCAATTGTCACGGATTGCAAAAGTATTGATGATTTCATTAACAAGAAGTATAAGGAAATATCTTGGGAAGCAAAAAAAAAACAATAAAAGAGGTTGAAGCGAATCTGGGTACTCTTCCTCAAGCCAAGGTAAGATATATTAACATAAAATATAACTCCGCAACGGATACTTTAGCTAAGGAAGCAAGAATCAAGAGCCTCCAACATTTATCTTAACACATTAGAGAAAAAAAAATTAAGTCAAGTATTTTATCTAATGCTTTTGAGAAAAATGTTGTTGTAAACCTTTTGTACTATATTACTTGATCTATAAAATTACTTCTTTTCATCAAAAAAAAAACGCAAAATTAAACAACCCTTTAATAATAATACCACATGGATTATGATTTACTGATTTTTTTCTTATCTCACTCTCACCTGCTTGCTGCTTCAATTGTAGTTTGAAATCCTTTAGGGTTGAGAAGTAGACGAAAACTTAACTTCGAAGTTTCCGTCGACTTCTTTCCTGACCGTGTTTCTTTTGATTTTGAACTTACCCAAAACTGTTGGGCGATAAAATATAATCCCACGGTAGCTTAAAAAAATCACCTTGTGCAAGAGCACAAGATGACGGGCTTTAGAACCGGCCCTGTTCGGAGTGATGGTATAATCGGTTCCATGAGCAAAACCTAGTTTCCATGATTCACATATTTCTTCATGATGTGTGTGAATTAGGGTTTTGGGTTTGCTAAGATGAGAAGCTTCTAGATGTCGACATTATTTGAACATGTACATAACTCTTATCATTAATTCTTCAAAGATATTCCTTCATACTCAAGGTGATCCCAGATCCGAAAAAGTGAAAAGCATTTAATTATGATTCTCATCATATATGTTTTAATTACCAGCAATTAAAGCATATCCTCTTGAAAATATTATTAGTTAATGTGCTAGACTAATAATAGAAGTTTTCTATGAGAGTTTTCGGAAATATGGTTTGGCATTTAAGCGGAAATAGGAAAACTGAAATTAGGTACTTTAATGAGAATATTTTCGGTTTTGGAATTTCCTTGTCGTCCAAGCCACCTTGGTGTACAAATACTTGAGTTTTCATTTCTTGCAAACTATCTTAAGAGCCAGGAAAACTTCCTTGTTTCTGGTGGAGCCGTCTATCTGGAGAGGAAGGTTGTTAGAGCATTGCTCGGTCGAACTCGCATGCGTTGCTATCTCAAGCATGTTTGTCAATGTTAGTGATCAAAACTATAAATCTTGATTTCTAGCCTATTTATAGATGTCTCGGACTAGGACATAGATTGTGTAGTTGAGCTTAGACTTCACGGCGTTCATCTTTTGAAGACGAAGAACTACTAAGGGAGATTGTGGAACTTCATCGACAAAAGGTATGTGGAGACTGAAACTCATCTATCACTTTGAAAAGTCTATTTCAACTTTATCTCCTATATTGAGACATAAGTCGTATTACGATATAGTTTTGTATATACACATTTGAGATTTCG
Organism: Papaver atlanticum; assembly: GCA_023531105.1. Taxonomy (NCBI): domain Eukaryota; kingdom Viridiplantae; phylum Streptophyta; class Magnoliopsida; order Ranunculales; family Papaveraceae; genus Papaver; species Papaver atlanticum. Next base: position 2,660,560 of record JAJJMB010007077.1, read on the forward strand.
AGATGAGTTTATCTCGCTTACATATTTCTCGAAATATGTGTTCGCAAGCTTTCGTTTCGACCTAGTTCATCTTATATCATGTGCAAATTTCCGAGTAACATCTTACATGGTTTGTGTGATACAATCATTTGGTGTAGTCTTGGAATGTTTCGTTAATGATTATTTCAATATCTTGAAAATTGCTTCGATGTTAATAGTGTGTGAAAACGGCTATTGTCATCCTTTAAGAAAGTTTTAATGATTGAAATAAAGAGCTTAGAATCATGTAACCATGTTTGGATATAAACATAGTGTGTTATCACATTTGTGTGTAAATCCAAGAAATCGGGAACCTGAAGTATGCATACTTGTATGCGTACTGGTGGTTGTTGGATGTCTGGGCAGGTATGCGTACCCGTACGCATACTGGCGGAAGTTTCACGTCCATGAATTTCTGTTGGAGTTGGAGTGTGAATAAGTATGCGCACCCGTACTCGAACTGGCGTAACCAACCTCAGCCCGGCTACTTAAGTATGCGTACCTGATAGGTGCCAAATATTGCATAATTATATATCATTTTATTGGCAGTTATCCCATTTCATTTGCTTCAATTTCCCATTTTCTACCAAATTCTATATTTGTACTGTTTTCGAATAAATTCATTCGTACCAAGTTATTTTTGTAGTTTTAGGTAGTTAAATAAAGCTTGAATGATCGGAGGAGCGAAAAGGAGTAGCAATTGGTGACTGATGACAAGTGAAGAGGCGAAACAAGGTATCTACAAGGCAAAGAAGAAATGTTAGAAGAGTGTACCAAAGATGCCACCATAACTGGCAATTAATGGTCCGAAACTCGCATATGAAAGGAGGTGTGTTTTGGTCTCTTGTATACCTAAGCTAGGTACAACTGCTTAATGTCTAAACATTCCCTTTAATCACCCTTCCCATTTCACTTCCAGAATCACGAGAAAACCTTTCTTCTTTATTTGGTTTCTCTCGAACCAACACCGACAAGAGTACCACTCCTCTCTGCTGCCAAACCTCCATCATTACCGACCACTCTATGTCTCTCGCTACTGCTACCCATATCTATCTCTTCATTACCCTTTCTCTGCCTAAACCATCATCCACCCGCTTTCTGTTTCTCTTGTCCCCATTTTAAACCTAGCCCTATAGTATGAATTGAACATCAACAGGATGGCTATGGTGAAACAAGCTAGTAGCAGAGTTTGTCGAATTAAAGGTCTGGATTATGAATTCTCTGCAACGCTGACAACATCAGATCATTTGTGAAGACAATAGGGTGGCAGTTCAGTGGTGAATTAATTGTAGTCATATCAATCCCTAATTTCTGCTTTTGTAATTGTTGACTATGGGGATTGATTGATAATTGATGGGAACTTTTGTATAAATAGGGAGGAGATTGTGATGTAAAACTCAAGCCCGGACTAGCCGTAGCAATTAGCAGTAGTAAATTAGGTTTAATTTCATTTTGTATTATGTTCTAAACATCTTTGCTAGGGCTGAGATAAAGCCCTTAGCTTACTGTTAGTTGCTTATGTTGATGAAAATGTTCATGTAGAGCTTAATTGAATATGATTCAGTTTAGTCTTCATGTTGCAACTTATAACTTTAACCTAGTATGTCTTGCATTCTAGGTTGTTAGAACAATTATTTGTTGTTGCATCAACTCATGCTTCATTGGCTGTTTTCAATTTGTGATTAGTTGTGCCATAATAAGAAAACTAATACTAGGAATTGATACCTTAGTTGTGACTAAACTATCCATTTGAAATCACCTTAGATACGCGGCAGACTCGAATCTTCACCACTATCTGTTGTAAGGAAAAAAGTAGTTTCATTGGCTAAAGTAGGATCTAGCGTAGGTTATGTGGTAGATTCAATTGCCCTAGTACTCCCTACTTGACTGTTTTCGACTCTCATTGCATCCCTATTTCTGTTCTATTTTTAGTTTGAGTTTCTTAACAATTATCTTGTCGTTTCGACACACAAACCCCCCGTTGTTACTTCTCATTTGAATCAGTATAGAAAGACCTTAGAATCAACTCTACATCGCCCTAGTCTCTGTGGGATCGACCTGTATTTGTTCTGTCTACTATAGACGCTGTGCACTTTCAGTTTATTACAATTGTAAGTTTCTTTTCTTAGCCTACCAGTACCCGTTTGCATACTTGAGTTGGTTACTTTCTAAAATCGGTTTTACATGAACCTAAACATTTATAAATTAAGGAATGCAATCTCTGCAAACCGTGGCTATAATGTTCATGTATTGATTCGAGTGAATCAAATCGATTTTGCTTCAATTGTGTTCTTGTATACTTCTATGAGAATATAACAATTGAACGGCTCTTTAACTAGTTTCATTTGAGTCATTTGAACTAGTTATGGTTAAGATGAATAAGGTTGATATGAGAGTAATCATATGGCTAACCTCGGTTAACTATTTGTGAGTCAACATGGTGTACACGTTTAGGTACGGTTACATAAACCTAAATGAGGGTACATTTAATTTGTGTGTAACAAGCTAAGTTCGATCTAACGGTTGAAAGATATTAGCTTGGTTGAATCAGGTTTTTCATCTAACAGTGAATATTGAATGCTTTGTTACCAAGGTAACTTGGATTGCAAACCCTGATTTGAAAACTATATAAAGGAGAACTCTAGCAACTGGGAAACCTAATCCCCACACTTCTGTGTGTTACTAGTTGCATAACTAGAGTCGATTCTCCTTTAACCTTAGGTTTCTATCGAGACCTTGTAGGTTAACGACTTCAAAGACTTCATTGGGATTGTGAAGCCAGACCCAACTATTTTCTTTGTAGTTGCGTGTTCTGATCTTGCCCGATTTTATCGTATTGAGTACAATTGAAATAATTGACTCGAGATTAATTTCTCCGATAGGCAAGATAAAATAAATCACAAACATCTTCGTCTCATCGTTTGTGATTCCACAATATCTTGTTTCGCTAGTCGATTAAGATTATTGTGAGGTGATTGATAATTCTAGGTTGTTCTTCGGGAATATAAGACCGGTTTATCAATTGGTTCCTGTTCACCTAGATTTATCAAAAGACGAAAACTCTTGGGTATTTCTGTGGGAGACAGATTTATTCAATCTATAGACTTTTTTGTGTGAGACAGATCTGTTTATCAAGTTTTCGACTTTGGGTCATAGAAACTCTTAGTTGTGGGTGAGATCAGCTAAGGGAATCAAGTGCGTAGTATCCTGCTGGGATCAGAGACATAAGGAACGCAACTGTACCTTGAATCAGTGTGAGATTGATTAGGGTTCAACTACAGTCCAGTCCGAAGTTCATTGGTAGTAGGCTAGTGTCTGTAGCGGCTTAATACAGTGTGGTGTTCAAACTGGACTAGGTCCTAGGGTTTTTCTGCATTTTTGGTTTCCTCGTTAACAAAACTTTTGGTGTCTGTGTTATTTCTTTTCCGCATTATATTTTGTTATATAATTGAAATATCACAGGTTGTGCGTTAAGATCAATCAATTAGATAATCCAACCTTTTTTTGTTGATTTAAATTGATTGACACTTGAACATTGGTTTTTGGTACCGTTCAAGTTGTTTCACATAATAATCAGGCTCACGGATTTCTATCTGTTTGATTTGCTGATTACATTGTGAAACAGAGATATAAACTCTTGTATATACTTTTCTCTAGATTGAGTCTGACTGTCTAGTTGATTCTCTAGAAAGTATATTAGAGTAAGTCCTCTCAGATTGCCAAACGAATTGTTGGGTGTGGTTGTTGTACCCCCGCATTTTCAATTGGTGTCAAAGCAGGCAAAAACGTTTAAGACCTTACAAGTCTGTGTTTCTAGCGATCTGACTCTATGGACAGTAGTGCTATCTCAATAAACGCACCACCAGATCCAGGGATTTTAGAATTCTCTTCCATGACTGATTTAATAAAATATGTAGAAGAAATTCTATCTAAACCTCCGCTAGGTTTAAAATCTCTTGAAGAGTTTTCAGGGCTTGAAAAGAATCTTGAGAGTTTATCTCTTGATGTTGAGTTATACCTCCAGAAAGAGCAAGAATCTCTTGATAAGCTAAACCAAGTTATGATGAATAATATTCATGTTAAGGTTAATCTTGATTTACTAATTAGTAAGAGCAATGCTCCTCCTCTGGGTAATCCATTTGGTTGTGACAAACTAAACGAATTATAGGAGGAGTTTAAATCTCAGTCTTTAGACTGCATCATTTCAAAGCATAATTCATCTCTTTGGTCAATTCCAGATACACCCAGTCAAGATAATAGTATTGTCTTCTTTTATGAAAGAGTTAGGATGTCTCTTTTTATCAAAAGAGTTTCCCTATGCAGTACTAAACATTATCTGCAGACATTGTTTTTATTAAGTTTTAAAATGAGACATCAGGGACTCAAATTTTTGGGTATCTCTCTAAAGTCTTTTGTAAAACTTGTAAAAACAGATTCTTGGATGATTCTTAACTTTGTTGAATGCAAAATTAGTTGGAAAGAAACTCTTTCTTGGTGCCATGGTGAGCAAGACATTGTTCACCTCAACACAACTTGATTGTGTTGAAAGTGCATCCTCACCAAGAAATGCCCTGTTATGTATACGGTGAAGGAAGCACAAGAATTGGGGCACATATATTATGTTGGGTATGATTTTGAATGTTTGGTAACATTGTAGAATTCGATCGGATTATTCTAAAAAGGTATGTCTCTAAACTTGAGCAAGTTTTATGATGATCTACATACCTTGTGTATCGTTCATGTCTACCTAACTTGATTTGTGTTTAAGGTTCTTAAATGTTCCGGTTTGAAAATAGTTTTTCAGGATGTTTTGGCTTCATGGTACACTTCAGGTATGCATACCAGTTTACAAATGAATTTTTGTAATGAAATCCAGGGAAATTTGTTTGCATACTAGTTTTCATGCTGAAAATCCGTTTGCATACCCGTATGCATACTGGCCTGTAGACGTCGATATTCGGTAAACTTGTTTTGGCCGTAACTTCTTCGTACGAACTCGGAATGACCTCATTCTTTTTTCATTCTCTTCCTCTTTGAATTCAATTCAAAATGAAGATGAGAATTACTGAATTTGGATGAGTTAAGATTGGTCTTTGTCTTGTCTCTTGTTTTTGAGTATTTTGCTCCGTTTCGTCGCACTTGTTCCAGTTCTCTTGGACTTGGGCACTTGGATTCTTGGAGTACTACTCTTCTAAGCTCATTTGTAGCTTTTACAAGAATGTTGTTGGTGAATCACAAAGAAGGAAGTTCAAGAATGGACAGCAGTACGCATTGCTATGGGATTCTTGAATCTTTACAGTCATCTTATGTGAACTATGGTGCATGGTCATTAATGACTTTGTATGTTCTTCTTTGATAAGAAAATCTTTTTATACGCCTTTGGTAGCTATTATTGGTGTAAATCCATGCGAAAAAGATTGATTCTACCCTCTAAGGACAAATTATCTTATATGTGCATTATAAGTTTGTCTTATTGTCTAGGAAACTTCTTATGAGAATTTATTCTTGTGTTTTAAGAAGGATAACTAGGGTTTGGAATAACCATCATTGTGAGTACACATAGCTGTTGCCAACATTTTCATCTTGCAATGTTTTTAGATTTATTTATTTAAATTCTAAAGTTTATTTGGAAGATAATTTTTGCAGTATTAATCTTTATGGTTTATATATTGCAAAGTGTTATGGGATATGTTGTTTATGTCCGTAAACCTTGACTGTCCCATACTTGTTCAAAAGTTAACTCTATTATATATCGGTATGAAAGTATTGATAAAAGATAGAATGAACTTTTGACTACAAAAGTTAAAGCCTTTTATATCATTATTTTGATGGAAGAAAGGATAAAACTTTTGTTTACAAGGATTAAGTCTATTATATGTCATTGTGCAAATAGTGATGAAAAATAGGATGAATCCTTATGCATTCCGCAGTATTGGTCGATCTCCGATCCACACTTGTTTGTGCATATACTGTGAGGCTCCGTAAGTTCTCTTATGTCGAGCATGGCCAATTGAATTGATCATTTTTGTGGTTGATTCAATTGAGATTTTTGGATTCAAATCCATGTTTTCATGTGATTTGGTTATGTCCAAAGAAATCCTTCTTTTCTTGTAAAAGCAAGGTCGCCTTTGTTGTTCTTTCGGTAATGACATTTTATGGGGGAGAGTTCTTTTTGAACTTGTGCTTTATTTCCAAATCTTTGTGGGAAGTGCGGCTGTGGAATATTATAGGGGTTATCTTGTATCTTTATAAATTCCTTGATGAATGCATTTAGCTTCGGCTTTATGATTGCATCTAAATAAGTTGGTATGTTATTCTCTTTTGGTCATGAAGTATCTCTATCATGAGGATCCCACTAGTTTTCGTACCTTTGCCAATTTATATTGACAAAAAGGGGGAGAATTAATGTGTAGTTTCATACTACGAATACATATGGTTTACGGATCATTATGTAAGGGGGAGTGGTTTTCATGTCGAGATGAAGTATTGACTAAGGGGGAGTGATACATATCACCATATTATTGTTGTCAAAGTTGTGATACAATTGAACTTTGATGCTGTGTAATAATACTATGACAATGTATAACAATGATCGAGAGCATTTGTTTTCTCATTGTTATCGCTACGGATCTTCAACAACTAAGATGCTGAGTTGAACACGGTTAGGATCATGGAGTACTTGGAAATAGACTATTTATAGATGTCTTGGACTAGGACATAGATTGTGTAGTTAAGCTTAGACTTCACGGCGTTCATCTTTTGAAGACGAATAACTACTAAGGGGAGCTTGTGGAACTTCATCGACAAAAGGTATGTGGAGACTGAAACTCATCTATCATTTTGAAAAGTCTATTTATACTCTATCTCCTATATTGAGACATAAGTCGTATTACGATATAGTTTTCTATATACACATTTTAAATTTCGAGCTTAGTTTATCTCGCTTACATATTTCTCGAAATATGCGTTGGAAAGCTTTCGCTTCGAACAAGTTAATCTTATATCATGTGAAAATTTCCGAGTAACATCTTACATGGTTTGTGTGATACAATCATTTGGTGTAGTCTTGGAATGTTTCGTTAATGATTATTTCAATATCTTGAAAATTGCTTTGATGCTAATAGTGTATGAAAACGGCTATTGTCATCCTCTAAGAAAGTTTCAATGATTGAAATAAAGAGCTTAGAAGCATGTAACCATGTTTGGATATAAACATAGTGTGTTATCACATTTGTGTGTAAATCATAAAAAATCGGGAACCTGAAGTATGCATACCCGTATGTGTACTAGTGGTTGTTTGATGTCTAGGCAGGTATGCGTACCCGTACGCATACTGGCGGAAGTTTCACGTCCGTGAATTTCTGTTGGAGTTTGGACTGTGAATAAGTACGCGCACCCATACGCGAACTGGCGTAACCAAACTCAGTCCGGCTACTTAAGTATGCGTACCCGTTTGCATTCTTGAGTTGGTTACTTTCTAAAATCGGTTTTACATGAACCTAAACATTTATAAATTAAGGAATGCAATCTCTGCAAACCGTGGCTATAATGTTCATGTATTGATTCGAGTGAATCAAATCGATTTTGCTTCAATTGTGTTTTTGAATGCTTCTATGAGAATATAGCAATTGAACGGCTCTTTAACTAGTTTCATTTGAGTCATTTGAACTAG
>JAJJMB010007077.1:2668259-2697809 GCA_023531105.1 Papaver atlanticum
GGGTACATTTAATTTGTGTGTAACAAGCTAAGTTCGATCTAACGGTTTAAAGATATTAGCTTAGTTGAATCAGGTTTTTCATCTAACAGTGAATATTGAATGCTTTGTTACCAAGGTAACTTGGATTGCAAACCCTGATTTGAAAACTATATAAAGAAGAACTCTAGCAACTGGGAAACCTAATCCCCATACTTCTGTGTGTTACTAGTTGCATAACTAGAGTCGATTCTCCTTTAACCTTAGGTTTCTATCGAGACCGTGAATTTCTGCTGGAGATTGTGAACTGGAAACAAACTCAAACCGGATACTTAAGTATGCGTAACGGTATGCATACTTGAGTGGGTTATTTTCTATAAACGGTTTATTCGTGAACTAAGACATATTTAAACTAAGGAATGCATATTTGCAAACCGTGGCTATAATGTCCATGAATCGATTCGAGTGAATCAAAATCGTTTTTGCTTCGATTGTGTCTTGTATACTTCTATGAGATCTAAGCAATTGAACAATTCTCTAACTAGTTCTTTTGAGTCATTTGAACTAGTTATGGTGAAGATGAATAAGGTTGATATGAAAGTGCTCATATGGCTAACCGTTGGTTAACTACTGTTTAACCAACTAGGTGTACACGTTTAGGTATGGTTACTCAAACCTAAATGAACGTGCATTTCATTTGTGTATAACAAGCTAAGTTCGATCTAATGGTTGAAAGATATTACCTTGAATCTAATCAGGTTTTCATCTAACGATGAATATTGAATGCTTTGTTACCAAGGTAACTTAGATTGCAAACCCTGATTTGGAGACTATATAAAGGAAAACTCTAGCAACTGGGAAACCTAATCCCCACACCTCATGTGTGATACTAGTTTTATAAGCTAGAGTCGATTCTCCTTTAACCTTAGGTTTCTACCGAGACCCTGTAGGTTAACGACTTGAAGACTTCATTGGGATTATGAAGCCACACCCAACTATTTTCTCTGTAGTTGCGTGGTCTGATCTTGATGTTTCGATCGTATTTGAGCAAAATCGTAAGATTGGCTTGAGATTAATTTCTCTGATAGGCAAGATAGAAAAGTAGTTACAAACATCTTCGTCTCATCGTTTGTGATTCCACAATATCTTGTTTCGCTAGTCGATTAAGATTATTGTGATGTGATTGATATTTCTTGGTTGTTCTTCGGGAATATAAGTCCGGTATATCAATTGGTTCCTGTTCACCTTGATTTATCAAAAGACGGAACAAAACTCGTAGGTATTTCATTGGGAGACAGATTTATTTATTCCTGAAGACTTTTTTGTGTGATACAAATTTGTTTATTAAAGTCTTCGACTTTGGGTCGTAGCAACTATTAGTTGTGGGTGAGATTAGCTAAGGGAATCAAGTGCGTAGTATCATGCTAGGATCAGAGACGTAAGAAGCACAACTGTACCTTGATTCAGTGTATGATTGATTGGGGTTCAACTGCAGTCCAGACCGAAGTTAGTTTGTAGTAGGCTAGTGTCTGTAGCGGCTTAATACAGTGTGTGTTCAATCTGGACTAGGTCCCGAGGTTTTTTTGCATTTGCGGTTTCCTCGTTAACAAAACTTCTAGTGTCTGTGTTATCTCTTTTCCGCATTATATTTTGTTATATAATTGAAATATCATAGGTTGTGCGTTGAATCGATCAATTGGTAAATCCAACCTTTGGTTGTTGATTGAAATTGATTGATCCTTTAGCATTGGTCTTTGGTACCGTTCAAGTTAATTTCTCTTGTATTCAATTAGACTCGCAGATTTCTATTTGCTTGAGTAAGTATTGAATCGAGAAATTGAGATATAACTCTTTGATATACTTTTTTATTAAGATTGAGTCTGACTGTCTAGTTGATTCTCTTAAAAGTATATTGGAGTTATTCCATACAGATTGCTAAGCGAAATATTGGGTGAGGTTGTTGTACCCCCACTTTTTCAAGTTGTCTAAACTATAAGTCTTGATTTCTAGTCTACTTATAGCTATGTCTCGGATTAGGATAGAATGTGTAGTTTAGCTTTAGACTTCACGGCGTTCATCGATTGAATACAAAGATCTACTAAGGGGAGCTTGGAGGAACTTCATCAACAAAAGGTATGTGGAGACTTGAACTCATCTATCACTCAGAAATCTATTCTATTCTATCTCTTATTAAGACTAAGTCGTATAGCTATATAGACTTTACATTATACACATTTGATATTTCGAGCTGAGTTTAACTCGCTTATATCTTCCTCAAAATATGTGTTGGAAAGCTTTTTGCTTTAACTATGTTCATCATTATTCTTGACGAAAGTCAAAAGATGATCATGTGAAAATCGCCTTGTAACAACTTACATGATTTGTGTGAGACAATCTTTTGATGTAGACTCGGAATGTTTCGTATTGATCATTCGATCACTTGAAAATTGCTTATAAGCTAATAGTTTGTGTGAGACAGCTATTGTCGTCTTCTAAGAATGTTTCAATGATTGAAATGAGAGTTTAGAACAATTAATCATTGTCTTGATATTGCACAGTATGCATACCCGTATGCAAATTGTTGTAAGAATAATTCAGGTCTAGGAACCAAGTATGCATACCCGTATGCGAATGGTTTTAACTGTTAAAGTCCGGGAACCAAGTTTGCGTACCCGTTTGCAAATTGTTTCACCTGAGTTCGGTCCGAAACGACAGTATGCGTACCCGTTTGCGAACTGTCGGAAAAGATCAAAGTCCGGAACTTAAGTTTGCGTACCCGTTTGCAAACTTATGTGGTTAAGTTCTAAAATCGGTTAAGTATGATTTCATACTCATGAACAAATACATTTATATTTTAAGGAATGCAATCTTTGCAAACCGTGGCTAAAAAGTTCATGAACTGATTCTTTTGAATCAATCCGATTTTGCTTCATTTGTGTCTTGTATACTTTTATGAGAATATAAACAATTGAACAACTCTATGAGTAACACAATTAGATTCATTTGATCTAGAAGTGTTAAGATGAATGTGGTTAACACAAAAGTGTTCATATGGCTAACTTCGGTTAACTGTTATTGAGCCAACTCAATATACACGTTTAGGTACGGTTACCCATACCTAAATGAAGGTATATTTCATTTGTGTGTAACAAGCTAAGACCATCTAACGGTGGAGAGATATTGCTTGGTTTTAAGCAAACTTAGCTTGAATCTTAAATCAGGATTTCATCCAACGGTTAATATTGATTGCTTTGTGACGAACCAAAAAATTACGCTTAGCGCCCCAGGGCGCGCATGCCATAACTTCCACGATGCGCCATGATGATACTACGGTCCGGGCCTTAAAACTAGGCAAATGCACGTTCATATACCCTTGCAAGCATGCTCGTGGAGATTGATGTAGCTAACTTAGCTTCCACACCGTTCCAAGTTACCCTTGTTCTGCAAAGGGTTTAAAGCCATTGTGGCTATGGTCGATGCATCTTGCATGCATCACTGGCCTTAGAGTCCTTTACCTCAATGTAGGACATTCATCACTGAATTTCCTATCTATCTGAGTAACTATTGTATTTCCTCTTCACTAAGCTTCGGCATTGCTGAGAGCATGCAATTGTTTTGCTCGTGCCAAGGGTGCCTCAATCAGGATCATGCCGTACTTTTCTTAGGCTTATGCAAGCTCCGCTAACTTGCATATCGATGTAGATTACTTTCGAGGCCATGCCCAATGCGCCATTGTTACATGCCTAAGTCAAACAGCTTGATTGGAAGTATGAGCATCCACTGGATGGCATGAAACTTGCCTCATCAAGTCTGGACACAATCATCTCTTGCATCGAGCTGCCGAGCTTAGATAATATTAGGGGCCAAAGTGATGGATCGGCAATACTACAACTCATTGCGGATGCCTACGTACCCTTCCCTACTCTAAAGGGATCAATCACAGACCGTAGTTCATCCTCGAAGGGACAGCAACTTAAACCAACTCGTTTGCAAGGACATGGCCAAACAATAATGGTAATGGCATAGTCCGTATAGGCCGTTCTGTCAAAATGCACAATGATTATGCATTATCGGGTCCACGGCGTGGCATAATGATGCCTTCGCACCATATGCCCCATTGTCCAGGCTACGGAGCTATAAATGAGACTTAGGCATCATTTATACTCTTCCGGCTAAGCTATGAAGCTTACTTGGTGCATGGTCCGCATATGCAGCTTCAACCAACTACCCCTCCCTATATATGTTAACTTGCAATTTCTACAAGTTAGAATAGGGGAGCAAATTGGCATGCTTGCTTCACTATTCATGGCCGTTGTCATGTATTTCTGAGTAATCGATGATGATTGCCGAGTTTACTTCAGTGTTGCATAATGATTGTGCAATATCCCTACTGCTGGATCGCTCTATCGTATTGCACAATGATCACGGACAATGGTTGCGCATGATGATTGCGCACAATGATTGCGTGAGAGCCCTCTTTGGTCTGATGCATAATGATTGTGCAATATTGATTCTAAGCCAATAACCTTCATAATGCGCAAAGGATGCGCTGCAATACTCTAGGCCATCTACCCAACTGGCATAATGCATCATTTGATGCGAGATTTGGCTCTTGGCTAAATGCCAAACATAATGCGCCATTTTGGCGCGGTATCGGCCTTAAGCCAATCTACCTCTTACCAACCAACGAAAGCTTTGGATGAAGCTTCATCTCAGGCCATGGCGCATCTTTTAGCATGCGCCATGCTAAAACTCAGGGTGTTACAGTGATACTAGTTGCGACTAGAGACGATTCTCCTTTAACCTAGGTTTTTCCTAAAACCATTATAGGTTAACGACTTAAAGATTTCATTGGGAATCTGAAGCCAGAACCAACTATTTTCTCTGTAGTTGCGTGTTCTGATCTTACTTGTTCTATCGTATTGAGTACTATCTTCTCTAAGATTTGCTCGAGATTTATCTCCGATAGATAAGATATAAAAAGTAATCACAAAGCTCTTTGTCTCATTCTTTGTGATTCCACAATAACTTGTTCTACTACCATATAGTTAAGTTATTGTGAGGTGATTGATATTTCTAGGCTGTTCTTCGGGAATATAAGACCGGATTATTAGTTGGTTCCTGTTCACCTTGATTTATCAAAAAACGGAACAAAAACTTCGTAGGTATTTCTGTGGGAGACAAATTTATCTATCAGAATAGACTTTTCTGTGGGTGACAGATTTGTTTATAAAGTCTTCGACTTTGGGTCCTAGCAACTATTAGTTGTGGGTGAGATCAACTAAGGGAATCAAGTGCGTAGAGTCCTGTTGGGATTCAGAGACATAAGGAGCGCGACTGTACCTTGATCAGTGTGAGATTGGTTAGGGCTCAACTACATTCCAGTCCGAAGTTAACTTGTACTAGGCTAGAGTCTGTAGCTGCTTAATACAGTGTGGTGTTCAAATTTGGACTAGGTCCCGGGGTTTTTCTGCATTTACGGTTTCCTCGTTAACAAAACTTACGGTGTCTATGTTATTTATTTTCCGTATTATATTTTCTATATAATTGAAATATCACAGGTTGTGCGTAGTTCAATCAATTGGTAAATCCAACCTTCGGTTGTTGATTGAAATTTATTGACACTTGGATATTGGTCTTTGGTACCGTTCAAGTTGTTTCTCATAATAATCAGGCTCATGGATTTCTATCTGTTTGATCTGCTGATTACATTGAGAAACAAAGATATAACTCTTGGATATATTTCCTTGATTGAGTCTAACTGTCTAGTTGATTCTCTCGGAATTATATTGGAGTTAGTCCATACAGATTGCCTAACGCAATATTGGGTGTGGTTGTTAGACCCCCGCTTTTTCAGTTTGGACACCAAGGAATTTCCAAAACCGAAAGTATTCTCAAGATATGCAATGAGTGGCAAAATTCGGTTTCCTAATTCTAATAAATGCTTGTCAAATATTTCCGACAATCTCTCAACAGAAAATCTCCAATTAGTAAATGCACATTACTAATTTTTATTCTCTAGAGCTATGCATTAATTGCTGGTAATTAAAGCATATAAAACCAAAAACCTTAATTAAAAGATTCTTAATTTATTTCGGCATAGGATCACCTTGAGTACCAAGGAATATCTTTGAACAATAAATGATAAGAGTTACTTCTCGTGTTCAAAGTATGTTGACATCTTTTTCACTGCAAATCCTTATTTCATATTTACATGGATTTGCATTTTTGGAATCAGTTATACCACACCTCCAAACAAGTTTAGAATTGGTTTGCCTATATTCCAAGACTACTATGTGATTGATCAAATCACATACATGGGTTCAATCAGTTATACCAATCATTAGGATCGGTTATACCTAAATATGGAAATACTTGTGATCGGTCACACCAGTCACTAGGATCGGTTACACCTGTAATACCTTGTATTTTTAGCTACTATTTTTGTTCGGGTTTGCCCGAGTTAGCTAACCATGTGGTTTAGGTAGTTTCATTTGTCTTAGCCTAGCTGGGTTGTTTGGACTAGAAAAGACTAGAAGTTGGGATGAAAATAGAGTCACCTAATATATTTTATTAAGTAAATAAAATGAATAGAAAATGAGAAAGGCAATTAATATAAATAAAGAAAATACTAATGTTGTGATTGAGGAGAATCATAGGTGAAGGAAGGAGATGTAGAGACAAGAAGGAGAACCATCATATTAGAGATATTAGTAGTTCTATTACATAGGTTACATTATATACATATAAATGGGTAACTAGATGGACCACACATCCATGGGTTGTAGGCCCTGTAATACTCCCTCTTGTGCGGTTCAATAACAAAACTTTATACATAGTGCTTCACATATAGTTCTTTGAATGTATTTCTTCAAATAAAGTCCTCTCCTTGATGGCTTGTGCCGAAATCAATCGCCTCATTAAAACTTTGACAAGTAAAAACCCAGTGGGATAAAACCTTGGTACAACTCTTCACATGTATTACTTCACATGTTATCTCATACTTTACATGTAGTTCATCACATGCAATACGATCTTCAAGAACCAACTAGTATAAATTAATTGCCTCGTTAAAACTTCGTCAGGAAAAACCCAGAGGGACAAAACCTGAACTAAAGAAAAAGAGTACAATATTAAGCAAACTTATAACATAGTTGGACTCGAATATGTTGCCTCATTAAAACATTGACAAGGAAAACCCATTGGGGAAAAACCTTGACGAAGGGAAAAGAGTACAACGTGACAGATGCAAGTAAAGGTGATCAGTTGCAGATGATCACTTTGTTCCATTGAAGTTGACTATTTGCTTCACAACTCCTAAGGTGGAAGATCCTCGTGGGAAAGACAATATCCTTAGTTAGGAAATTACTTCCCGGTGTTTGTTGTTGTTTCTTTAAAAACCTTGCCAAGTAACAAAACCCTGTGGGAAAAAGTAACCTCGGTGAAGGAAAATAGTTCAACACACCATTAAATGCTTCCCCTGATGTCAGACAATTTCATTAGTCTAATGTAGTCAAAAGGAGTTTATCACACTTTACTTGGGTGAATTGAATGTTTATAAGACCCTGTTGTTGATTCTGGAAGTTACGTTGCTATACAGACTATCGCGTTTCATTTCTTTGATTCGGATATTTTCAATAATATCAACGCGATCTTTATGTCTTAAACGTTGAACATACTTGATGGTTTTAGTGTTGTCTCGCTAAAACCTTGTCGAGTAACAAAACCCTTTGGGAAAAAACTATTCTCGATCGAAGGGAAAAAGAGTACAACACTACTTCAATTTTGAAGTAAAATATGTCGACATCATATCCTTGGATCCTCCCCCTGATGTCGACATCTCCCCCTGATAACTTTCAGAGTTGTTCCAGACAGTTCCTTTAGTCATGTATTTTTCGAAACTGAATATTCGGTAATGACTTAGAAAATAGTCTACCATATCTCCCCCTGATTACTTTCGTTGGAGAAGAGATTATTGTTCCTTCATAATCAACAACTTTTGGATTGCACTTTCATTAGCATTCCTTTTTTATGTTTTTGCAGGGATAAAACAAATTTATGTCCATGGTTACTTATAAGTACATGATTACAATCATTATACCATTCCAATGACGTTGCGTTGGCGTTGAGCTATATCTAGCTAACAAGTTCCCTGAGGATGTAAAATTTAATCGAGTACATTATTATACTAAGTACAACAATGCGTCTATTGTACTTAGATATGGGAATTTCATCTCCCAACACATATTCGTCATCTTCCTTTAGACGAATTGGTCATTTACTTACATTTGAACCTCGACTAACCATGGGAGTGCTAGCAGGATGCATGTCCTTGTTAAATTTCCTGATAATGGACATATGCAAACTGGTGGAATAATATACCACAAGCTCGGTCTTCTAGTTCAGAACATAGATAAGATCGATATTTCCCAGGATTTTCATCTCAAATTCAGATTTTAAATAGTTTGTAAGATCTTTTATTCCATTAAGAGTACTTATCATGTCCATACCGTCGACATAGATAGCTATAAATCTGAATCAGGAACTTATTTAATACCCATGGCACAAAACCTTACTGGTTTATCCCTTCCCAATCAAATAGTCACTTAGACGGGTATACCACATCCGCCTGATTGTTTAAATCAATAAGTGAGTGTTCCAGTGTAACTGCAAACACACTCCGTGGTTTAGAGTCATTCGACTTGGGAAGCAAAAGGCCATCATGCACTTTTGCAAATATCTTTGAGTCTAAATCTCCAGAGATATAACCACATCTACTATGTTTCAAGTTCTTTTTAAACTACTAAGCAAACTAATTAACTGAATATTATGATGTTCAAAAGAGTAAGCGATCCAGGGGTTTGTGAGAAACCTCGCGCCACAAGGTGATTCTTTATACTTTAAGACCTTATTCTTCTCACTACACTTTTTGACAAATAACCACGTATGTCCCACAGGCTTTACACTTGGTTGGTTAGCACTACCACACCAAATACCCGTATATTTGTCAAAGAACTAAGTTCTACCTGAATTGTGTAGGCCAAATATGCTATTTATTTGAAATTAATCAAAATAAAGCATGGTTCGATCTCATTGTGCTCTACTTATGGAGCAAGTATTTATGGATTATATCATCACTGTGCACGCATGATCCTTCCATTGACTCATGTGTATTCTCATAATCCGTCAGGATTTCATTGTTCTCTATAATCATTTAAAACTTCGGAGCGTCCTCCAGTTTGATTCATGGACATATTCAGAGACAATCTTATGAGATGATTTCTGATGATATAATAAGTTGTGCCTTACTCACCTACTTCCTTTCTAGGTGAGGATTGATCGAACCAAGTGGTCTCTCCAACTTCCTTTATGGAGCCACGGCCTCAACTACACTTCCATTGAGTGTAGTTGCAACACCTTAGTCTATGGTGTATATCCCTTATTGAGGATTTGTAACCTTGCATGTAGGTTTGTAGCTGGTATGTGTGATCTCTTCACTTTAGCGACATCAGTGTACATTTTGAAAATCGATTATTCTTTGTCACTTCACATTTACATTTGTGGAGTACATGAATCAATATGAGACACAGTGGGAACACACCACGAAAATTTCTGTCGTTCCTTTAGAAAATACTTTTTCTTATCTCCCCTTAACTACGGGAAGACTGTCTCATTTAAGTGATAACTCGCAAATCTAGCGGTATGAGATCTCCTGCCAAAGGTTTTAAAACGCGGATAATTGTTAAGAGTAAATATCCAACATAACTACTTAATCGTTTTCGTGACCCGTCATAGTACGATGTGGACTCGTAATGGCACATATATAGTGCAACCCAAAATGCGTAAGAACACAAAATGTCAGGCTTATATCCAGTTACCAACTGGTATGCAAAGAATAGTTGACCAATTGTGGGTCTAAAACGAATAAGTGAAGATGCGTGTAATATTGCATATTCCCTAAGCAGTTAAAGGTAGGTTTGTACGCATAACCATGCCTTAGGCACCATCTGTAACCTTTGATGATAGCCTTTACGAGACCATGGGGTATATGATGCTCTATATTGATCCTATTAAACATGCAATAACCATCAATTCCTTTTGATGTATACTCTCTAGCATTTACAAGGGGTGGTGAGTCCTTACATGTATAATAATTTTTCAAAGCAACATTACTTGCGAACTATAACCAGTCCAAAATGTCAAAAATCCACGAGAGCCATAAGTCACTTTAATGGTCCGCATTCTGCATGGATATTTTTCTAAATATCACCTCGTTTTGTTTGTAATATGGATTGTTTACCATTTACATCTTAGGATGGTCTCGATCCTGTTTTACTGAAGACTTTATAAAATGAGTGATATGCTTTCTTACTTAAAAGTATAATGGGAAGGGGGAGTTTTGCATCTAGTACTTTAGAAAACACTTATTTTATTAAGATATATGCCATTACTTCGCATTCTGTCAATATTTTTCCCGTTGTCTCGTCCACTCAAACACAGTGATGTACGCATGAGTCATTTCAAAACGAAACATCATGTCACAACCCAAGTTCCTTTATGGTTATGTCAAAGCCTGTATGAGTCAATTCCCAACATTTCATCGTTAGAATCAATATGGATTCAATAATCCAAATACTATAGTGATTTACATTTCACTAGTTGACTCATTAGTTTCTCTAAAATATATTTCCTATCAAATATATTAGAGACTATAAAAGATGCAATCAATTACATTCTCACCACTGTGAGGTTCCACATGATATCCATTTGCATGGGTTTGTTTGGAATTTAACAAGGTGTGATTATCTCTCGGTACATGTAGAGATTATATGACGTCTTCGTTCTATCTTGACAACAAATTTTTGAGAAGTGCTGCGCTCGATGATCCAGTTCTCATAGTTACATTATAAGGAAATAGTTTCAATAGCTAGTGTACATTCCTTAAATTAGTGGGAGAAAAACCACTATCAGTGAATCTTGA
This sequence comes from Papaver atlanticum, assembly GCA_023531105.1. Lineage (NCBI taxonomy): Eukaryota > Viridiplantae > Streptophyta > Magnoliopsida > Ranunculales > Papaveraceae > Papaver > Papaver atlanticum. Next base: position 2,679,217 of record JAJJMB010007077.1, read on the forward strand.
GAGATTTAATAAGTGGTGTGGCCTTATTACGTAACAAAAATGGGATTCAACTCAAGTACTTTAGAGTGAATATATGTTACGTTTCAGGGGGGATAATATACTTTTCATCCAGATATATCTCAAGTGCTGTAAAGAATTTTTCGTCTCGTGATATATAATGATGTACTTTTCATAAGTGCTAAAAATGGGTCTAGTTCAACTGAAATCAAATGGCTAGGCAAAGTTCTTCTTGCCAATAAAGTTGACGTCTAAAGTATTCCTACAGAATCTATTGTTACTATGGTACCTGCATTACATTGCTTGTACCAATACCAGTAACAAGATTCATTCCCAACTCTTTTATTTTGATGCAAGCTAGAATTACATCTTAGCTTGATCCAATGTTCGGTTGATACTTGTACTCTGGTGTCATTACTACCGGGTACAAAAATACATCTTTGTCTCATAATATATATATGTCCATTTTCACATGCTTCGCATGAGTCAGTACATCTAACCCTCATTATTTCGGGGTTCTTTCCATTTTCAATTTTGCTACATTTAGCATAATTTGAGAAATTTCTTTATCTCAACAGGCCAAGAGAATCTCACTACACATGTCAACCACTTACTTTAGGTTGAATAGATTACTAAAGATAGTTCTCTTGTTGTTATACTTCAACATATACTGGTTCGTTAGTATCATGGATGAAGTAGAAAAATAGGAATTTTCTGACTTATATCACTTTTTGTGGGTTCTTCCACAAAAATTGGGATACATGTGACTTTATTTGCAACGTATCTTTTGAAACTACTGACTCTTTAATAGTCGAGCAAGTGGATTACATCCCACGGAACATTCAAATAAATACATTGGAATCGAGTTGGTACAATCAATTGAACAAGAGACACCATTCAACTATAACTAATATCATATTCAAGAGAACAAAATAACAAGACCAAAATTCTTAATGATCAAGATCAACAGTCATAGTTTAAATTGACCGTCTGTATGATATGAAATTATCTTAAGATAAAAAAATAGAACTAAGCATGTTCTAAAAACAAATACATAAGCCCAACAAGTATATTAAAAGTTACATACCTCAAACTTTGGTTTCCGTTGTATATAGACAGAACCGGAACGACCTTATTCACGCACGGCCCAAACCCAGAACAGGAGCAGGACGTAACAGAACAGGACAGGTTGAATCGGTCCGGGCTGAACTAGACCGGACCGGGTTGTACCGGGTTGACTGGACCGGACCGAGTGCCCTTCTCCTCTTTCTCCACGAACAAACAGGGTTTACAGAAACTATTCGTTTCCCACCGACGAGACCAGCTTTCTCCTCCTTTCCCATAGGATTAATACCTACAGATTGCGAACATAACACAATCAATCACGGAAATTACTATTATGAATAATATAATATTCATAAAAACTAAATTGTTATTGTTATCGTTTGATTGGCTATGGTACAGCCGTTTAGGACAGGTTCAAATCAATTTCCAACCAATTAATATGATATAAAACAGATTCAAACATCAAATCATTTCCTAGCGATTTGATTCTAGGGAAAAGAGAAAGAAAAAAATATATAGGAAAAAATAAATCAAACTTAGCTTATTTGATTCTGGTGATTATCGTCAGCTCTGCGGTATAGCTTCGTGCATGATAACGTGATTGAGGAGAATCCGAGGTGAAGGAATGAGATGTAGAGACAAGAAGGAGAACAATCATATTAGAGAGATTAGTAGTTTTATTACATAGGTTACATTATATACATATAAAGGGGTAACTAGATGAACCGCACATCCATGGGCTGTAGGCCCGTAACATGTTGATTATTATTAGTAGTATAAATTTTACATTAGAGTTTTGGAGAGAGAATTGAGAGATTAGAAAACCAAAAGGCTAGAGATTTTCGGAGGAGAAAGCTATGGAGAGGAAGAAGATGAATTGGAGCTAGGGTTATTGAGGATAAATTTTAATTAGAAAAATCAGTGGAGGATCAATAGAATTGAGGTAGAGTGCGAAACCTTTTCTCTTTAGGTGTTTTTCTTTGGTGTTTATTTTATATGATTTTGTATTGCTATGATTAAGTAATTTATTTGAGTAAATATGTACCTCTTGTTGATGATCAGGCTTCTATTATTGATAGAAAACATGATTAGGTATCTCTTGTTAAAATTTGAGAATTTTTCAATGTAAGTTCACCGTTGAATGTTTCTTGTAATTTGGATAATAGTTTCTGAAATTCTGGACAGTTTCGTTTTGATGTGGTTTTGATGTTATTAGGAAGTATTAATGATGTTAAAATGATTTGAAGTCTTAACAAAAGTTGTAGATAAATATATTATATTTCATTTTGCTTTGGATTTGCTTGATTTGAGACTAATATGAATTTATGGTGAATAGTTTGGTAAAATGATGTTATCTGCCTAGATTTTGTGATGCGTTTGTAAAATCAATATCTTTTGATTGAGCCGTTAGTTTAATTTTAAATTTGGATATGTTATACATGATGGTGTCATAAATGTTCACTAAAATTTTGAGGTAGATCGGACAAATTTATCACTTGAAACACATGATGTAAAATGTCTGCAGTTAGCGTGTTTGATTAAATGCTTGAGATAAATGCATAATGTTTGTAGTATGTTGTTAAGCCATGGTTACTTGTATTGTTTGTAAACGATAGGTGGACGTACGAACCAAGGTTTTTGTACCGTGAATGAAACGGGTGATGATCCCCGATAGAAGATTGGTATGATCCCCATAGGAACTTTTGTTCCTGACCATCGATGGAGGCTGTCTGTGCCGATAAACAATAGGTGGGAGTACGAACCAAGGTTTTCGTACCGTGAACTCATGGTTTCTCTGTAACTATATAAATACGTGAATAGATGTGTTGAATCATTTATAAATGACTTGTTGACAATTATTTTGGTATTGTAAACTCATGTCTTGTTGTGACAATATTAATTTGTGAATCATGTGTTGAAATCTAAACTAAATGATTTGTTGGAAACATAATTGGTGTTATGAACTCATGCGCTGAAACTTAAATGGATGAATTGTGAATTGATGTGTAAAATTCAAATGGATGAATTGTGTTGTTATCAATGATGTATTGAATCGTAAATTGGATTACTTGTTTGAAATATTATTGATATTGTGAGCTTGTTAATTGAATATATAATTGAATCCTCAAAGTTGTGCAAAGTCTCTTGTTGTATGTTCTCTTTGATTGATTGATATTTATTTTCACATCTTTAGAGAATGGGGGTGCATCCTATTGAGCTGCTATCTCACCCCAATTGACATTTCTTGCAGATTTATTAGAGTTGCGCAGCGGAAGCTAGGAATGAGTAGCTTAATGATTGAATTGTTTACTTGTATTTGTTTGAAGTGTAAATTGATATCAAATGTTTCATGTATAATATTGTGAAGGGTAAATTTAAACCTAAGAAATGATATTTTTTCCTATTAATTAAATTTGATATATTAATTTGATTTAAATAAAAATAAATTTTTAAGTCTCTTTCCGACCCGTAACGCTTCGAGTTCGGATCTCCATATGGGTTTTACCCTGATCCGGAACTCGGGGTGTTACAACACCAGTTACAAGGATCTCCAAAAGTTAAGCCTATTATGTCATTATGCAAATATTGATGGAAGATAGGATGAACCTTTGTTTACAAAGATTAAAGTCTATTACATATCATTATGCAAATAGTGATGAAAAATAGAATGAATCTTTGTTTATTCCGCAGTATTGATCTTCCCTGATCCATATCTTTATGTGAATACTGTGTGGCTCCGTAAGTTCTCTTATATGAGCATTTCCGATTAAATTAATCATGGGTTCTCTTGTGGTTAATTTAATTGAGATTTTTGGATACAACCTCATATTATTATGTGATTTGTTAATGTCCAAAGGAATCATTCTTTTCTTATGAAAGTAAGGTCGCTCTTGTTATTCTTTAGGGAATGGAATTTTATGGGGGGAGAGGTCTTAATTGAACTTGTGCTTAATTGCCAAATCTTTGTGGGGAGTGCGGCTATGGAATATTATAGGGTTTATCTTGTATCTTTATAAACTCCTTGATGAATGCATTTAATTTCGGCTATATGATTACATCTAAAAAAGTTGATATGTGCTTTTATTTTGGTCATGAAGTATCTCTATGGAAATTTCATTAGGATCCCACTAATTTTCGTACCTTTGCCAATTTTATTGACAAAAAGGGGGAGAATTAATGTGTAGTTCACACTACAAATACATATGGTTTTCGGATCATTATGTAAGGGAGAGTGGTTTTCATGTGAGATGAAGTATTGACTTAGGGGGAGTGATACATATCACCATAACATTATTGTCGAAGTTGTGATACAATTGAACTTTGATGCTGTGTAATAATACTATGACACTGTATAACAATGATTAAGAGCTATTGTTTTCTCATTGTTATAGCTACGGATCTTCAACAACAATGATGCTGAGTTGAACACATTTAGAATCATTGGAGTACTTGGAAGTGACGAAGACTTCGAGTAATGTTAAAGAACCAAGGAGATCAAGCATTTGGATTAGAAGCTGCAAAGTTTATTTATTTTGTATTCCATATGTATAGATAGTTTTGTCACTAAAATTGATAAAGAGGGAGATTGTTAGAGCATTGCTCGGTCGAACTCGCAAGCGTTGCTATCTCAAGATTGTTTGTCAAGTTTAGTTGCCAAAACTATAAGTCTTGATTTTTAGTCTACTTATAGCTAAGTCTCGGATTAGGATAGTAAGTGTAGTTGAGCTTTAGACTCCACGACGTTCATCGAATGAAGACGAAGAACTACTCAAGGGAACTTGTGGAACTTCATCAACAAAAAGGTATGTGGAGACTTGAACTTATCTATCACTCAAAAGTCTATCTACTCTATCTCCTATTTGAGACAAAAGTCGTATTGCTATATAGACTTCAATTATACACATTTGCTATTTCGAGTCGATTTTATCACGCTTATCTATTTATCGAAATATGTGTTGGTAAGTTTTCGCTTTAGCCAAGTTCATCTTTACTCGTGACGAAAGTCATGTTGATTATTTCAATAACTTGAAAATCGCTTTGATGAAAATAGTTTGTGAATAACATCTATTTTAACATTCTCTAAGAAAGTTTCAATGATTGAAATGAGAGTTTAGAACAAGTAACCATGTTTGGATATAAACATAGTGTGTTCTAACATTTGTGTAAAAGTCCAAAATTGGGAACCCAAAGTATGCGTACCCGTATGCTTACTAGCGGTTGTTGGAAATCCGGATAAGTATGCGTACCCGTACGCATACTGGCGGAAGTTTAACGTCCGTGAATTTCTGCTGGAGTTTGTAAGTGAAAAACAAACTCAATCCGGTCGCTTAAGTATGCGTACCCATTTGCATACTTAAGCAGGTTACTTTCTAAAATCGGTTTGTTCATGAACTAAAACATTTATATAATAAGGAATGCAATCTTTGCAAACCGTGGCTATAATGTTCATGAATTGATTCGAGTGAATAAAAATCGATTTTGCTTCGATTGTGTCTTGTATACTTCTATGAGATCTAAGCAATTGAACAACTCTCTAACTAGTTCATTTGAGTCATTTGAACTACTTATGGTTAAGATGAATATGGTTGATATGAGAGTGTTCATATAGCTAACCTCGGTTAACTACGGTTGCGCCAACATGGTGTAGACGTTTAGGTACGGTTACATAAACCTAAATGAGGGTACATTTCATTTGTGTATAACAAGCTAAGTTCCATCTAACGGTTGAAAGATATTACCTTGAATCTAATCAGGTTTTCATCTAACGGTGAATATTGAATGCTTTGTTACCAAGGTAACTTAGATTGCAAAACCTGATTTGAAATCTATATAAAGGAGAACTCTAGCAACTGGGAAACCTAATCCCCACACCTCATGTGTGATACTAGTTGTATAAGCTAGATTCGATTCTCCTTTAACCTTAGGTTTTTCACGAAACCCTGTAGGTTAACGACTTAAAGACTTCATTGGGATTATGAAGCCAAACCCAACTATTTTCTCTGTAGTTGTGTGATCTGATCTTCCTATTTTCTATCGTGATTTAGTACAATCGTAAGATTAGCTTGAGATTTATATCTCCGATAGGCAAGATAGAAAAGTAGTCACAAACACCTTCGTCTCATCGTTTGTGATTCCACAATATCTTCTTTCGTTAATCGATTAAGATTATTGTGAGGTGATTGATAATTCTAGGCTGTTCTTCGGGAATATAAGTCCGGGTTATCAATTGGTTCCTGTTCACTTTGATTTACCAAAGGAAGGAACAAAAACTCGTAGGTATATCTGTGGCAGATAGATTTACCTATTCAATAGACTTTTCTGTGTGATACAGATTTGTTTATCAAGTCTTCGACTTTGGGTCGTAGCAACTCTTGGTTGTGGGTGAGATCAGCTAAGGGAATCAAATGCGTAGTATCCTTCTAGGATCAGAGATGTAAGGAACGCGACTGTACCTTGATCAGTGTGAGATTGATTAGGGCTCAACTACATTCCAGACCGAAGTCAGCTTTATAGTAGGCTAGTGTCTGTAGCGGCTTAATACAGTGTGGTGTTCAAATCTGGTCTAGGTCCTGGGGGTTTTCTGCATTTGCGGTTTCCTCGTTAATAAAATTTCTGGTGTCTGTGTTATTTCTTTTCCACATTATATTTTGTTATATAATTGAAATATCACAGGTTGTGCGTTGAATCGATCAATTGGTAAATCCAACCTTTGGTTGTTGATTGAAATTGATCAATCCTTGAACATTGGTCTTTGGTACCGTTCGAGTTATTTCTCTTGTATTCAATCAGGCTCGCAAATTCTTATTTGTTTGATTGCGGATTGAATTGAGAAATTGAGATATAACTCTTTGATATACTTTTCTTAAGATTGAGTCTAACTGTCTAGTTGATTCTCTTGTAAGTATATTGGAGTTAGTCCATACAGATTGCTAAGCGAAATATTGGGTGAGGTTGTTAGACCCCCTCTTTTTCAATTGGTATCAGAGCAGGCAAACACTATAAACCTAATAAGTTTGTGTTTGACTGATCCCTAAAGTCTGTCCTTATGGGTAACTTCTTTGGGAAACTTGCTCTCGGTATCTATAACGCACGCCAGAAGTCCTTAAAGATTGTTCAGAAATTATTATGGACTAGTCATTTGGCTTCTCATGATAATCTCATTACATCTAAGACTTTCGAAAAGTTAGATGTTGAGATACAATCTAGAGAAAATAAATAAAAGGTCCTCTAAGAAAGGAAGGTTGAGAAAACGTTCTTTACGCTCAAAGATATGGAATCTCATAAGATTAACCCTTAATCTTTTTGAGGAATACTATCATGATGGATCAATGGACAAAGATCTATTTAGAGCATTTGAAAACGTTTTTAGATTCTTAGAAAAGCTTAATTCGGTTAAGAATAAGAATCAATCTGATAAAAGTTCGATATATGTCAAATCATGTAATCATGATGTATGAACTAAATATGTGGTCAACTCAAGCGGGTCCAATAAAACGGGTTCTCTTGGTTGTAATACAGCTTTAAATTATCAGAAAATTCTTTCTTTTGGACATATGAGAAAAAAATTAGAAAGCTCTGTTAACTCTGATTATCATTACTATGATTATCTCACTGGTACAGTTCACAAATATCAACCGGGAATGGTGCATGAGGGTCCCTCTGCACATCTTGCCACTTGGTAACTTTTTTTGCGCTACCCCATTTGTATATATCTTGAGATGGGGCCAGAAACGGTTTGATTTGTTTGTACTTGAGTTAATGTTTTATTTTGTCCTCCTCAGGATAATTGTAAAATAGCTTTCTACTGCATCATCTTTTCACACGTCTGTGTGCTTTCGCGAGTTGCATTACCTTGGTGTTTGAACACTTAAGAAATCCTACATTCCTTTTGTGGGTCGCGGTTTAAAAATGGGTCCAAGCCCATCTTTGGGTATATAAAAGAAGCGGTACGCGTACCTTCTTCTTCCTCCCATCTTGACCGCGTATGTGCTTTCTCCATTGATAATCCTTGGAGATCAAAAAGTAAAAAGGGGTTTTCAAAGAACATACCAAGTAAGTCTTCTCCCTTTCTAATCTTTCTCAATTTCTAGATCCCATGAGGAATTTCAAGGTTTCAAAAAACTTGGGTTCTTCATCTTCTTCTAGCATGAACTTACCCATAGATAAAAATTCTATTAGGATTAGATTTGTCAATGATTCTTGTGGAAAAGTATTTGAAAAGATTTCATCTACTGGGTTTATTTTAGAAAATAAATTGGATTTTGTTAGTGGACATAAAGAAGATTTGGTATGTTTTGAAAAGTTTAATCTTGGAAACATCTTTGATGGTCTTGGTGAAGGTTTTGACACTCTTACAAGAATCTTCTATGCTAACATCTATGATGTTAATTATGATGACATGGAATTCAAGACCATGGTAAATAGACAAAGAATTCTTATTAATAGAAAGTTGATTTAAAAAATCACTAAAATTCCCCTTGGGAAATTTTGCCTTCCAAGACCTAGTCATGAAAGACCATCGTATGAAACCATCTCTAATGGTCTTTGTGGTAAGAGTGTTGATTGAAATGAAGGGAAATTTCCTACTACTCATCTTAGTCTTGCTTTGATGTCTTTCGGAAAACTTGGTATCTTTAATCTTTGTCCCTCCACGATTGAGAATTCTCGTTGGGGTCGTGAGTTTGCGGAGTTGATCTAATTCCTTGAATTGGGAACTCAAAGTCTCGACATTTGTGGTTTTATCATTTATCAAATGTTATCGATGACGTATTCCAACAAGAAGTTAGGCTATCTTTGCTTGATTGAGCGTATTTGTCGCACATTCTCCATTGCTCCCATTGGAAACTCTATTGGAACTCCAAAGCTTGTTCGCCATTGTACTTTCAAACGGATGAAGGAGAATACTTGCAAGAGACAAAGATGCGACACGCTTGTTGACTCATTTGATTCTTCCCCCGTGAAGCTTCTTCATCAAATTCACAAGGGTGTGTGTAAAATTGATGCTAAGATAAGTTGTGTGCAATAAAAATTACATGTGATTGCTACTAAGTTTCCTGAAATCAAGGAAGACATGGATAAGGTTCTAACTGTCTAGTTGATATACTTTTCTTAAGATTGAGTCTAACTGTCTAGTTGATTCTCTTGTAAGTATATTGGAGTTAGTCCATACAGATTGCTAAGCAAAATATTGGGTGAGGTTGTTAGACCCCCGTTTTTTCACATACTATTATGATCATGTCACATCACAAGAGAATTATACAATATGTATAGTATATACAGCTTCGCAGTTATGTTTTCAATATAGCACGAAAAATACGTTAATAATGAAACAGTTCAAGTCAATATTACTAACCTCAAGTGGAAGGATGATGTCGTCGTTGTAGTTCGCTACTTCTTCATATTCTTCAGGTCTTCAGAGTAATACTTGTATGTCTCAACATTCCTAGACTTTCTAATCTAACCTAAACGAAGTTGACTCTAGTATTTAATCAAGTGACTCTAGATGAGTTTTGATACTAAAATATGACAACCAAACTTGACATACCAACGTTTGGTGAGTTCAACCAAGTTATGCTCTAACAATATTGATCCTATAGCGGTTTATTACCGTACCTATTATCAAGTGATCACTTCGTTATTGTATCGTCTCGATCTTGAATCCATGGTCAATCACACAAGTGATCTTGTTGTTATATTGTCTCGATCTCGTATCCATAGACGATCAAACTAAGTGTGTACCGAAGTTGTTGTATTGTCTCGACTCTGTCCATAGACGATCACACTTTGTAAAGGACTTATAGGTTGATCAATAAAAGATTATGGTGTATTTAGGTACCCTCGTCTTTTCAAAGTTCAATTTGGGCTAAAGTGGGTAGGGAATTAAAGGGAAAAGGGTTTGGAGGAGGAGAGGCTGGGAAAATAATGGTGTCAGAGCTTGAAGTTGGGATGGAAGTATTGTTGTGGCCATGAGATCTAGCAACTTCTTTCATGTTTGGGAGTTTCTTTTTACAAGTGCCTAGATTTTTTTTTAGCAATGTATAACTTCTTGTTTCTGATCTGACAGGCAAGCACATCTGGGTGTTGAGTGGTTTGTTTATTGCCAGAGCTAGAGGACTGAGCACCAAAAGTAAGGGGGACATAAAGGAGGTAGTAATGTTGTCTATGGCATTCTCCATCTCAATTCTCTTAGCATGTTTCATCTTGGCTTCAAATTCCATAGCAGCATCAGTATCAGAGTAGGATTTGTAGATGAGAGCTTTTCCAGTGAGAACTCCTTTCTGCTTTTGGTTGATAAGTGAAATAGTTGGTTGGCTTTGGGAGGGATTTGAGTGGTTTTGATTAGCCGGGATGTCACATAGGGGGTATGGGTGATCAAGGATTCTACATACATTGCAAATTTTTATGCCATTTAGAGCATAGGAAAATTCAAGCCAGTGAGAGCAAGTGGTGGACTCAAATGCTTCAATTCCAAACTTGAGGGGTCTAGTAACATCTATGGTAATCCATTAGGTCTTCTTGCATCTTGATAGATTCCAACAGGTTTGAGGATGCCCCTGATATCAGGAATGATGTGCTTTGGTATTCTTTTGATGAGCATCCATCTTTCATCAACCAGCTCAGGACCACCAGCAGGAACTTCAACAAGAACTATTAACTTCTCAAATACACCTCTGGTTCCTCCATTTCTGAAAGTGGTGTAGTCCTCTTCATGAGTGAGTCTAAGAGTGTAAAAATTACTTCTCATGTTCCATTTGTCCACCTCAATTCTACTGATCATTTCCTAATTGGCATTGATGAAGTTGCAGATTCTGGATGTTTCAAAATATATATTGCTGCAAAGTTTTCTAATAAAGCATAATTTCCATCCCAAGTCATGCTTGGAATGAATGATTTCAGGGTATAAAAACACTTTTGGGAAGAGATCTTCAGGCATAGTTAGAGCAGACTTTATTTTGTTTACCAGGCTATCAATGTTGTATGGGTTGGAGTTAGAAGAGGATGCCATAAGAGTGTATGAGTTAAGGATGTTATGTTTAATCTGCTGGTATTGGGTGATGAAAATATAGATTGGAGGTAGAAGAGTAGTGGTAACTTTAATTTGAAATATAGTCACGGGTGAGTGTTGAATCATTCGAGTGATAAGATAATATAATTTTTGGTTACTGCAGCTTCCAATTGGTATTCTCCAAGTATCAACTTTTTTGATATTATTCATATGAAAGTACAACTGAAAGTACATGGTCACATGGTGGGATCTTGAACTATTGTTGTAGCTTTATCTTTTGGTGGCTAACGGTACCTTGGATTTTAACCTGTGTGCCACTAAAAGGAAAAAGACATGTGAAGAAAGCAAGGAAGTGTGGATGAGTTGGTGAGGGGATGGTACCTTGAATTGTCGAGTTGTACTATAATTGGATTTCACCTGGCTTGGCTTTTGGCGCACCCTGAGTTGTGACTGTTGTGGACCATATTGAGTGTGACCACCCTGAATTTGATATGACTCACTTTTAGGCTGTAGCATAGTCATGTTTTGACCTTGACTTTTCTTGACATGAGCACGAGCCCGCAGAAAGATTTTTGTCCAAGATGAGACCCAACTTGAATTTTTATTGAATTGAGTCTCCAGATTAGCTTTTCCCGCGTGGTGCTGAGTCGGAATTACCGCCTGAAATAGTTTGCCATGTATCTCATCCTTCACCATAATTAGAAATAGATTTTGTTTAGATTTTTTGGTTATAAGCTGTGGGTGATGAGTGGTCTTGATATTGACATTTGTGGGGCTAATAGGTAGTTGTTGTAGGGAGTAATGGGAGATGAAGTGATGGTTTTTTGGGAACTTCCCACATTAAGGCTGAGTGTAACTACTCTAATGCTAGAAGACTCCTTAATACTCCTCTTAATCCCATTCATTCTCTTCAACACTAAGAGAAAAATAAAAATAAAAAAATCTATTTCTTCCCAACCTTTCCTCTTCCCTGTAGAGAGATAGAAACAAAAACAAGAAGAGCGAAGAAACTAAAGATAATCAATCTTGAAAAAATGACAGCCAACAATCGTAATCAGAATAACAAACCGGTGCCTGAGTATGCAATTGAGCCTCAAATATAATGGTTTTCTCATGAGTAAGAAATAGAGAGATTCCCATATGGGATTGCATTTCCTCATGGCTGTGAATCTCCAAGTTATGAGTACTGAAAAAGTGGGGGTCTAACAACCACACCCAATATTTCGTTCGGCAATCTAAATGGACTAACTCCAATATACTTTCAAGAGAATCAACTAGACAGTCAGACTCAATCTTTATATCTCAATTTCTCAATTCAATCCGCAATCAAACAAATAGGAATTTGCGAGCCCGATTGAATAAGAGAAATAACTTGGACGGTATCACAAACCAATATCCAAGTGTCAATCAATTCAATCAACAACCCAAAGGCCGGATTCAAGAACTGATAGAACTTAACGCACAACCTGTGATATTTCAATTATATAAACAAAATATAATGCGGAAAAGAAATAACACAGACACAAAATTTTTTGTTAATGAGGAAACCGCAAATGCAGAAAAACCCTGGGATCTAGCCCAGCTTTGAACACCACACTGTATTAAGCCGCAACAGACACTAGCCTACTACCAATGAACTTCGGACTGGAATGTAGTTGAGCCCTAAACAATCTCACACTAATCAAGGTACATTTGCGCTCCTTATGTCTCTGAATCCCAGCAGGATTCTACGCACTTGATTCCCTTAGCTGATCTAACCCACAACTAAGAGTTGCTACGACACAAAGTCGAAGACTTGATAAACCAATCTGTCTCACACAGAAAAGGCTATTGATATAGATAAATCTGTCTCCCACAGAAATACCTATGAGTTTTGTTCCGTCTTATGATAAATCAAGGTACACAGGAACAATTGATAAACCGGACTTATATTCCCGAAGAACAGCCAAGTAATATCAATCACATCACAATAATCTTAATCGTATGAAAGCGAAACAAGATATTGTGGAATCACAAACGATGAGACGAAGATGTTTATGACTTCTTTTAATCTTACCTATCGGAGATAAATCTCAAGAAAATCTTAGAAAAGATAATACTCAATCACGATAGTATACGTAAGATCAGAACAACTACATAGAAAATTGTTGGGTTTGGTTTCACAATCCCAATGATGTCTTTAAGTCGTTAACCTACAGGATTTTTGAATAAACCTAAGGTTAAAGGAGAATCGACTCTAGTCGCAACTAGTATCACACAGGAGTGTTGGGATTAGGTTTCCCAGTTGCTAGAGTTCTCCCTTATATAGTCTTCAAATCAGGGTTTGATAGCTTTGGAACAAAGCAATCAATATTCACCGTTAGATGAAACCTGATCTAAGAGCCAAGTTAAGTTTGCTTGAAACCAAAGCAATATCTCTCCACCATTAGATGGTCTTAGCTAGTTACACACAAATGAAATGTATCGTCATTTAGATATGGATAACCGTACCTAAACGTGTACACTAGGTTGGCTCAACAATAGTTAACCGAAGTTAGCCATATGAAAACTTTCATTTCAATCTTATTCATCTTAACCACAACTAGTTCAAATAACTCAAATTAAACTAGTTATAGAGTTGTTCAATTGCTTATATTCTCATAGAAATATACAAGACACAATTGAAACAAAATGGGTTTGATTCAATCGAATCAATTCTTGAACATTATAGCCACGGTTTGCAAAAGATTGAATTCTTTATTATATAAATGTACTAGTTCATGACACAACCGATTCTAGAACTTAACCCACTCAAGTATGTAAACGGGTACGCATACTTAAGTAGCCGGACTTGGACTGTGTCCGACAGTACGTGAACGGGTACGCATACTATCACACATCCAAAACATAAGTTGAATTCAGTACGTGTACGAGTACGCATACAATAGTTCCCGGACTTCAACTGAGTTCGCCAATACGTGTACTGGTACGCATACCAAGGCTTTCGGACTTTACCTGACCTTGCCAGTACGCATACGGGTATGCATACTATACCGGTCTTGGATCAACATATATGCAAGTACACATACTATGTCTTATGGTTAAGTGTTTTAAACTCTATTTCAATCATTGAAACATTCTTAGAGGATGACAATAGTTGTTTTCACAAACTATTAGTATCAAAGCTATTTTCAAGTGATTGAAATAATCAATACGAAACATTCCGAGTCTACATAAAATGAGATGTCACAAGGCGATTTTCATATGATCATCTTTTGACTTTCGTCAAGAGTTGTTTTGGGGTAAAAACTAATTCTGCTGTTTTCGGTAAATTTGGGTGTGTTGATGAGAAACGAATTCTAACCCTAAACAAATGCACTTCACGGGAGTACTTTTAGATTCGAGAGATCAATCTGTAAGACTCTGGGCTAAACCAAGAAATGGTCGTTCCAGATTCAATTCGGTCACAAAGTGAAGGAGAAGGGTTGATCTTAGGGAGGGAAGCGAAGAAGGTGTTTGAGATCAAAATTTTGAATTATTAAGGTGTGGCTGTTTTATGACTTGTATCAGAATGTGGAACTGGCTTGCAGAATGTAAGCTATCAGTTCACGGTGTTTTCTTTATACTTGTGTTGATAACACTTGTGTTGATAACACTTGTGTTCTGTGTTGAAATAGGTTGAAATCCTATTTATACAAGTCATTGAGCGCATCCCTGATCTCGTACGAAGTGGAAGCAGTTAAGTAGTGGAGAAGTGGGGTTGTGTAAAAAGTGGTGATCGCCATGTTTCCATTACGAGGTAAAACTTGGTCACACTTTCACCCACAACTCCCATTGCTGTTAACCACCCGTCCTCTCCTGACACTTTCTCGTAATGGGCGCGTTGCACACTGCACGCTATAAACCGCCAGACCAATACCCCAGTGAGCATCCTCCAGTTTTTGACATGTTTGATGTCTCGAGTAAATGGGTGAAGTCATGAGACTCGCCGCTAAAAGCAGCACATAATGCTTTTAGGTCAAATAATAAAATTATTTGTGAAACCAATTTTTATAGAACATCGCTTATGATCGATGTATATAAAGCATCGCTTTTAAACAAGCAGCTGAAAATAATAGATGTGCAGGAAACATCGTTGTTTTAGTGTTCGTTCAAATTAGTCGCGAATTGAACGTCTTAAAAAAGGTAGCGTGACCGGCCACCTTTGGGTGATAGTTTGTGAACCCTATGGGTGAGCTACCACTCGGTCGATCGCTCCCTGTGGAGGAGGGGTGGACGATGATCACAGCGTTACCCTGTTGGCCTCCTTAAAATAAATCTAAACCATCCGACTAGGCTAGCGAAGTTGGATGAACGAGATGATTTGCGGCAGTTGTTCATTGCCGCTGATTGATTTCTAGGGTTTAGAGCCGTGCGACCAACCTACCTTTGGCCAAAAGGTTTGGGGTGTTTGTCACTGGTTTGGAAAAGTCGATTGAGTATACATAAAGATGGGTTGCCGGTGAGCTTGCCAGCGTTTCATTGGACGCCTGAAATTGGATCTAGCTCGTTCGACTAGGCTGGCGAAGATGGGCGGTCACGATCAATTTGCGGCAGTTGTGTAATGCCGCTGACTCAATTTAGGGTTTAAAGAGCGTGCGATTGCCCTACTTTGGGCAAACGGTTTGACGCGCTTTTGGATTGCTATGTGTAGTTCGATCAACCAGGCATGGAGTTGGGTCGCCGGTGAACGCGTCAACACCTCTTTGATTACCCGGAGGAAGATCTAGACCATCCAACTAGGCTAGCTAAGTTGGGTGGACGTGATGAACTTGAGACCGTTATGGTCGGTCTTAGCTCGTTTGAGATTTCTTTCAACAACGCGATCACCCATGTTTGGTTAATTGTTTGGAGGCGTTGCGTGTGAGCTAAAAGGAATCCGATCGGCTGGGATGCTAGTGGTCCCGCCGGTGGTCATTATGATGATCGCCTAGTTCCGCTAGGAGTAGGCTAGGCCTGTTGAATCGTGTGGCCGTGACCGTTTTTTAAGACTGATATGGACAGTCTAGATTTTCTTTATGGAATTTAAACGTGTTCGATCGCGCTAACTTTTAATTAAAGTGTGTAAACACGCTAATCTCTTTATCAGAGAGTGGTGTAGCCTATGTGAGTGTTTTCATGCAGGTCTCAAAACTGACATTACGGGAGATTCATGTTACTCCGTTGCGAGTGAACATTAATCGTCATGTCATGCCAATATTGAGAGTTCGACTGGGAACATAGCATAGGAAAATAATAGGCAGGTCATGCATTAGTGAATAATGCAATAGGTTAAAATTTACAGAATATCTGGGATTGTTGTTTCACGCACCATTCTGGATAAATTTCGTAAATATGTTGAATTGCTCAATACATATGTAAGTGAAGAGGTTTATTCACTCATCAATTTCAAATGGATTTTGTTCCTTTGCAGGATGACAACATATTAAATATAGGGTTTCACGATTTTAGCCCTGAACCGAAAACCACCATCAACATTAAATCCCCTGCTTAGCACGTAATAGTGACGCTATAGCAGGGTAAGCACTAGATGGTGACAGACGAAGAAATTCACAAGAGAAGTTCGGCGTACATTACCAGGATAGAGGCTGGCTCGGTTCTTGAGAAAGATACGTTTCTTTTCAGCATACGTCAATTATCTTCAGGAAGATAAGTATCTATTTGATTGTTATCCCGCGTCTGAAGCCTTTATTCACGACAGGTAGAGACTCTTTTTCTTCCAGGGATCCTGCTGGTTTGTGGAATATAAAGAGAAGCGTTTGAGCTTTTCTCCCCACACCGATCATTACAGAATTGTATTCTTCTTCATTCCAGGTATTGCTCCATATGTCTCATGTAATTTGATTTTTGATTTTTTTTATCGATTGTTGATATAATCATGATGTCTCTTCGCAGTATATGATGGGAACTGCCGGTGATGATTATTCTTCAACTTCTCCAGAGAAGAGTTTTGAAGTCGACAAAACCAGGGCTAACGCATTCGAGGAGGTGATGGCCAAAATAGATTCTCCTTTTCGCGAAGCTGGTCGTGTTATACAGGGTATGTCTCTTGTGCACTTATGCGTCGTTCGAGAGCGTGTTCAAGCTTTTCTGGCTTCAGTTAGTATGGAGGAGAAGTGGAGACGTGATGAAGCATCTCAACGTGATGAAGCGTCTCATCCCCCGAGTGCCAGGGCTGAAAAATTCGCGGCTCGATTGAAGCGGCGGAGGGTTGAGCATAAGCAATCTCCGGGTGGGAATAAGTATGATTACCATATTCATAATGAGATCATAATTATCGACTCTGATGTGTATGAAACGGAGCATCCTCAAAAGACTGTTGGGGAAGATACCGGTGCAGCTTCCTAGGAAGAGGTCGAAGTAGCTTCTGTAGAGGGCATCGAAGCGACTGCTGGAGGGAACGCTGAAGTGGCTGCTGGGGAGAACATGGAAGCGGCATCTGGAGAAGATGTTGAAGCAGCTCCCAAGGAAGATGTTGAAGCGTCTCCTGGAAGGAACATTGAAGCAGCTGCTGAGAGAGGCGTTGAAGCGGCGTCCTAAGGAGAAGTCGAGGCGGCTTCTGGAGAGGATGTGGGGGTGCCTTATGAAAAAGATGTTGAAACAGCCTCCAACAACGGCTCTGGTGAAGGCGCTGTTGATCCTGCTGATTATTAGATTTCCCACTTGTTACTTTCTTTCGTAGAAGAATATCTTTTCGTAGCTTAGCTTGCAGATGTTTTCGATATTTCAGTGGTTTTTTGTTTATATGGCTGGAGCCAGGGCTTATTCGGATAATAACCTTTCATTCATGTTTCTTTTACAACCTTATGTTTCCAATTGGGTGAATGAATGAAATCTCTTGACTGGGAAATCCAAATCTTCGGAAAAATCTCATAACATCTTGGGATTTTAGTCGCCATATCCTTCGATAGAGTTACAGTAGAATGAGTTCTTCCCATTGATAGGGCTGATGGGGAAGCGACACACATAAGTGATGATGTATTTTCCTTTCATGTGACTGGATACCGCTTCCATGATGATATTTATTATGTGTAACCCTAATAACAATAGCTTGAAGTAGGGGATGTAATGACGAAAGAGGATTCGGCCACGAACCTATAACTCCCATTTGGTATTACCCTTGTATATCACATGTGTTGTGCTTCCGTGAACAAGAAATCCAAGAGTCCTATTTGTTAGGTATGGAGGCTCTTCCTCCAATTAATAGCTCGTGTGACGTGATTGAACGCGTCTGAAGAAGTGGTTGCAATCCAGGAGTACCACGCGCTAGCTTGCTGCTTCCTGGTTCCGTGAAGGGATTTTTCAAAATCCGAAGAATTACTGGTGGCGAAACTTCTTTCCTGGGTCTAAGCACACGATGATTGAGAAGCCGTTTCTTTGTTGAAGCAGGCTGCACTTCAGGATGCTTTCCCAAAACCGTGTACTGGCTGCTTGATGATTTCCTTTGGTCGCATTATCCTTCTTTTTCTTCATGTATTCCCTTCTTTGGTGTTTTTCAAAGATACGA
>JAJJMB010007077.1:2697909-2760020 GCA_023531105.1 Papaver atlanticum
TAGGTTTACTTGAGACTTTGCCTTGAGATGACTCAGGAGTAAGGATTTTAAAAGAAATGATGCTTTGATTAACTGATAAATTGAAACCCTAATCATGAATGCAAGCAGTGCAATCATTTTGGAGGAATTACAAATATTGCATGAAAGGGAAATTGTTAAAGGAGATACTAAAAGGAATCTTGGAGGAGAGGGCGGCGCGACATCTTAGGTATTGAAGGGTTTGAGCTAGCGGGGGTGTATTACTACGCCTTCTAGCTTGTCAGTATTGATGAGCTTGCAGTAACCTCCGAAAATGATTTCTGCCACTAGGTACGACTCGTCTTTCCCTTCTGTGGAATCGGAGGAAGCAGGCTGAGCCGCAACTCTTACCATCATATCTCCAACTTGGAATGGATTTGGGCGTTGTGCCATTATTTTCCCAGATTTCTCATTTCTAACTGTGACAGCTTCTAAACTCTTGATAAAATAATTGAAAGGACCAGCATCCCATTCACATCTCCTAGTAACGGCTGGGTTGATAATCGGATCGAGTCCTCAGGTTTTGATGGGAGGAGAAGTGATTGGTTGCAGAAAAGGTTGTTCAATAAGACTTACTTGGGTTCTAAATCTTCGAATGTACATCGATGGGCTCTCTCCAGGTAGTTGTGTCACATTGGAAAGTTGTTGATACAGCAACAAATGATCTTCGGGGTTGGCCGGCTTGTTGGAAATCCTTTCAGGTATAGACACTGGCAAAGGACACACTCCTAGCCTTGCTTTGTTGTCGTGCACCCACGAACGACCCAGAATCATATCATAGTTCGGGCATTCTTTAACAATATGAAACTTGCCGCGTGTTAGAGCATCTCCTACCTTGATTTCGAGATTAATGTACCCGTAAGCATCCTTCGATTCTCCTTCTGCGCTTTTAATCACAGTTGGGCAGTGAACAACTTCCTGCTTTGAAATCTTCACAGCTCTCAGAATCTTAACAGTGACAATATTGAAATCAGATGCTGCATCAATCAGTATGCTGTCAAACTCGACATCTTTTAAGTGAGCGGTAGTTAGGAGTCCCCAATTGCATTTGTTAGTCGCGCTTCCCAGAAAAGATTGGGGTTTGGGAGTGACTTCCCTGACTGGAAACAGACACTCGCCTGATACGACACGGTTGAGGGCTCCAAACATGTCTTGACGCTGCGCCTTGGAAAAATACATAATTTCACATAAATGCTCCATCATAGACTGCACAGTTTTATGGACGGAGTCCCCAGAAATCATGCAGCTCCTGACAGGAAGAGGGTCCCTGTGAACTCCTTCATTTCCTAATTGAAGTTCTCCTCCATCCATATTCTCTTTGAAAACGCGCTTCAATTTGTTGCAGTCACTGGTTGGGTGGTTGACAAACCTATGGTAACGACAATATTTGGGATTTTCCATCTCTTCTTCGGTTGGCGGACGTCGGAGAGGAGGTAGCTTGATGGCGTCATCTTGAATCCATGCTTCCAGGAGTTCAATGACTTCATCCATTGGAAATGGGAAATCTAGAGCAGCATCTCCAGTTCCTTGTTGTTGCACAGGCGTCTTAGCCGCAGCTTTTCGGGATGGAGTTTTCTGCGCTAATGCTGCATGCTTGGGTTGTTGTTCCACTGCTGGAGATTTCCTCTTCCCCCCTTTACCTACTACGCTTATAGAAGGACCAGTGTTATATTTCTTGTTGATGAGGCGCCTATTTCCTCGAGTTTCGCATGCATCTTCACCCCTGGCCGGTCTGGTTCTTTCTAACAGCGCTGGTGCAGTCGTAGCCGACCGCTTAGCAGCTTCATGGAGTTCAGAGAACGTCTGGAAACGCAGGTTTTCCAG
Organism: Papaver atlanticum; assembly: GCA_023531105.1. NCBI lineage: Eukaryota > Viridiplantae > Streptophyta > Magnoliopsida > Ranunculales > Papaveraceae > Papaver > Papaver atlanticum. Next base: position 2,699,752 of record JAJJMB010007077.1, read on the forward strand.
CAAAGCACGATAGATGGGAAGCATACCGTTAATGCATTACTCCACCAACTGTTATTCGGTCACATTTGGGTCGTGACAATCCAATGCTTGAATTCTGAATCTCTTGACATAATCATTTGGATGTTCATTGTTTCATTGAAACATTTTCCCTAAGTCTGAGAAAGTGATTTGCTCAGACACGAAGAAATACTTCTTGTAGAAAGCGGTGACCATCTCGCACCAGTTGGATATGCTATTTGGTGCGATATTGTTGTACCAGGTATACGCTCTTCCGGTAAGCGACTTTGAAAATTCTTTAAGGCGGAGGACATGATTGTATTCATGTTCTCCTAAGGATTCCAAAAAACGAGAGATGTGTTTACGAGCGTTACCAGTGTCATCATAGAGGGAAAACTGAGGAGAGGAGTATCCTCTCGGGAGAGAAACTCTTTGCACATCAGGAAGGTAAGGAGGTTGGTGCTGGTGCATGTCCACCGGGTTTTCTTTGCCTCAATTTTGGAGGAGACGCTCCAGGTCCTCAAGTATGATGAAGTTGGATAGCTGAGTCCTTTCCCGTGAGCGTTCAGGAGCAACACGAACTTCCTCATATATGAAGGCACGCCCTGTTTAAGTGCTTGCGCTAGGAGTGTTAAAAGTACTCCTCATTGGCTCCATGGGTTGACGCGGCTCTTGTGGTAGTCGCTCCGTTAGCGTCTTGAGGAAAGTGAGTACCTCTTTCTGAGTTGTAGCCATGTCCGTCTGATCCTTAGCGAGAACTTTTTGTCTTTCCATCAAATCGACAATGGTGATAGGGGGTTGGCTTCCTCTGGCTCCTCCGGTCTCTCGTCCTGATGAAGAAATGGTGGAAGCCCTGGTGACAATTGGAGGTGTCATGCTTGAAGAAATATTAGGAGTAGCAGCGGTTCTGGCTCTGGTAATAGGAGGCGTCATGCCAGAGGGGATGCTTCCGGCGTTACTGGTGTTGGTGCTAGAGGATGTAACACCATGCGATGTGTTGACTATGCTGGCAGACGGTACATTGGTGTTAACGGCAGGGATATTGGCACCGGGAGTGTTATCAGTGCCTGCAACATCAGGATTGCTAACTGACCCATACCTAAGATCTACCATCTTGAATTTGAGAAAATTGAAATGAAATTAAAAATTGATCTTGCAACCGAGAGATTAATCTCCCACTGTGGTCGCCAGTTGTTTTGGGGTAAAAACTGATTCTACTATTTTCGGTAAATTTGGGTGTGTTGATGAGAAACGAATTCAAACCCCAAACAAATGCACTACACGGGAGTACTTTTAGATTCGAGAGATCAATCTGTAAGACTCTGGCTTAAACCAATAAATGGTCGTTCCAGATTCAGTTCGGTCACAAAGTGAAAAAGAAGGGTTGATCTTAGGGAGAGAAGCGAAGAAGGTGTTTGAGATCAAAATGTTGAATTATGAAGGTGTGTTTTTTTTATGACTTGTATCAGAATGTGGGACTGGCTTGCAGAATGTAAGCTATCAGTTCACGGTGTTTTGTGGATACTTGTATTGATAACACTTGTGTTCTGTGTTGAAGGAGGTTGAAATCCTATTTATACAAGTCATTGAGCGCACCCATGATATCGTAGGAATTGGAAGCAGTTAAGTAGTGGAGAAGTGGGGTTATGTAAAAAGTGGTGATCACAACGTTTCCATTACGAGGGAAAACTTGGTCACACTTTCACCCACTACTCCCATTGTTGTTAACCGGCCGTCCTCTCCTGACACTTTCTCATAATGGACGCGTTGTACGCCGCACGCTGTAAACCGCCATACCAATACCCCAGTGAGCATCCCTCAGTTTGTGACATGTTTGATGTCTCGAGTAAATGGGTGAATTCATGAGACTCGCCGCTAAAAGCAGCACATAGTGCTTTTAGGTCAAATAATAAAATTATTTGTGAAATCAATTTTTATAGAACATCGCTTATGATCGATGTATATAAAGCATCGCTTTTAAACAAGCAGCTGAAAATAATCGATGTGTAGAAAACATCGTTGTTTTAGTGTTCGTTCAAATTAGTCGCGAATTGAACGTCTTAAAAAAGGTAGCGTGACCGGCCACCTTTGGGTGATCGTTTGTGAACCCTATGGGTGAGCTACCACTCGGTCGATTGCTCCCTGTGGAGGAGGGGTGGACGATGATCACAGCGTTACCCTGTTGGCCTCCTTAAAATAAATCTAAACCATCCGACTAGGCTAGCGAAGTTGGATGGACGAGATGATTTGCGGCAGTTGTTCATTGCCGCTGATTGATTTCTAGGGTTTAGAGCTGTGCGGCCAATCTACCTTTGGCCAAACGGTTTGGGGTGTTTTTCACTGGTTTGGTCAATTCGATTGAGTATACATAAAGATGGGTTGCCGGCGAGCTTGCCAGCGTTTCATTGGCCGCCTGAAATTCGATCTAGGTCGTCCGACTAGGCTGGCGAAGATGGGTGGTCACGATCAATTTGCGGCAGTTGTGTAATGCCGCTGACTCAATTTAGGGTTTAAAGAGCGCGCGATTGCCCTACGTTGGGCAAACAGTTTGACGCGCTCTTGGATTGCTATGTGTAGTTCGATCAACCAGGCATGGAGTTTGGTCGTCGGTTAACGCGTCAACACCTCTTTGATTACTCGGAGGAAGATCTAGACCATCCAACTAGGCTAGCTAAGTTGGGTGGACGTGATGAATTTTAGACCGTTATGGTCGGTCTTAGCTCGTTTGAGATTTCTTTCAACAGCGCGATCTCCCATGTTTGGTTAATCGTTTGGAGGCGTTGCGGGTGAGCTAAAAGGAATCCGATTGGCTGGGATGCTAGTGGGTCCGCCGGTGGTCATTATGATGATCGCCTAGTTCCGCTAGGAGTAGGCTAGGCCTGTTGAATTGTGTGGCCGTGGTCGTTTTTTAAGACTGATATGGACAGTCTAGATTTTCCTTAAGGAATTTAAACGCGTTCGATCGCGCTAACTTTTAATTAAAGTGTGTAAACACGCTAATCTCTTTATCAGAGAGTGGTGTAGCCCACGTGAGTGTTTTCATGCAGGTCTACATAGTGACATTTCGGGAGATTCATGCTACTCCGCTGCGAGTTAACATTAATCGTCATGTCATTCCAATATTGAGAGTTCGGCTGGGAACATAGCATAGGAAAGTACCAGGCATGTCATGCATTAGTGAATAATGCAATAGGTTAAAATTTACAGAATATCTGGGATTGTTGTTTCACTCACCATTCTGGATAAATTTCATAAATATGTTGAATGTCTCAATACATATGTAAGCGAAGAGGTTTATGCACTCATCACTTTCAAATGGCTTTTGTTCCTTTGCAGGATGACAGCGTATTAAATATAGGGTTTCACGATTTTATCCCTGAACCGAAAACCACCATCAACAAGAGTATAAGATGAACTTGGTTAAAGCGAAAGCTTATCAACACATATTTCAAGAAATATGTAAGCGAGTTAAACTCAGCTCGAAATATCAAATGTGTATAATCGAATACTATATAGCTATACGATTATTGTCTTAATGTAGAAGATATAGTAGAAATAGACTTTTCGAGTGATAGATGAGTTTCAGTCTCCACATACCTTTTGTTGATGAAGTTCTACAAGGTCTCCTTAGTAGTTCTTCGTCTTCAATTGATGAACGCCATGAAGTCTAAAGCTCAACTACACAATATATCCTAGTCCGAGACATAGCTATAAGTAGACTAGAAATCAAGACTTATAGTTTTGGTCACTAAACTTGACAAACAAGCTTGAGATAGCAACGCTTGCGAGTTTGACCGAGCAGTGCTCTAAAAATCTCCCCCTTTGTCAATTTTAGTGACAAAACTATCAATACATATGGATTACAAAATAAATAAACTTTGTAGCTTCTCATCCAAATGCTTGATCTCCTTGGTTCTTCAACATTACTCGAAATCTTCGTCACTGCCAAGTACTCCAGTGATTCTGAACGTGTTCAACTCAGCATCATAGTTGTTGAAGATCCGTAGCCATAACAATGAGAAAATAGTTGCTTTCAATCATTGTTATACAGTGTCATAGTATTATTACACAGCATCAAACTCCAATTGTATCACAACTTTGACAACAATACTATGGTGATATGTATCACTTCCCCTTAGTCAATACTTCATCTCACAATGAAAACCACTCCCCCTTACATAATGATCCATAAACCATATGTATTTGTAGTGTGAAGTACACATTAATTCTCCCCCTTTTTGTCAATATAAATTGGAAAAGGTACGAAAACTAGTGGGATCCTAATGAAATTTTCATAGAGATACTTGATGACCAAAAGAGAACATATCAACTTTGTTTCGATGATTTCACATAGTCGAAACTTAGTGTATTCATTAAGGAGTTTATAAATATACATGAAAACTCCTATAATATTCCACAGCCGCACTCCCCCATAAAGATATGGAAATTAAGCACAAGTTCGATTAAGAACTCTCCCCCATAAAATGTCATTCCCGAAAGAACAACAAGAGCGACCTTACTTTTACAAGAAAAGAAGGATTTCTTTGGACATAATCAAATCACACGAAACATGAATTTGTATCCAAAAATCTCAATTGAATTAACCACAAAGGAAATGATCAATTCAATTGGCCATGCTCAACATAAGAAAACTTACGGAGCAACACAGTACATTCACAAAGATGTGGATCAGGGAAAGACCAACACTGCGGAATAATCAAAGATTCATTCTTTCTTTTATCACTATTTGCATAGAGACATGTAATAGACTTAATCTTTATAAACCAAAGTTCATCCTATCTTCCATCAATTATTTGCATAATGACATAATAGGCTTAACTTTTGTTGTCAAAAGTCCATTCTATCTTTTATCAATATTTGCATAATGACATATAATAGACTTAACTTTTGAGCATATATGGGACAATCATAGTTCACAGACGTAAACACACATATCCCATAACAAGTTGCAATATATAAAACCATAAAGATTAATACTGCAAAAACATCTTCCAAATAAACTTTAGAATTTAAATAAATAAATCTAAAAACATTGCAAGATGAAAACCGTTGGCAATAGCTATGTTTAATCACAATAATTGCTATTCCAGACCCTAGTTATCCTTATTAAAACACAAGAATAAATTCTCATAAGAAGTTTCCTAGACAAAAATCAAGTTTCTTTAATAACCTCATACCTTTCGATGAATCCATCATAGAAGGTGTCGCTGATTTCCTTGATTCTCTTGACCGTGGATACTCCATGTTCAAGAGTTAGAACACTGACTTTACGATCAACAACATGAGCAAGTTGTCTATCCTTAACACAGTCCACGATGAGCTTCTTCTGATTCCGTATCAAGATCTTTTAATTAGCAAGGATTTTTGCCTGTCCATCAATGAGATGGTTTATTTGCAGTTGAAGATTTGCAAACTCGACCTTTGAATCATCCTAAAAACGAGTTAACTCCTTGACGGATTTAGCAATCAAGGTGTTGTGCTCTTTCCTTGCAAGCATCTTCTTCAAAACAATCTCTTAAACCGAAACACATTCTTGAGTATCTTCTTCCATATCAAGATCCACAATCTCTTGAGATCTTGAAGAGTTCTCCATATAATTTTTGTAAGGAATGGAACAAAAACAATATAGTATATATATATATATGTTTGTGAACAAGAGAAGGAAACCCTTGTTGAGGAGACCCTATGAACTCACAGAATAAAACACGGACGTTCGTGGACCGGTGACAGAAGGTTAATGGAAAAATCCAAAATAAGGAAACACATGAATTTTCTTGGCTCAATAATTTAGAAGACCACTTTTAAATTAGAGCACATGATGGGATCAAAAAGATCACACAAAAAAAAACTTTTAACGAAACCACTAAAACAGATAATAATATACAGCATACTTGAGCATCCCTCAAACAGCATCCTTGCAACTCTCAAGTTAGATACAAGGATGAGAGTACCTGAAGTCAGGTAGTGGAGTGAGATGTAATCCCACTACGATCATTGAGAGAAGAGTTGTAAATATCATCTGAGGGTTTCTGCCATGCCTCCCTTAGCTTTCTTTGATTATGACCAATTACAGACGGATTGGTCACAAACCTTTCTGAACTACCATCAGAAGGATTTTTCTGAGGATTATGTCTAGGACCTCTAGGGATAGGTTCCAGAGGATCATGATTGTGAGATTTCCACCTCCTAGACTTAGATCTACCAGTCTTATTCTCACAAACACTGGGAGTGTGTACATTTGTGGTGAAGGAGTTTACACCAAAAGGAGAAACACGATTCCAGTAGGGATTTTGAGATGAGAGATCATTGAAATCCTTTTTATGAGAAAACTGGTTTTCTGCAGGAATGAAATCCATTGTAGATGTAGTCAAACTATTTACTCTATCGACAGTAAAAACAAGCAAATTTTGAAGATCAGAAATCTGTTTCTTTCTAGAAAAACAATGAAGAGCATAATGTTTCATTTTCCCATAGAAGGAGCAGCATCGTGGATCATAAACATAATTCCTTTGACTCATAACCTTTTTCGACACATGTGAATTTTGCAAGTATTTCAGAGCGGGTAATTTCTTGGAAGAAATTTTTGTCACGCTTGGTAATACCTTAAGAGTATCTGAAAAAGGTAATGAGGATGACTTGCTCATTAAAACAGAGTTTTCCTTTTTCAAGGTGTTACACTGTTCTTGGGTGCATCGAAAGGATGCAACAAGTTTTTCTTTTTCAACACGATGGCTATTTATTTGTGATGAATGAGCCTTGATTAAACGTTCTTATCTAATTGAGTCTTCTTTAACAGTATCTTCAAGCATAATAATCTTTTCACACTGTAGAGTAGTTTCTTGAATCAAATTTTTGATATTGTTAGAGGGAGATTCAATAAAATAATAGAGTTCACGTTCTCTTTCAAGAGACTTCTCAAAGTCATCAATGAGCTGATCATTCTTTTCTTCAAGTGTCTTGATTTTAGAAGCTTGAAAATTAAAGATTTCAACAGATTTTTTTAACATTCTGGTGAGTTCTATTTCAGCATCTGACAAGGTGTCAATTGTCCTGTTTTTACCCCAGGATTCGGAAGAATTTGCTAAGGAAATATCCTTTGAGGTAAACCCAAGACCTCTGGCACAATCAAAAACTTTGGAGGACATCTCAATGTGTATTTTTGTGAGATACTTCTGAAGTCCACAGAAATCAGATTGCTACAAACACAGACTAATGAGGTCTTAACTGTGTTTGCCTGCTCTGATACCAATTGAAAAAGTGGGGGTCTAAAAACCACACCCAATATTTCGTTCGGCAATCTGAATGGACTAACTCCAATATACTTTCAAGAGAATCAACTAGACAGTCAGACTCAATCTTTAGAAAAGTATATCAAAGAGTTATATCTCAATTTATCAATTCAATCCGCAATCAAACAAATAGGAATTTGCGAGCCCGATTGAATAAGAAAAATAACTTGGATGGTATCACAAACCAATATCCAAGTGTCAATCAATTCAATCAACAACCCAAAGGCCGGATTCAAGAACTGATTGAACTTAATGCCCAACCTGTGATATTTTAATTATATAAACAAAATATAATGCGGAAAAGAAATAACACAGACACCAAAATTTTTGTTAACGAGGAAACCGCAAATGCAGAAAACCCTCGGGACCTAGTCCAGCTTTGAACACCACACTGTATTAAGCCGCTACAGACACTATCTTACTACCAATGAACTTCGGACTCGAATGTAGTTGAGCCCTAACCAATCTCATACTGATCAAGGTACAGTTGCGCTCCTTACGCCTCTGAATCCCAGCAGGATTCTACGCACTTGATTCCCTTAACTGATCTCACCCACAACTAAGAGTTTCTACGACCCAAAGTCGAAGACTTGATAAACCAATCTGTCTCACATAGAAAAGTCTATTGATATAGATAAATCTGTCTCCAACAGAAATACCTATGAGTTTTATTCCGTCTTGTGATAAATCAAGGTGCACATGAACCAATTGATAAACCGGACTTATATTCCCGAAGAATAACTAAGTATTATCAATCACCTCACAATAATCTTAATCGTATAGAAGCGAAACAAGATATTGTGGAATCACCAACGATGAGACGAAGATGTTTGTGACTTCTTTTAATCTTACCCATTGAAGATAAATCTCAAGAAAATCTTAGAAAAGATAATACTCAATCACAATAGTATAAGTAAGATAAGAACACGCAACTACAGAGAAAATTATTGGGTCTGTCTTCACAATCCCAATAAAGTCTTTAAGTCGTTAACCTACATGGTTTTGGAATAAACCTAAAGTTAAAGGAGAATCGACTCTAGTCGCAACTAGTATCACACAGGAGGTATGGGGATTAGGTTCCCAGTTGCTAGAGTTCTCCCTTATATAGTCTTCAAATCAGGGTTTGATAGCTTTGGAACAAAGCAATCAATATTCACCGTTAGATGAAACCTGTTCTAAGAGCCAAGCTAAGTTTGCTTGAAACCAAAGCAATATCTCACGACCGTTAGATTGTTACACACAAATGAAATGTACCTTCATTTAGATATGGATAACCGTACCTAAAAGTGTACACTAGGTTGGCTCAACAATATTTAATCGAAGTTAGCCATATGAACACTTCATATCAATATTATTCATCTTAACCACAACTAGTTCAAATGACTCAAATGAAACTAGTTATAGAGTTATTCAATTGCTTATATTCTCATAGAAGTATACAAGACACAATTGAAACAAAATCGATTTAATTCACTCGAATCAATTCATGAATAATATATCCACGGTTTGCAAAAGATTGCTTTCCTTATTATATAAATGTATTAGTTCATGGCACAACCAATTCTATAACTTAACCCACTCAAGTATGCAAACGGGTACGCATACTTAAGTAGTCGGACTTGGACTGTGTCCGACAGTACGCGAATGGGTGTGCATACTATCACACATCCAAAACATCAATTGAATTCAGTACGCGTACTGGTACGCATACAATAGTTCCCGGACTTCAACTGAGTTCGCCAATACGCGTACGGGTATTCATACCAAGGCTCCTGGACTTTACTTGACCTTGCCAGTACGCATACGGGTATGCATACTATACCGATCTTGGATCAACATATATGCAAGTATGCATACTATGTCTATAATCCAATTATGGTTAAGTGTTCTAAACTCTATTTCAATCATTGAAACATTCTTAGAGGATGACAATAGTTGTCTTCACAAACTATTAGCAGCAAAGCTATTTTCAAGTGATTGACATAATCAATACGAAACTTTCCGTGTCTAAATCAAATGAGATGTTACAAGGCGATTTTCATATGATTATCTTTTGACTTTCGTCAAGAGTATAAGATGAACTTGGTTAAAACGAAAGCTTACCAACACATATTTCGATAAATATGTAAGCGAGTTAAACTCAGCTCGAAATATCAAATGTGTATAATCGAATAGTATATAGCTATATGACTTTTGTCTCAATATAGGAGATAGAGTAGAAATAGACTTTCCGAGTGATAGATGAGTTTCAGTCTCCACATACCTTTTGTTGATGAAGTTACACAAGCTCTCCTTAGTAGTTATTCATCTTTAATTGATGAATGCCATGAAGTCTAAAGTTCAATTACACAATATATCCTAGTCCGAGACATAGCTATAAGTAGACTAGAAATCAAGACTTATAGTTTTGATCACTAGACTTGACAAATAAGATTGAGATAGCAACGCTTGCGAGTTTGACCGAGAAGTGCTATAACAATTACAAATTTGATTGGCATTTGGATAATCTTCGTCACAATCTTGCTGTTAAAAGAGAAGTGATCAGAAATCAAGCAGGTCCCCTTGGAATTGATCATCCTTTCTTCGAGATTAACCTCATTGAAGCATTGGCTAAGGTAATTAATCGTCACAATCCTACTTTTTATGATGCTGGCAATCCATTTAAAATTCATAGTAGGTATTATGAAGTTGGTAGCAGTAGCGGTGGTGGAGACAGTGGCGGTGATGGTGATGATATCAAGATGGGTGAAGGTGATGCTCATAAAGATAGTGAACCTGATGCATGTTATGAGGATGTGCATGCAAAATCTAAAGGTAAGGCACATATATATGGATACCGATAATGATATAATCCAAAGAGACCCACCATGAAGACTATTCAAGGTTCTTATGATGATCGATGGAAATTATATATTGTGCATCCACAATTTGGTGCATTGTGGTTCACGAGGGAGTGGCCTTTGTCGCTGACCCTTTTCTAGTGGCCGAGATTGGTCGAATCGGATTCATGTCCATCACCATGCCAGCAGACGTGAGCCAGTTTATGTGGGTACTTGCTATGCATCCTTGGAATTATGATGCACCAATGCATTTTCCTGTGCTTGATGTTTTGCGTCCAACCGTGGATCGTATTGGACGGAAGGTTTTCGGTGTTGAACCGGCTACTGATCCAGTTAATGAGCCAGCAAATCCTGCAAATCCAAACGATTCAGATGCAATGGCCGATCCAGTAGGTGATGTTGTTCCTGCACATCCATCTTTAATTCTACCCCGTGCACAAGCACGAGCACGACATACTCCAGTCTGACCATCTCCAGCCTGAGTCACTAGGAGTCGAGTCCGGAGTGTTAGCCAGGGAACTCGGAGTCAGACTCTCCAGTGAGGTGCTGAGGTGAACAAAGAATAAGTACTCGTCGGAATTCACATTTTGAATACCGATTCTCATCACTATGCTTGGTAAGTTTGGGTTATGAGGGATTCTAAGGATAATATGATATTTTGGGTTATGGTGGACATCTTTTTTATTTGTGGGCTTGTATTTCTTTTGATGTTGAATATCTGAAAACTGCGGGTGAAAGATAGATTGTGGTTGTTGTTGTTGTGAATGCAATGTTCGAAGGTTGCATGGTTTAAACATTGGCATTGGGTATTGAGAATATTGTAGTTATTAATGTTTTGAATCTGTTCGAGGTAGCATGTTGATTTATTTTTTTGATTCTGCTCAGATAGGAAGCTAGATGGTGTGGTTTTGATTTTACAGGATTGATATAGGAAAGGTATATAGTTATGAGGATGTTTGAAATTTGAATGATCGTTTAGAATGCTATGTCCGCCAGAATCAAAGACATGGTAAGAGAGTTTAGGGAGGTTTTTTTTAGACTTCGATTGCTGATTTTGATTAAAAGAGAAATAATGAAAGTTGTGATTATGCTTGTTATGAAATGTTACCTTAGAGTTATAGTGTCTAGTATTGTTATTGGTGATTGTTTCCTTGTTGTTATCCTTCCCGTAAGTGATATAGATGCTTATAGTTAGAGAATTCGTGATGAAAATTGTTTGATGGTGATTCCCGTGAGTTTTATGAGTGATTTGGGTTGTAGCTGACTGATTCGTGATTCTTTGGGTATTTCTGGTGATTGTAGTAATTTGGTTTTCATTCTGATTCATGATTAGGGTATAGGATTCACTGATTGGCGAAGAACATTAAAATTCAGATAAGAGAGTCCGGCGAGAAACTAACTATTAGACGGAAGAAAAAAATGAATGGAGAAGAGAAGATAGCAGGAGAGAAAAGCAAACCATCATAAAGTTCTTCATATTGTCGGGAGAGAACTCAAATTGAGTCCAAATTTTTGCACCCCTCTAAAAACGGGGTGCACATTCCGGCCCTCTTTATTGGAGGATTTTGTGGGGTAAAACCGGTTTTGGTAACCTGGCCAAATTGGGTTAAACCAAGATTAATTGGGGTATACCTAATGTGACAAAACCTGGGTCATTTTAAAGTAAAACAAGCCCCCCCTGTTTTGGGGTAAAAACTGATTCTGCTGGAAATGGTAAATTTGGGTGTGCCGCCGAGAAACGAAACTAAACCCTAAACAAATGCACTGCACTGGAGTACTTTAGATTCGAGAGATCAATCTATACAATTCTGGCCTAAACCAAGAAATGGCCGTTCCAGACTTGCTTCGGTCACAAAGTGAAGAAGAAGGGTTGATCTTAGGGAGGGAAGCGAAGAAGGTGTTGAGATCAAAATATTGAATTTTGAAGGTGTGGCTGTTTTATGACTTGTATCAGAATATGGAACTGGCTTGCGGAATGTAAGCTATCAGTTCTTGGTGTTTTTATGGATACTTGTGTTGATAACACTTGTCTACCTCCTCTATCGAAATAGGTCGAAAACCTATTTATACAAGTCATGATTGAGCACACTTGATCTCGTAGGAAGTGGAGACAGTTAAGTAGTGGAGAAGTGGAGTCGTGTAAAAAGTGGTGACCATCATGTTTCCACCACAAGGGAAGACTGATCATCCGTGCACCCACTACTCATTTACTGCTCATTAACCGTCTGCCATTTCCTGACACTTTCTCGTAATGGGCGTGTTTCATGCTACACGCTGTAAACCTCCAGACCAATACCCCAGTGAGCATCCCCCAGTTTGTGACATGTTTGATGTCCCGAGTATTTTCGTGGAAAATATGCAGCAGATTGCTGAGTGGGTCTTGTGTGCAAGACCTAGTTATTCTGACCAATCGCGCGCAAACTAGGCGGAGGGTAATCATGTGTGGCGAGCTAAGTCATGAGACTTGTTGCAATAAATAATGTGTGACGCTATTAAGTTAGTCTTGGTTGGTCGCCTAAGATTTAATCTAGGCCAGTCAATTCGGCTGGCGAAGTTGGACGGCCGAGATTGTAATTGATGGAAGAGGGTGGCCGTTGATTATGGCCACATCTCATTAGCGCCTGCCAGTGGCATAGTGGCGTAATGGCGCGGCCACTATATCTTGGCATATTGGTGTTAGATCCAAATATGACCCAACAATATTGGCTTTAGTTGCCGTATCAAACTTAATTCCTTAGGTGGCATTATTTGGCATGGGACGGCATAGCGGTCTTAACCAAATTAGGGTTTGGAATGTAAAATCCGTAATTAGTATGTGCGGCTATGTTGACGCGATGATCACTAGGTGTTGGCGCTGTTTGGCTTTATTTAATACGTGTGGCGGGTTTTAAGCGACCTGATTGGTCGATGGAAAGGGGACCGGAAAGCAGCATGGGGCCGGCCTCATTCTAAGTGCATGTGGCGCATTTAGAGCGACCTGATTGGTCGATGGAAAGCGGGCCGACAAGCAGCATAGGGCCGGCCTCATTCTAAATGCATGTGGCGCATTTTAGAGCGACCTGATTGGTCGATGGAAAGGGGCTCGGCAATCAGCATGAAGCCGGCCTCATTCTAAATGCATGTGGCGCATTTAGAGCGACCTGATTAGTCAATAGAAAGGGGCCCGGAAAGCATCATGGGGCTTCCTCATTCTAAATGCATGTGGCGCATTTAGAGCGACCTGATTGGTCGATGGGAAAGGGGGATGACAAGCAGCATGTGGCCGGCATCATTCTAAATACATGTGGCGCATTTAGAGTGACCTGATTGGTCGATGGGAAAGGGGGGACGGAAAGGGCAACATGGAGGGTGGCCATCCGGCTACAGGTGGTGCATGCTAGGGCGAACTGGCCAGCCATGTGGCGCGTCCACGCCTCCTCTTGTTGCTGCTCCTATTTGCCGCAGCTCCTCTTATATTTCTTGCTTTCTGATTTTTGGTAGGACTTTGCTCCTACTAGTCCATGGCGGATTAATTTCCTAGCTTACCTAGGTTTGGTCTCGACCAATAGGGTTCGAGATATTGCACAGGGTGCAAAAACCTAATTTTTGCAAATTGATAAATTAGGTTAAAGAACTGAATTTTGCGGGTTGCCGAAAAGTCTATCAATTTCGGGTGAATTTTGCATACTGATACAAAAAATCACTAATTTAATATCAAAGGGAAGCATAACTTTGCGTGCTTCTGATTGAGTACTTCCACACGCATCTTAATCCTGACACTTCGGGAGATTCATGCTACTCGGCTGGGAGCGAGCATTAGTCGTCATGTCATGTCAGTATTAAGAGTTCAACTGGGGAACATGGCATAAAATAAATACTCAGAAATTTACAGAATATTTGGGCTTGTTGCTACGCGCACCATTCTGAATAAATTTCATATAAATATACTGAATTTCTCAATGCATATGTAAGTAAAGAGGCTTGGGCACTCATCACTTTTAAATGGCTCAATCTTCTTTCAGAATGACGGTGCATTAAATACAGGGTTTTACAATTTTAGCCCTAAACTAAAAACCACCATCAACATTAACTTAACCATGTATTTTCTAAATGGCTAATATACCCTTGTTTAATTAATTGAGTAGATTAAAACTTCTGAAATTATAAATTTTAGTTATGAAATTTTGTTTTTGATTGAACTCAAGATTTGTGATGAAAATAAATTGTTCTGAAACTATGAAAAGTCGGCAAGGTCGACGAATGAAGAAGATGTCGACTATATTTGGCCAGTAAGGTAGATGAATGAAGACGACGCCTACTAACTTTGGCCGGCAGGGTATTCAAATGAAAACAATGTCGACTTTATTTTTTTAACACACAGGAGACGACTAATATTAGTCGGCAAGGTCTACAAAAAAAAACCCCGCCGGCTGTTGAGAAAAATGTGGAATCATGTATTAGTCGGCAAATACCCTGCCGGCTGTTGAGAAAAATGTGGAATCATGTATTAGTCGGCAAGGTCTTCAAAAAATACCCTGCCGGCTATTGAAAAATTTACAGTTGCCATGGCTATTATGAAAAGTCGGCAAGATATGCATGTTACGACCTTCCCGACTAAAGACACAGAAATCATAATTTTCGATTTCTAACCTAATATAACAATCAAATCACATAACACAATGATGGGTTTGAGTTTAGACATCACAATGATGGAAGAAATGGAAGAAGATGAAGGGGAAGAGCAGAGAGATTAGAGAAGAGAGATTAGGGAAGATTAAGAGTTTTTTAGTTTTTAATTTTATGGTTTAATTTTAAGTTAATTAGTTAAAGGGTATTAAAGTAAAATCACCAATTTTGACCACCCCTTAGCAAAAGCACTAGGTCCATTTAAATTTGGGTATACCCCAATTAATCTGGGTATACCCCAATTTGGCCAAGTTTGGTAAACCAATAATTAAGTTAAAGTATTTTTTCCATTTAAGACACAGATTTCCATACATGGAAAATATTTTCTCTCTCTATTGTTTCTTCTTCATCATGACCTGGTTGAGTTTGTCTTTATTGTCTCTGATTGTGTTCATCTTGATGATGATTGTTGATAAACAGAAGAAACCAAATTAAAAAGAGAAAAAGTAGTTGGAGCCATTTTAGGCGGAAATCTAATTAATGGTTTGTATAATTCAAAACAGAAGAAACCAATTTTGTACTTCCACCATCGATGATGGATCTATTTTTTCTTCTTTTTCGAGATTAATCAGATAATCACTAATTTAAAAAGCCAATTTTTAGATCCCAATCAAAATCTTAGTTTTGGAAATTTATTCATACAATTTTGAGGTTAAGTGGCTAATTATATTAAACACAATCGCTTGGAAACATTGTTCTCCATTGCTGCCAAATGCGAATAACACCTTTGTTTACACAGCAACAACAATCCTAACCGGTACGATCTTCAGTTAAGAATAAGTATTTAATGATATACCCTGGTAAATAATCGGCAACACTGTCGTGATGGTCAATTGCATCACGTAGAATTAAACAAGGTGTTTCAAGTAAAACTTAACACTTGCCGTTTACTTGACTGTAAATGCATATTTTCACTATCTTTTCTCAATGATTAAGATATCTATTTAGACAAGAAGATTTCTATGATTACGTTATATCTCTCTTCAAGGGAACTTGTGTGTTTCGAACATCGATGCTATAGAATCAGATAAAAGGAAAAATGTAAAGATTTTAGACATCAACATTATCAGGATGAAGACTGTATACACATAAATCAACAGTCAACCACGTGTCAAGAAGAAGACACGTGTACGCCATAAGGTGGAAGAGCATCAAGACTATGATTCCACGTTGCAACACCCCAAGAAACTTGCATCATCATCGGTTGCCACGTGCTCGTCACCAAACGAATCCGATGACAGAGGATCGAGGAGTATTTGAAAAGGAAGACGCTGCGAAGCACCATAGAAGACCCAACATCCACTTTACCCTATCCCAAGATATATCCGAAATGAATGGAGGAGATGGGTCTAACAGACACGGATGTGACAGCAACAGTGGGAGCTGTCTGACGCGTGCAGTCTGCTCCCAACCACCCGCCATAAAAGCTATATGCATAGAGTACGTGTCAACACTTCTATGGAGGAGACAAGGGCAGATGATCGTCACACTAGGATACCGTTGGACATCATCGGGGCATGACGAAGATACCTTCGGGATCGGCACGCTAACCAAGACGATAAGGAACAACTGTCTCAGAGAAGAGGGCCCCCCCATATAAGGAGCCTATAAATACCCAACTCCACCAAGAGAGAGGGGGTCGACCAAATTTAGGAAGAGAGAACTATAGTCCAGGAGAGAGAAATTGTAAAGAGTAAGTATGAGTTTTACCTTCTTCTACCTTCGTTCCCAACTCAGAGTCATTCGACTATCCTTTGTAACCTTATATGATTCATAGTGAAAAACCGAACCCCCCGTGGACGTAGACCTTAGTGCTGAACCACGTAAATCATTGTCTCATTTACATTATTCACTCATAGTTTTCTTATACTCATATTATGCTTCGTTTGAACTATCATAGACGCATATGCGTTGTGAAACAAGGATGAGCCCGAAGGCTCAGATTTTCTCATATAAATGTTGTATACTGTGTTGTATGAGTTTTAATCATCATAGTAGTTTTATCGATACCGCGAACATTGGTTGTGAACACGATGCTATCATCGTTACATCTGTGTTCACAATTTGGCGCCAGAAACAGGGACGCTTACGTCCTGGTAAAGAGATTTATCTTTCCTTGTGAACTTTTTTTTTTTTTTTTTAATTACTGAACACTGGTTCTCAATACCGATTTTGGGTGACAAACCAGGAAAAAAGACCAGATTTGAAAGGTTTTTAGACGAAATAAAACTTTTTCACCTTAAAAATGATCGGAGTCATTTAGGATCCGAGTTTTTACTTATAAAAACCCTTAGATCTATCTTGTTTCGTGAAAAATCTTTAGATCTATCTTCGGATCTATGTTTTCTCTTGTAAAAACCTTCAACCCAAGTTCTTGCTTATAAAAACCTTTGGATCTATCTTTCTTCGTGAAATATCTCTAGATCTACCCCTGGATCTATGTTTTCTCTTATAAAAATCTTCGGATTTGTGCATTCCGTGACAAAATAACCTTCGCTTTGACAGTTCTGTAACATGGGTCTATTTCGGTTCACGCCTAACAAAAAATATAACTTCGTTATTTTTTACATCACCATTACTAACGAAATCCACGTGGGTATGCCTTTCCTGCCAACATTTTATTTTTATCTTGCAGAACATGGATAAAACAAAAGATGTAGGAAAAGCTAAAGCAGGGTCAAAGGAAACCCCAAGGACCACACTGGTTGTAACCCGAAGCAAATAAAAGGGTGAAAAGCTCAAAGTAGCAAGCAGAAGACAGGATGGAGCGGAAAGTACCACACCCCTAGATGCCAACCCAATAGTAGCGGCGGCCCTCAAAGTTGCAGCAACCAAGGCTGATGCTGCAAAGGTAGCAGCAATAACCCGAATGAACGAACAACGAGAGGGAGTTGCGGAGTCAACAATGCAGCAACCTATCTATGGGATGCCACGTACTGATGAGCATAACCAACCGCTGCTGACTGTCCAACCTATGGAGCTTCAGATCTTACATATCGATCTGTCGATCCCTCTGATTCAGACTGTAGACGAAGATCATACTATAGCCGCTGGCGGACAAGCACAAGTAGGGACCCCGAACCAAGGATCAAATCATTTCATCCAGTTAGTAGTAGAGCTTGAAGAGTTGAAAAGGTATCAGAAGATATATGTGGATGCTGTAGCGCTGCTTGCATGAGAGAATCGAGAACTAAAGGATAAGATCGCCCACAACGCCGAAGTAGAAAACCAGCACGATGAGGCAAATTCCCAGGCGCCGCAGCCGAATCATGACCGAAGGATGATAGTAGCTAACATCAACAATCCCGAGCCACTGAATCGACATATTACAGGAGGAAACAGATCAACCGATCCCGATTACGTACCCGAAGATTCAGATTATTTCGATAGTGAAGCACGAAGATCTGGACGATCATCCATGAGGAATGAATATTTTTTCGCAATGGAGAGCCTTCATGCAGAAATGATGGCGGAAATCAAGCAGTTAAAGACGAGGCAATGAGGAGGAAGATTAGAGGAAGTAATGAGAGAAGCTATCACCACACCGCTGACTGCGCGACTGACGAGAGCCCTCATTCCCCAAAAGTGTCCCATCCCAGCGTTTGAATGGTACGACGGATCCAGTGACCCTGCAGCTCACCTTCGGTACTACAACCTAATTATGGCCCGATGGGACCAAGACGATGTGGTCCTATGCAGATACTTCCCCTAAAGCTTGAAAGGATCAGCATTATCCTGGTTTGACAACCTGCCACCTAATTCCATCGATTCCTACAGCGACTCACAGAGATATTCTTGGAAACTTACATGTACAACAAGATAGTCAACGCAGGAATGTACAAGCTCTTCTCACTAGCGGTCTCCTTTAAAGAAACGATAAGAGAGTACACAGACAGGTGGCACAAGATCTGTCAAGCAATAGGGAACGTAGACCCGGTAGTTAGCATCAATTGTTATAAGTGGGGATTGGATAGGATGAGCCCATTGTTCGTTGAGATTCTTGAAAGTATTCCCACAACCGAAGGGGACCTTCGTGTTATCATCGAAAAGCATGCCAGGTTAGAAGAAATACAGCGAGATAACCCTAGGGCACAGATGCAAAAATCTCATCGTACGAATTCAGTGGAACAAGCCAGCAGATCAAAGAGGACCAATATGACCGAACACTTCAACAAAGATAAGAGAGGATGAAGAGATGCTCATCGGCGCAATGATAAGAAGTTTGAAGATCAAGTCTACACGAAGCTTAACACCAGCTACGTTCGCATCCTGAGGGAGATCAAGGATCGAACCAACCTCGAGTGGCCATGGTCCAAAGGAAAGCAACAACCAAGATCTGAGAAATCAAGGGACTACTGCGACTACCATTGATTCAACGGTCACCAAACAGAGAAATGAAAGAACCTCAAGATAATGATCTAGAAGCTGATCGACGCTGGAGATCTCAAGCAGTATGTCAAAAAGCCCGAGCCCTAAAAAAGGAACCATCGAAGCAAGCAAGTTCATCTACTGGAGAATGACCGAACGCTCAACACCATCTCTTGTTCAGATCCCAGCGGCCCTTCATTAACTGATCAAATAGGAAAAAGATTGAGGAAACAATTCGAGTACTATTGTGAATTATACAAGATTGATGGTGAAGAAGTAGATGGACACGAAGATTGGATGAACGCACCGCTGACCTTCTCTGCAGATGATGTTGAGGAAGACATGGAAGACCATAACGACCCTCTGGTACTCACGCTACCTGTATCGGGATGGACTATGAGGAAGGTACTGATCGACGGGGGGAGTTCAGTCAACGTCTTGTTCTATGATACCTTCAAACGGATGAAATTGAACGACGAGCAGCTGATGTCTTCTTACTACACTATTTATGGGTTAAATAGGGCAGCCACGAAGCCTCTGGGAGATATAGTTTTAGAAGTCAAGGCTGGACCAATGAAGGTCATCACACTATTCAGCGTGATAGATGCACCATCCCCCTACAATGCCATCATCGGACGGAGATGGGTGCAAAAACTCAAAGGAGTGGCTACGACATACCACTAGTACCTTAGATTTCCAACACCCGAAGGGGAAATGGAAATCAAAGGCGACCAAGTGTCGGCGCGGGAATGCCAGACTCTGCAGAATCAACTCAATGCTGAACAAGAAGAGCGGCGCAAAGCCCGAAGGGGAAAAAATAAAGCAGCGGTCAAAGAAAAGGCGGTCGACCTATATCTCGAAGAAATTTCAGGAAAAGGTCTAACGAAGAAGGGCACCGCTCTTACTAACGAAGCAGACGTCTTAGGGGCAAAGAAGACAGAATAGCAATTAAAGAACGTTCAACTCCTAGGGGAACCAAAGCCTACGTTCACACCAGTAGAACCAACCAAGGAGATCAACATTGGAATAGAGGAAGATCCTAAGATGATCAAGATAGGGACTCTGATGGACGAAGATCGAGAAGAAACGCTGATCAAACTACTCAAGCAGTAAGCAGATGTTTTTGCATGGAAGCTAGGAGATATGCCGGGGATCGATCCCAAGATCATACAACACAAACTTCGGATAAAGCCAGGCACAAACCCCTTCAGGCAGAAGTTGCGCAAAGTAGCACCAGAATATCATCAAGCAGTCGAGAAAGAGCTTAACAAACTTATGGAATCCGAATTTATAAAGGAAGTTAGGTATCCCACGTGGATTTCGAACATGGTAATCGTACCAAAAAAACCCGGTGGAGTGAGGATATGCATTAACTTCACCAATCTCAATAAAGCGTGCCCGAAGGATAGCTACCCGCTCCCAAATATCGATCAATTAGTTGACTCCGTAGAAGGACACGGAGAACTATCATTCATGGATGGATATTCTGGTTATAATCAAATAGCCCTGGCAGAAGACGATCAACAACACACGGCATTCTTCACTCCACACGGACTTTACTGCTATACTCGCATGCCCTTCAGACTGAGAGGCAACATACCAGAGGATGGTTGTTGCAATCTTCAATCCATGGATTGGGAAAACCTTAGAAGTCTATGTTGATGATATATTTGTCAAGAGCAAGATGCGCAAGGATCACCTTCAGGACTTGAAAGATATTTTCAGTACAATGAGGAAATACAACATGAAAGTGAACCCAGAAAAGTGCACCTTGGGTGTCACATCAGGAAAATTCCTCAGATATTTGGTAACAAAGAGGGGCATCGAAGTCGATCCCACTAAGATTCAGGCCATCGTGGAAATGCCATCCCCAAAGAACTTTAAAGAAGTCCAAAAACTCAACGGATCCATAGCCGCACTCGGGAGATTCATCGCCAGATCATCGGACAAATGCAAACTTTTTTCAATATCCTCAAGAAAGAGAACAAGTTCACATGGACCGCTGAGTGTGAAGAAGACTTCCAGAAGATCAAGGAATACCCGGCAACAATCCCTATCCTTTAAAAACCTGAACCCGACGAGGTGGTAGCACTATATATAGCTGCAACTGAAGATGCAGTCAGTGCTATACTGGTTAAAACCAACACGAAGATAGAGCAGCCGATATATTGCGTCAGTAAACTCTCAATACAGCGGAAAGAAACTACACCAAGATTGAAAAACTCATATTGGCATTAGTATGGGCGACGCAGAAGCTGCGAACCTACTTCTTAACTCATTATGTTCGCGTTCCAAGTAAAGCCCCGTTGGAGTCTGTTCTTAAAAACGCAGGAAAAGTGGGAAGGATAGCAAAGTGGAACACGCAGTTAGAACAATTCAACATCATACACGAGATTCAAACTGCCCAAAAGTCACAGGTCTTGGCGGACTTCCTAGCAAATCTACCTCTAGATAACGACGAAGAAGTGCAGGACATACCAGGATTAGACGAAGACGGAAAGGATCCGATCGATGTGCTCGAACCTTCCAGTCAACGAAGATGGGAAATCTTCGTCGACGGGTCAAGGAACAAAGAAGGTGCAGGCATATGGATCGTCATCACAACACCCACTGGTGACAGGATGGTATACGCATTAAGGCTGGAGTTTGAAGGGCACACCAACAACATTGTGGAATACGAAGCCGTAGTGCATGCTTTTCGGTTGATAATAAAATTGGGGATAATTGATGTGCGCTTAACAAGCGACTCACAGCTAGTCATTCAACAGATAGAGCTAGAATACAACACCTATGATGCGACTCTTTCAGCATACATGGCTCTGGTCCAAACTCTAGCATCGCAGGTGCCCAATATTAAGTTCAGACATCTATGCAGGAAGGACAACAGGCATGCCGATGCCTTAGCCTACATATCATCAATGCTGAAGGACAAAAATGTTAAAGCTATCAGAGTAGCAAGAGTATACCAGCCTTCGGTCACTCCAACCCAAACCGTCGCCACAACGAACCATGCAGACGATGCAGGGGAAGATATTACCGAAGATGATGTAGGAGAAGATATCGTCGAGGAGTTCGCCGAAGACGAAATCCTAACAAGAGCTAACGAAGATGAAGATTTTAGCAATGAAAAAGACTGGAGAACCGAAGTCCGCCTCTTCTTCGACGAAGGGAAACTACCCGCTGACGTGAAGCAAGCAAGAAAAGTGCAATCAAAGGCAGGAAGATACGAGCTTCGTGGCGGAATCCTGTACAAAAAATCATTCCTCGGGCCCCTACTATGCTGCTTATCCAGGGAGGAGGGTCATCGTATCCTGAAGGACATTCAATATGGAGACGCAGGAAATCATAGTGGGATGAGATCATTGCCAACAAATTTAAAATGCAAGGATATTACTGGCCACAGATGATACAAGACGCTGCTAGGATGTCTAAAAGATGCGGTTTGCCAAAAGGATTCATGCCCATGCAACAGAGTTAAATTCAGTAGGATTCTCCTGGTCATTCGCAAAATGGGGGATCGACATCATCGAACCATTGGTCTAAGGCACCGGAAAAAGGAGATTTTTGATAGTAGCAACAGACTACTTTAGCAAATGGGTGGAAGCCAAAGCTCTGGCTAGGATTAGAGATGCGGACTTTTTCACTTTTATTTTTCAGAATATCATTTGAAGATTTGGCATTCCAGCAGATATTTTTTCCAACAATGGCAAGCAGCTACAAGGAAAGAACATCGACATGCTCTTCGATACATTCAAGATCAGGAAGAACAAATCCACTACAATCTATCCTCAGAGCAACGGACAAGCCGAAGCCACAAACAAGACCATCGCCCTTATTCTCAATAAAACACTAGATGAACATAAAGGACGATGGTGTGAACAACTGCACAATATTCTGTGGTCATATAGAACTACAAGAAGATCAGCAACCGGGAAATCTCCATTCCTTCTCACTTACGGGGCTGAAGCAATCAAACCCATGGAGATAATCATGCCTACAACAAAGACCGAAGCATGGGAAAAGAACCTCATAACGGATATGATGCTAGAGAGGCTTGATGATCTAGAAGAGCGAAGGGAAACAGCGTTACAAAGAATGGAGAATTACCAATGTAGGGTAACAAGGGAGTACAATAAAAAGGTTAAACTTAGAAACTTTGTAGAAGGACAGTATGTGCTACGGACCATACCACAATATCAACGAGAAAATAAATGGGGTAAATTAGCACCAACATGGGGAGGGCCATTTGTGATACACGATGTCGCAGGGAAGGGATAGTACTACCTGCGTAATTTAAAGGGAGAAATCCTAAGACACTCCTGGAATGCGAAATACCTCAAGCCATACTATCCATGAAGCAACACAGTTCTGCATCTGTGTGAAGAATACCAGAAGAAGTAGACAGCGTATCCACTTGACATGTTTCTATCTCTGGCCGAGGCATAGCAGACCTCATCACATCAATTAAGCAAGAACCTTTTTTACCATACTGTTCGGCACACAACGAAGAGGTCAATCATGACCCCTTATTTACACCTACATTGGGGAAAGTACTTTATGTACAATCTCTCGGGACTCCCCTATTAGTTTCTATGAGTGTACGACCGTGGGGAAGGTTTCCATCAGAAAGAGATACCCAACCTAATAACTAGGCAGCGGTTCGGCAGAATGGGTGCATGTAAATAATTTAATAACGCACAACATATCTGAGAACGCTGTATTAACCCCCACCGTTCGGTAATCCTCTGGCCCAGGGTTAGTCGATGGGGTGATAGGTCCAAAATGATTAACGAAGGTATATACCTTCGTTATTCCACAACACACTCTTCGTTTCCTTACATAATTATATTTCTTTTCTATTAATTGACATATTAAGATATATAAAGTAACGATGCAGGTCAATCAAAACTCTACACATCCGAAAATATTAATGATCCATTCCATAAAAGTTGATTACAAGTTTGGGAAGGAAAGCAAGAAATACAAAAGATATACAAAAAAATAGCCCAAAGCTACATAATCAACAACGATCAGATCTCTACTCCAACGAAAGGACTTATTTCTCTCCCGAGGGCTCGACGCGATCAGCAGGCCATTCCTTTTGAGAAGAGGGAACGCTCTCTCCAAAGGACGGATCAGAGGCAGATTTGAAAGGCTCAGGTACAGGATGACGCTTATACCTTATAGTGATGCCATGCTCTTTCAAAAGACCTTGCTCTATCGATAGTAGCGTCTTATTAATTTCCAAGGACAGCTGACGGCGATCTTCATGTGTAATGATGGTGGTCATCAGATCAGATTGAGTCAATAATGATAACAACCGCTCCAATTCATTCGCTGACTCCTTCATCTCCACGTCTCGAGATCTTGCTAACCCCTCAAAGTACTTGGTTTGCCATTGCTGCTCAACTAACTCAGATTGAGCCTTTTCAAACTTCTCATTTGCAAGAACAAGCTGTCTCTCGAGCTCTGAAACAGAGGAAAACATAACATTAGGAGAAAGGAAACAAGCAGTTAATCATGACCAAACAAACATATACCTTCGACATTAGCCGAAGCTATTTCATATTCGTTTACTACTGCATCTCGGGCTTCGTCGAGAAATTCGTACTCATCAGAAAGTTTCTTATAATCAAGCCGAATGTGTTCGAGTTCAAATTGGCACTCATGGAATCCAAGTGATGAAGATGATTGACCTCATTATTCATTTCCTCTATACCTTTGGTAAGCCTATACATATTAACCTCTAAACTTCTCTTTGACTCCACCAAACGAGCAACATCAGATCGAGAAGCAGTTAAATCTTTGCTAAGAGCATGCGCCTCCGCCCTAGCATCATCCCTTTCCCGAAAAGCCGCTGTATATAGTCCTGAACTTCGGGGCCATGAGATGAAGGGCTTGGCGAAGATCTACTTCTAAATCTTCTACCTTAGCTTCTAACCGAGAAGCAGTGTCGCGGGCCTCATAAAGATTATCATGAGTCCACAACAATGTACCACTGAACTGTTGACGGTCAGCATTCATCGTGTTTTGCT
This sequence comes from Papaver atlanticum, assembly GCA_023531105.1. Classification (NCBI taxonomy): domain Eukaryota; kingdom Viridiplantae; phylum Streptophyta; class Magnoliopsida; order Ranunculales; family Papaveraceae; genus Papaver; species Papaver atlanticum. The sequence goes on from JAJJMB010007077.1 coordinate 2,724,967, forward strand.
TCTCAACCATCTGATCCTGTTGTTCACGATACTTAGCCGATAACAGATTATGTTCATCGACATGAGAATTCCAATCTTATTTTACTTTGATCACTTTAGAAACCAGCTCTTTGATGCATAAAGCTTGCCGAGACCTTTCATTCTGAAGCCACACTAACTCTTTGGCACCACCCGCTGAAGACAGGCGCGGCTAACTCAGAAAAAACACCAAGTACGAGAACAAGGGAGAGAAATGAACGAAACAAACTTCTAGATGAAGTCCCCGCTGATGACACCTCGGCCCGAGCCTTCTCAAGTTCTTGCCGAAGAGAAGCCACCTCTTGACAAAGTCCTTCGCTAGTAGCATCGGCGTGTTGCTTTCCTTTCAATTACTCCTTCAGCTTTACTATCTCCTCGTCCTTGGACTTAATGGACTCCTGAGCAGCAAGGAGCTCATCGTCCCTTTGACGAAGTTTTGCCTCCAACTTAAAGTCCTTGGACCGAAAAAATTGGTACAGTGTATGGTTGCACCGCTCGCTGTTCAACAACTACAACAGAAGGGGCATCAGAATCGAAAAGAATAATTTGGACAAAGAAGACACAAACTAATGGAATACCTCCATAATACGCTGCTGGGTAAAGCCGTATTGATGACCATCAGCGATAGCCATCATCTCCGCAATAGTAGAGGGAGCACCAGCCAACAAGCTCGGAGGAAGGACAACACCAAGATCACGTTGTCACTCTTCAGTAACTCTATCACGAGAAGACATCTCCATACGTTGACGAGTGAAGGCATCGGATTCTCTCTTACCGGGAATGACGGGAGCAGGATGAGGAATGTCCATAAGACCCTTCTTCTTCAACCAGCCAAAGGTCTCATCCTTATCGGAATGCATCACCGCACCGACAAAGTCAACCGAAGAAGCACCAGCAGCAGCTTCTTTATCCTCTTTCTCCTTGGCTGCCAGCTGTTCGACATCTTCACCATCAGAGCTATCCTCGACCCCTGCGGTTTTCGTTCCTTCCTCAGCCACTACCTCCCAATCATCGCTAGGAAACAACAAGGAAAAATCCGAAGCTATCCCCATCACAGCACCAATATCCACCTGACCGCCAGCGGAATAGATCTTGCCAAAGGAGAATTCCTGATTCGGCTCTGAGATGTTCATCGGTTCAGGAATTGTTGATTGAAGATCAACGTCTTCATTTCTCTGACGAGGAGGACCGCCCTCGGGTTCATCCCTAAGATCATCTTTGGGCCCCTCAGGAGCAATCTCTTCTTCTGAATCTTCGTCATTATCAGGAGTATACTCAGTACGTTCTTCTTCATCGGTCTCCTCTTCCTCTCCATCGTCAAATTCTTCTTCGTCACCTACTGGACTGGTAACTTCAGAAATCTCCGACTCTTCAACCTCCACAGTAGAAGATTCAAGGGGACAAATCTTTTTCTTCTTCGAAGACTACAGTAAACACACGTCAATCCATGATTCAAGGGGAAAAACACACATATACAACGCATTATGTTAAATCATACCTTGACAGCAGTGGCACCCCTCGGAGGAAGAACAGTCTCCGAACCTTCTTCATCACCAACATCATCAGATTCAACAACTTCAAAGGTATAATCGAAATTCATACCGGTAAAATTCAGTCGCCAAGGACAGAAATCACCGTAGCGGGATGGGGCATCATCACGAGGTTTACTTTGAGGAGTATGCTTCCACCCATGCTGGCCAGGGATCCAACCATGGGCCCAAGGACCGATAATTTCAATAGGCGTAGCATGCCATTCATGATCATGATCGCTGCGAAGACGTTCCTTAAGGGGGAAAAGCTCTGGCTTATCAGTGTTCTCAGTACCAGGAACGAACCGTAGCTTCGAATCACTAACCTCGCTCAGAAGACGAACCTCACCATGTGGAGCCGCCATTGAACGGAGACCAACGCTCCACTGCTTTCGGTTCCTACTATTATTAACATAGTCTCCAAAACATGCATTGAAATTCTCAGGGGTATACAAACTTCTCTCTTCGGGATTAGGAGTGTAGCATATCATCGTCGTCTCACCCTTGCTCCGAAGGTAACACTCACGAAGAGTTCGCAGATAATTTCCAATCAATTGAACTACTGAGCGGCAGTGGGTACGATGAGTAGAACCTTCACGATGTGCCAAAACATCGTAGTAAAACGAATCTCCCCACTTGTACAAAGGAAGCATCAAACCCGCTTCGAAGGCCCCAACAGTTGTCAAAAGATGCTGGGAATCATACTTGTAATTCTTGATCATATCATAAGTGAGATCGTCACCCTGATTGTAAAAGAGAACCTCAAAATGCTCAAGGCCATGCTTTATTTTAAACTCTTCAAGATCGATATGACTGAAAGAAACAAGAGCCCGCTTCTTCTTTTTCGGAGCAGGACCATTTTGCACCGAATGGATAACCCCAGAAGACGTTGTTGTTCTACTCGATGATGGTTTCTTCGGGGGACTCATATCCGAAGACTTCCTCTTAGTTGCAACTTTCCTAGATAGATCCAAATCTTTTTTCGATGAAGGAGCGTTCAACGAAGCTTTAGATTTCGGGGAAGGTGAAGGATTGGGAGGAGTAATGGAGTGGAGGGGTTGAACCTCCATCGGATTTGAACATTGCGAAGATGACCGTCCCGTTGGCGTAGCGAGAACCTCTCACTTGATCCCCCCCTTTTGAGCATCACCCTTTGGATCAGATGACGATGAGGTTTTACGAGGACGAAGGTCCGATTGAGAAGACCTTGGTGGTGGACCCTTGGGTGTCGATATATCAGGACTTTTATTTGACGTAGATCTATAAGGACTCAACGGCGGAGACCGGTAAGGGTTGTTTCTGCGATCGTTACCAACCATCGTTACCTAAAAAATGGCATCGAAGAACAACAAATATCAGGAATGGATTTTGGATCACTATTTTGCATCAAGAACACCAGTTAAACATAAGAAAAGTAATCGGAACATATGACTTCAGATTTCGTGATGAAGAACATGGGCAAGTATATATACTTTCGTATATCATGTTCTCCACCATGAAACCCTCAAGCACAAAGAACAACAGCAGAAGCCATGATAAATTCAACAAGTAGCAGAAACAAGATGAGTAGTTCTTCGAAACAATACCTGTAATAATGGCGAAATTGAAAAAGAAGGATATCCAACAGATAATCAAGAAACAACAACAATAGTTCTTCGAGAATAATGACGTTATCCGAGAAGATCTCTCCATAGCAAATCTGGGGCAGTGTATGAGGAAGTAAGTACTAGTAGAAGTGAAGAACAAAAAGACAAACTTAAAAACGAATTAAACTCTCCTCAGAAGACAGAGACGAAACAAGGGAGAATAAGAATGAAGAGGAGAATAAAAGTTATTTCCTTCGCACCCTCTCTCATACTTATAATCATAATAAATGGGGGAAAAACCGCCCCGAGAATCAAGAAGAAATAAATGCTAGGAGTGGAGTGGGAAACGTGCCCTAAAATCTAGGGGAAGTTATTGCAGGAGTGGGAGAGTTTCTATTCAAACTTTGACTAATTTCAAACTTAGAAGAAAAGAGGCAAATTGTATACACATAAATCAACAGTCAGCCACGTGTCAAGAAGAAGACACGTGTACGCCATAAGGTGGAAGAGCATCAAGACTATGATGCCACGTTGCAACACCCCAAGAAACTTGCATCATCATCGGTTGCCACGTGCTCGTCACCAAACGAATCCGACGACAGAGGATCGAGGAGTACCTGAAAAGGAAGACACCGCGAAGCACCATAGAAGACCCAACACCTACTTTACCCTATCCCAAGATATATCCGAAATGAACGGAGGAGATGGGTCTAACAGACATGGATGTGACAACAATAGTGGGAGCTGTCTGACGCGTGCAGTTTGCTCCCAACCACTCGCCATAAAAGCTACATGCATAGAGTACGTGTCAACACTTCTATGGAGGAGACAAGGGAAGATGATCGTCACACTAGGATACCGTTGGACATCATCGAGGCATGACGAAGATACCTTCGGGATCAGCATGCTAACCAAGACGATAAGGAATAACTGTCTCAGAGAAGAGGGCCCTCCCATACAAGGAGCCTATAAATACCCAACTCCACCAAAAGAGAGGGGGTCGACCAAATTTAGGAAAAGAGAACTATAGTCCAGGAGAGAGAAATTGTAAAGAGTAAGTATGAGTTTTACCTTCTGCTACCTTCGTTCCCAACTCAGAGTCATTCGACTATCCTTTGTAACCTTATATGATTCATAGTGAAAAACCGAACCCCCCATGGACGTAGGCCTTAGTGCTGAACCACGTAAATCATTGTCTCATTTACATTCCGCACTCATAGTTTTCTTATACTCATATTATGCTTCGTTTGGACTATCATAGACGCATATGCGTTGTGAAACAAGGATGAGCCCGAAGGATCAGAGTGTCTCATATAAATGTTGGATACTGTTTTGTATGATTTTTAATCATCATAGTAGTTTTATCGATACTGCGAGCATCGTGTTCACAAAGACAATGAAATAGGATGATGATAAACTCATGATTATTGTTCTGAGTATGAGAGAGTAAAAAAAGGAAAAAGAAGAGAGAGGAAAGTTCGGTGGTAATTGAAAGTTGTGTTTTATATAAAAAGTAAAAATACAGGATGTCTGGTTTTCAATTGAAATTTCTTCCAATAAGGGAAGCCGGAATGTGCACCCCGGTTTTAGAGGGGTGCACAAATTTACACTCGAGAAAATTTATAAGTAATGTTGTGAAATAGAGAAAAAAGAAGGAGATAGAGAAGAACATGGGAGAATTCTATTCATACATCTGAAAGGCAGTGACTAAATGTAACCTATAATTGGGTTAAGTACAACCCAGGCTAAATACAACCCTCATAAATATGTAATTAGCTAAATACAACCAACTTACTTTCGACCATTTTTTAAATACAACTTTCGTTTATAAGAGTATCTCCGATAGAGGGTGATTTTTTTTTTTTTTAGTGACACATAGGATTTTAGACCCCCATTTAGCATAAATCCATCTCCAACAGAGGGTGAGATTTTTTTTTTTTTTATGACACATAGGATTTTAGACCCTCATTTACATTAAATTCATCTCCAACAATGGGTCCTATTAAATAGGAAGGGTGTCAAAATAAATATGAAAGTCTAAGAGAAGGTCTTATTTAGACCTTGGGAATGACCTTCACGTCATCATTTTAACTATATTTTAAATTTTATCTTTAAATAAATTGTTCTGAACCAATAGGAAAGAGGGAATCAATTTTATCATTATCCAAAACAACAAATCTTAACAATAAGACCCCACACCATTGGAGTAGTCCATTAGCAATCATTACTATTTTTGCCACATACATATGACCCCATAAATAAGGATATAAATATAAATTCCACATATGATTTTTAGCACCCACTGTTGGAGATGCTCCAATAGTAAGGTCATATAAACTAGGAGGGACCAATTACTAAATATGAAGGTGTTCAAGTAAATGTTATCTACAACCTCCGCCTCCACCTCCACGTCATTCACTATTTTCTTTTTCACTAAACATTAAAATTCTCTACTGTTAGAAATGGTTTTCTAGATAAGGGATCCTATATTTACTCTGTGTAGAACCCATAAAAACTAAATAATAAATCTATATAGGATTTTTTGCACCTTCTGTTGGAGATGCTTGAACAAGTAAAACATTTTCAGCAAAAAGTGAACCGAATCAAAAATATATAAAATACCATATTTGTTAGTAAAATTTTCTCCTCCTGTGAGATTTTATTTCCCTCGGCAGTCGGCATATCAAAGCAAAGCAATAGGTAATTAGTCAAAAAGAGGTGACAAGACAAACACTACCTAACTTTGGCCCGCATATATATATATATAGCCAGACTTTGAAAACGCTTATTACTGGACCTAAGGGGCACGGACAAAAACCCATTCACTGCTACTCGAACCTTCTTTTCTCCTTTTTCTCTCTTTGTGCAACAGAGAAGCGCAGAATCCTCCACCGCTGCACCACCACCACAACCACCGTCTCTGCTGAGCTAAGCAACACCGTCCAGGTAAGCCTAACAACACACTCTCAGTTTTATAAAGCCCCTGATTTTCTTTTTTAATTAGGGTTTCGAAAGGAAATATGTACCCAAGTAAAAAGAATTAATACTAGGGTTTTATGAATTTGCCATAGTTGATTGTTAGTTTCTGATTCTGGTATGCTTGTTTGCTTCACAAGAAAGGATATTTAGTCCTAATAGTTAGTAAGATTCATATAATTAGCGGATTTTTTGTTTGATTTACAAACTTTAGTTAAGGTTTGGATTATTAGGTCATGTGCCTCAGACAAAAGTGTGTAGGATTTCACTAGCTAGTTCTGTTCTATAGGAAGCAGTATGCCGATTAAACATCTGATCAGAGATTGAATTTATTTGAGCAGAAATTTACTTGAGGAGAAGGTCCTCATGTCTGGGATTCTATTCATCCATGTCTTCGGGACTCTTTTTGCATATGGAACTAATTTTTTACTGTAGCAATTGTTACCAACTGTTTCTTTGTTCTTTCATGTCAGACTAAAGTGGAAATTTCTCAAGACACCGCACAACCATTGCAAGTGTTCGGTATGTTATAGCTGTTAGTTCATAATGGTTGATGTCTTACAGATATTTATGCTAACATACACACTTCTAATGCGTATGCCCTGCAGTTTTTTTGTTCTTGTTGTGATCGAATTGAGAAACAATTGCACAATAGACAACACAATTTCTACAAGCAAATGAGTGGTAGATGATATATCAGTAAATTCGTGTTAACAAGAACTGGATAATTATACATTCATGCACGGTCATCACTTCAAATATGCCCTAGTCAAGCATCCATATATGATATATCATTCTCACTTGTTACGTACTATAAAAATTAGAATAATTGAATCACACAGTAGTGAAGCACTGCGCTGACTAGCAAAATAATTGGTCGTCATGCCTAGTAACAGGATAAAGATACTTCAACAGCGCCTTTTGTCCATCTGTAATGACCTTCGCAGCAGTGTGGACTGATATTCTTCCATAGTTATCACATCCCTGTGTCTGTGTCAAATACTAGTAATGTTCGTTTAAACTAAGTGTTACCTGTGTTTGGAATTTATGTTTACCGTAGGTTTTTTGGTGTGGGTTAAATTGTACAATTATGTGGAGATACAGCACTGACCTAATTCAGATAATACATTTACCAATTCAGTGTTAGCCTATAAGTTACCAAAAATCTCATGCTTTTGTGAAATTTTGCAGTTAAGATATAAACGAGTGGTGTAGGAACTATGTCAAAGCATCATCCTGATTTAATTATGTGCAGGAAGCAGCCTGGGATTGCTATTGGCCGGCTGTGTGAGAAGTGCGATGGGAAGTGTGTTATATGCGACTCGTACGTGCGGCCTTGCACCTTAGTCCGGGTTTGTGACGAATGCAATTATGGATCATTCCTAGGTCGCTGTGTGATTTGCGGGGGTGTGGGAATATCTGATGCTTATTACTGCAAGGAATGCACTCAGCAGGAGAAGGACCGTGATGGGTGTCCGAAGATTGTCAATCTAGGGAGTGCTAAAACTGATCTCTTCTATGAACGGAAGAAATATGGTTTTAAGAAACGATAGAAAGGATTTTAGTGGGCACAATTTATAAAGTCCGTTAACTATATTCTGTACTACATATATTTCGCTGTTGAAACTTCTATCTAACACTGAGTCTGTAGTGGGGTAAAACATTTAACAAGCTTTTCGTTGTTCCCTGAGAAATGTTGGTTCATTCTGTAAGTAACAATTGAAATCACTTGCAGAAGTGTTCTTGTCAGTGGTCAGTCATGATGGTGCTTGTATGGTCTTCCAGTAGCTGCAAAAGCTCTTACCCCTTTTCATGTAAGTCTTGACACTGTTGCATATTTAACCTACATTAATTAATTGATGATGCCTTACTAGTAAAATCTGTGCTTTTCCTTAAAGGTTTAAGTTTATGTCAGCACTTATTTTGAGTGTGAACACATTCACATCGTCTTGACAGTGCTCATCCTTTGTTTCTTTACGCCTTTAGTTATGTTTCAGTTTAGACGACTGTTGAATGTACATTACACATTTCTTTAATGCAAGATTTTTTGGGCAGGACTGTTATGTTCTTTTTGGGCTCTTTAAACTTTATAGTCTTTTTTGTTTTCCACTTTAAATAGCCTTTTGCTTCTTGGTTTCTTTTTGTGATTGTGTTCATACTATTCTCTGTTGTGGAAAAATCTGTACCTTCATACCTCTTTTGAAAAGGTATATGGTTTAGGGGGGCTGATGTTACCTCACTCCTCTCTGTATTCATCATTCTCATCAGAACAGGTGGACGGGTTAAGTTAGTCAAAACTCCCCCCCAAAAAAAAAAATCTATTTTCTAAAATTTAAATAATTGTTTGTTTGATCTGGGAAGGATGCTGTTTTACACTTTGTAGCAGGACAATACCTATCCTTGTCAAATTGCTTAGCTTGTTTGTATAGATCTACCCTTTTATAGTATCTCTTCACACTGAAATGTCTGGTCAAGCCACTTTTTCCTCCCCCCTAGTGATTATCATCTCAAGTCCAAATGCTAAATGGGTCTTTTGCAAAGTTGTGCAGACACCTAAATTTCGCTTCGCCAGTATGGCCAAGTATTTCAGGTGTTGTTCCTAATTCACTTAAAGTCTACAATACTGCAACAGTAGGGTTTATCTGGTTGGATGTAATACATACATGTATAAAAATGGAGTTACCTTTTCTTGTGTTGATGATGATAGACTTACGTATAAATCTGATCAGCTGAAAGAGACTCCTATTTATTCCCTTTAAGTACTTAATAAGATACTGCAACTCTATTCCTCATCTTATATATTATATATAAGCTTGTAGTTTCCATCTTATCTTGATTGCAGCTTAACTATATTATTGGTGATAATTACAACTTCCCATTATATTTGTCAAAGGATCAAAATTGGATGACGATAACACCCCAACTTGTTGATCTTGATGTATTTTTTTTTAGTGCGATTACAACTGCTGACAAAATTGATGGGAACTTTATACAATTTTACAATTTAGAATTCCATTAGACATTGTTGTCGACGTTAAAATAAAACAGTTTCCAGTGATTAAAACCCAGGAACGGCTATAGGCAGACAACGTCATTTGATATATTTGTAGATGCTTGCTTAATAGAGCTGCTGGGGTTAACCATATTTTTCAACTAGCATCTCAAGTCCAAGTCTTGCTTGATGGAGCAAAAGTAGAGTATTACTGGAAATAGAACATCATCAACATTAGATCCAGATATACCTCTTCTCTTCGTCTATCCGAGTGAAGATCCATTTGCTTGGTAAGAGGGTGTCTGGATACTCAAGAAGTTACTTTTTCGACTTAATTTAGTCGAAAAGCCAGAAATTAATTTGAGAGCACAATTTTAAACCGACTTCTAAAAACAACATCGTCTACTAATGTGAATCACTTTGTTTAGGTGAAACAAATTGTTTTTGTTTCTGATTCCGGTGATTAATTTTTTTTTTTTTTTTTTGGAGAAGCCGAAACATTTTTACTTCTAATATCCGATCCGAACTCCTCTTAAGAATATTTTCTAAACCAATTTATGATACTTTTTGGGCAAATGTTACCTTCACATTTTTTTCCTTTCTTTCTTTTGACAAACAGGGAATTGATAGTTACACCGAAAGTTCCCCACACAAAATCTAAACAAAATATCTGTTGCCATATATGTCTTCATTCTTCTTCTCTTTTCTCATTGACTATTATTTAACAGCTTGAACAATAATAGTTTAATCAGGCCAAAAAAGGTCGTACTCGCTAAGACAAACGCATGAAGTGCGTGCAGTTGATGATTTATTCTCCAACAAGGTCAACTCTGAACTGGAACGCAATGATACCACGTGTCCATTGACTTTAATAAACGTCTATATATAGGTACAAACGCTGTATTCAATTTTCACAGCACCACCATTAATACCACAATCAATATACACAGATAGAGAGAAAGAGAGCAAGTGGAGAGAGCAAATATATAGATAAAGAGGAAAAGTGAGAGTGAGAAAATGGGAGCTGCTGGTGGTGCAACTGGTGGTGCAAGTGATGGTGTGATGCTGAGGTTATGGTGGTGCTTCTTCTTTGCATTTGCAGTTATTTCTTCGGTTTGTTCGGCTAGAAGTATTGCATCAGCTGGTAAACTTACTAAAATCTCTATATGCTACTAGTAATAATTGTATTTGCTTAATAATCATTTCATTTCATTTCTATATGGAGATATATAAAGTTTGTTCAATAATCAAAGATTACAGAATCCATATACAGGGTTTTGTTAAGTAGAATCAACCATTCAATTCCTCCTACTGCTTAGATTTTTATCCTGTTAGTCTTTGCCATCCTGAATACGTTCCTCCTACCATATCAGAGAAGGATTTTGTAATCAATGTTTATGCACTTTCGGAAAATTTTAATTTCATCATGGCCTAGAGTTAGCTGGCAAAAACAACGTTGAGCCACTCTGTAACTAAAATCATTTGTTCATGTCGAGGTTACATGCTCTAAAGTGCAGAGTTTTTTTTGTCATTCACACACTCCACAGAACCAAGAAAAACCATTAGATTCAACCCATCTTAAAAATCCATTATCGCTTCTAGCTTCTACACCCCCTTAGGACCCATACTCGTGTGGGTAGTTGAGCTACCTATATATATTGAAAGCCTCTGCATGTACCATGCATATACATATACTGTTTGGTTGGCAAGTGACAGTAATTCAGAATTGAAGTTGCACAGCTATTTACCCCAGAACTACTCTAGCTAGGACCAGTTTATTTATTACTATTGTTTTCTGTCGACAACTTAAATCCAGATTCAAATCAATTTATTTACCATCTGTGTTGATTAGCGATCTTTTAAAAATTAGCAGTGTTACTGTTAGATGAATCCGGTCCAGATATATTGGAATTGAGATCCATATATACATGTTCTGTGCCCTCTAAATTTCTAATGCATGCATTTAATTTTGTCGGTTAACAATAGGAATCTTTTTTATTACATTAAAAATAGCTAGTTATATTGACAAACTAATCTTCAATAAGTTAACTAACCATTATTCAAATGTTGCAGGGGATGAAATAATGATGGTAGGAGCTGGAAGGTCCCTGAAAGCAATGATTAATGACTATGATCCTCCATCGGCTAATCCAGGCCACACTCCACCCGGTAGAAGAACCCTGAAAGCGATGATTAATGACTACGATCCTCCGACGGCTAACAAAGGCCACACTCCACCCGGAAGAAGAACCCTGAAAGCGATGATTAATGACTACGATCCACCAACGGCCAACAAAAAAAACGATAATAGAAGAATAGGTGGTAGAAGCAGCGGAGGCACGAAGCGGAAATCTTAAACTCCGGTACTAGCTTTGGCATGCTGGTGAATGTATACTGTTGCATTTCCATTGCAGTAGTACTACTTTGGAACAACAACGGCTTACAAAAATTTATGATGAGTAAGAGGGTTACCCATATATATATATTAAAAATAAAATTAAGTAAGCTTACAACAATAATTAAGATCTTGTTAACTAGATTTGAAGAAGCAAGTCAATGAACTTATATGAAAGAGAGGTTCCATATTGGATTATGTAAAGGAAGCTGTCACCACTCACCACAGCTCAAACTTGTTTTTGTTCTTTTATTCAATGTACGTATATTATATTATATATTCCCTCCGTTTCTGGAACCTAATAGAAAAAGTGAAAGTAACATTTTTCCAGAAACAGAGGTAGTAAATGAAATTAATTTGTTTCCTGCGTGATTAATTTGGGTGTGTACTGATGACTCTTTTTTATCTCCAACAGTACTGTCTCAAAGCTTACATTATTTTTGTGAATGTCCTTCAGTTTGAGTTGCACCAAAAGTTCAGCACAACCAACAGTAAATGTAGAACTGTTTCGGGGGAGCAAAATTGTAATGGACTCGCTAATTAACTTGGTCGAACCGAAAAAAAAATCGGTCCAATAGACTCCCTCCTTCTGCACAGACGATCCTCGAGAATGAAAGTTGAGAGCTTGTCCCTTGTGAATACTAATTAATAGTTGTCCACGTGGTGGCCATTCATCGGTCGAAAGAGGGGCAGTGGATTGGGCTCAGCGGAATCGATGCGTCCGCCACATACCCAAGCATTCTTAAAAGAGAAAATTAGGCTAAGGCCCCACCTATGGGTTACCCATAATATGAGGAACCTAATCAAAAGAAGTTTAAATCTAGGTCCTGAATCATTAAAAGACGTTCGTACACTTATTATATCGTCAAACCCCTAATTAAATAAAATTTAATTTATGCCCTAATTTAATTAAAATATAGTAAGATGATGTCCCCACCACCACCACCTCCGACCACCAACCGCCGCCGACCACCACCCAACACATCCATATGCATGTGTAACGAGAAGTTACACATCCGTATGGCATGTGTACTCAAAAGTTACACATTCATATTCATGAAACAGTAATAGCGCGTTTGGATACACATCCAAAAGTTACTTTTTGACTTCTGGAAGCAAAAAAGTCAGAAGTTAGTTTGGGTAAACAATTTCAGAATAACTTCCAGAAGCAGAAAAGTTAATTTTTTGTGAAGCAAAATGTTTTTGCTTCTGACTTCTACTTCTGGAGAAGCAGAAGTCAGAAACAAAATTGTATCCAAACGCGCAATTAACATGGGCATATAGCATGTGTAATTAAAAGTTCCACATGCATATGGCATGTGTACCCAGAAGTTACACATCCATAATAAATGTGTATCCAGAAGTTACATATCTATATTCAGTTGTTATTGAAACACTAATTTCATTTACAAAAATTTCTCTGTTTATCAATTGTTATTGAACACAATAAACGAGCTAAAATACGAAATACGTAAAACAAAATCCTATAAATATGCTACGAGATCTTCTAATAAAAATGTTCTCTTCCCTTCTTATCTTCCTCGATTCCAAAATGCTTGTGTATCTGCAACAAAATAAACATCCACGGGTTAGGTTGGATGAAAAAAAATCTATAGAAGCAAAACTATAGAACGATTACAAGGCGAATAACAGAGATCATAGAAAATCCACATGGCAGCAGCGGTCATTTACAAAATTTAGATACATACACTAAAGAGAGGGTAACTGAGTATGAAAAAGATGGATAAAATTAATTTGGCCAAGTGTGTCATGTATTCATAATAAACGTGCCACAAAACTGATGTACTTATAGCAAGATAACAAAATAAAATAAAAATGAAGTTACCTGGCGCTCAACAATTTCCCCTCTAACCAGTGAAATCAACTCCAAAAAGAGCTATGATCTAAACAACGGTCTGTCAAGAATGCAGTTTCGCTCATTAGCTAGAGAAATATAATATGCTAATAATGAATGGCCTGTAATGTGAATGATGAACAAACTAATTACGTTCATTGTAGCATGTGTAAGTAGGAGTTACACATGCATTCGTCTAGTGTAATTAGGAGTTACACATGCATCTGCCATGCGTAACTAAGAATTACACTTGCATATAACGTGTAATTAGGAGATACAAGATAAGTACCTTCTTCACACTTGGTGAGACGCGTTCAATGACTAACGAACAAAAAGGTATCTATATCCATCGAAGATAGAACCTCCACCTAGAGCTTTTGCGTACAACAATAAACCAGTTAACGCAAAAGCACCTGCCAACCAATGTTAGCTAGTAAGAACCAAATTTTAGGTAGAAAGTAGATGAAAGGTAATAATTTTATAAATAAGCAAGACTGTTAGCTATAATTAGGTGAAGTTACAACAAGAAACTACTTTTATCCAGCAATAAGTAAATGAACTGAGAAAATAATAATTAGGAGATATGAAAGTGATTCATTATATTTAAACTGAAATCTTACGTAGCTAAATATCAACCCATTTAACCAAAATGGACTACTAGTATATGTGAAACCTAGTGTAAATTTAGTCGGTTAAGATAAATCAAATGCATTTTATAATTCTCGAGTTTATTGTGTTTAGGAAAGTGTTCCAAGTCATCACGCTAATAATTGCAACACAGTAGTCAATACCAGAATTCAGCACCAGAAACAACCACTACTTCTGGTACTAGTTCTACTTCTTCTTCCTTTCTAACCAAAATCTCATTAAATTTCACACTGAATCTAGCAAAATCATCAACATCTTCCTAGTGTAATTGTTAGTTACACATGCATTTTCCTAGTGTAACTAAGAGTTCCACATGCATATTCCTAATGTAACTAAGAGTTACATATGCATATTCCTAATGTAACTAAGAGTTACAGATGCTCACAGAATGTTGAGAAATGAGAAGATAATCAAAGTTCTTGGAGTTGGTTTTTACCTCCCATAGTTTGGCTGCAGTATCTTTAACCTAACACCTTGCGTTCTTATTTGCTTTACCAATTTTAGCACGAAAATTTACCTGAATAACAAAATTAAACAGCAAAAAAGCTCAGTTGAAGTATGAGAACTTAAACCTATAACTGAATAACTAAAAGTTACACATATCAAACCTAAACATGAAGTACGATAAAAAAAAAACTCAACTGCAATACTTCATGTATGATTTCAGGTTCAGGCATTCATTCAATCAACTGCATTCATTAATGTAAAAGAACATTTTGAATGCTAAGGCAATTAAAAGAAGTAAAGCAACTAAAAAACTTTGACAAAGTTCATACATAGGCAAACTCTACTGCATGAAATGAATAAAATTATTAACCTACTAGTGGCATAGGCATGTGTAATAGATAGTTACACATGCATATGGCATGTGTAAGTCGTAGTTACACATATCATAGGCATGTGTAACCAGCAGTTACACATGCATATGGCTTGTGTAATACGAAATTACACATCCATATGGTATGTGTAATCGACAGTTACACATCCATATGCAAAATAAGGTTTTGTTCGACTCATCCAATGTGAGCAATAAATGAGATGGGGATATTAAATCTATCACATAACCATCAAATCCCACAACATTGAAAAAAAGAAGAACTAATCGGCATCTACTTCCTCTTGGACCGACCACATAATAACAATACCCAACCATAAGTATATAGAAATGAAAACATAATTCATGCTCTCAAAAAGTAAAGTTGTTAATTCAGAAAACTACAATCACAAAGATGAGTTTCAACTAGATCAGCAGGTATGCCTTTAAGATCCATGGACTCCAATGTGCGAGGTGTACTTAATGAATGAGATCAAATGACACTACCAGTTTATAGGAATCAAGCTCAAGCTTAAATATAAATTGCATCATGTCTTAGAAATTGAAATTCAGAAACTTGCATTCATAAACTAGCATTATAGGATAATATTGAGATAAATTATAGATGTGCAGATTACATATTAAAAGTTTTCCTCAGTTGCACATTCTTAGTATGCTTTCAGGAATCCAGCTTATGAGATATATAAT
Organism: Papaver atlanticum; assembly: GCA_023531105.1. Classification (NCBI taxonomy): domain Eukaryota; kingdom Viridiplantae; phylum Streptophyta; class Magnoliopsida; order Ranunculales; family Papaveraceae; genus Papaver; species Papaver atlanticum. Next base: position 2,740,488 of record JAJJMB010007077.1, read on the forward strand.
TTTAGATTGACTTTAAGGTAATGAGTATCACACAAAGTCTTATCTGTTTGAGTAAGATTGTTTCTAAAACTTTATGAAATGCATCTGTGAATTCCTTTGCCTTGCACAAAGCAACATGAAAACCAGTTTTGTGCACATACAACAAAACTAGGTTTAAGAGCAACATTAAAATGATACAACATTCAATACCTAGGTTGCAACTATTTCAGGCATATATGCAAACTAGTAAACTAAACTATGTATCATTCCGGGTTCACTCAAACTTTCACATATTCCATTACCATGTGTAACTTGAAGTTACACATCCAATTAGCCATGTATAACTAGCATCTACACATCAAATTAGCATGTTTCACTGGAAGTTACACATCTAAATAGGAGTTACACATTCATATTGGTATGTGTACCCAATAGTTACACATACATATTTGCATCTAAAAGATGAAACATACAGTGGCTTATTCATTTGTACATACACAAAGACAAAAACTAAATCAAAAGACAAGTAAGATCTAAACTATGACACTCGTAACAAGAACAACATGTAAAAAAAAAAGTAAAATGACAAAAATGTTTGCTACAAAAAAAGAAGAAGAGCAAAAGCATTTAACCGCTACCAGAAGTCTCAACAAACCAAAACCTGATAGTATGCATGATAAAACCACATAACGAGGAATAAGAATCTTACCAATGCTAACCTGCATTTACGTCTCAGTCACCACCACATCTCCATTACTTTCTTCTGCAAATTCCATCAACAACATCACACCTCCTTGTTTGTGTTTCAAATTTACCCAGAGAAATTATTTCAGAACTGCAATAATACACACATTTCAAAAAAAACAAACCTATAAAACACTAAAAATAGGTCAAAATTTCAAATCCTATTCACATTAAGAAAAGTTCACACATATTTTCTCTTCATGTTCTACAAGTTTTATCCATCAATCTCATGAATCACAAAGAAGGTCAAAGAAACTTAACTAATTTCACTGAGTTTCTGTATAAATCGTTGTTGAAATTGCTTAGATTCAAATGTGCGCTTCCAGGTATCTTCATTCATTAAGATTTCATCTTCAAGACAAGGTACTGAATGTAGCAAATATAGATTGAACTTTAAATAATCTGCGAAGAAAAAATAACATTAAAGATGAGCTCAAATCAGTTCGAAAATCAAAGTAAATGAAATTCTTATCAAATAGATAGGTAAAACAGATAATGATTCAAAATTTTCGAATCTACAAACCAATTTTAGATCGAGATAAGAGATTAAATGATAGATTGAATTTTGTTCAAAAACCCTTAAAATTGAGGTGAGATTATAATAGATCTAACTCTGATTATGATTTCAGTAACAGATTTGAACTGAAATCAAACTATTAAAGTTTCCCAAATAATTTTTCAGAAAATAAAAATCGAAATCTAAGAATTAAATCAACCGATTGAATTGAAATTTTACCTGTTCGATTTGATTTTCTAGGAGAATCTTCAGATTCAGTTCCTGCTGATGATGATTATCCATTGATTTTCATTGAATCTCCGAAGAACAACTGATGTTGATTTCGAATTTATGATTAGATAATCAGGATCTTTGTTTATAAAGCTTAGATCTAAGTTCTGAAATCATTTCTTACTGAAAATTTCGACTAGAAATAGTATTCTCGGCCTGTTTCTTCGTCCGAGAGAGAGAGCAAAAGAAAATGAGAGAGAGAAAGTGAAAAAGAAAAAGAAACTGAAACTGAAAACTAAACCTAGTTTTATTAACTATATATACTAAAGGGCAATCTTGGTATTATGAAATAACTTTTTTATAAACAAGCCCTGAATTCTAAAGTTTTGGGCCTATAAATATCAAAATGTGAAAGAATTGAGTTGATAGTGAAGGATCCATTTTGTGGGGCTTCTATATGTTGAACCCATATAGTAGGGGGGTTATAGTAGTTTTCACTTATTAAAGTTACTTTATCTCATCACGAGGCAGGCCAATATCAACGGTGGTAGATGAGATAGAGGAGCTAGCATAGGCACGTGGGAGTGTCTGCACGTCAGAGGCGGCTAAGAGGTCGACTCAGCAATAAATACAACGGTAAAGAAGAAAGCAGTGTGTTCTTCTCTCACGTGGAATTAATGATGTGGCACTCTTTGGATGGACGAAGTCAGTGGACAACGAATGTACAAGATTGACCAAAGACCATCAGATCTCGATGGTGTTAAAGACAACAAAGATGTCCCAGATTAAGGAGGCGCTATAAATACTCAGCCTCTCCACCAAAGAAAGGACACACAATTAATAAGAGAGAGAACTAGAGAGAGCTTATACCTGTATTGAATACCTTAAGATTGTGTTCTTATACAACTATTTGCCTTTACTTCATTCTCCTTCTAGCATTTAAGAGCTTGTTACCATACAAAAACCTTAATAACAATCACTACTCATTACCCCGTGGACGTAGGCGAAAGCTGAACCATGTAACCTCGTGTGTCAATTGTTAACTTAGCTGCATTTACCTTATTATTATTGTGGTTTCTAGTAGATCTTTATCTTTATAGTTATCTGCATTACGAACATACCTTTTATTACTTGCATATCTGCTCTTCTGAGGTATCTTCATTCAGCAGAACATAATCATTTAAAGTATTTATATACGTAGCTAGACTATCGGGAAAAATAGTAGTCACAATTTTGCGCTAGAAATACGGGCTTAGAAGTTGTAACTTTTAGCTTTTTCATCTTTATTTTTTTGCTAAGATCTTATTTACAAGATCAGATCTAAGAGTAGGAGAGATAGATCTCACTTTCTTATGAGGATTCGTTTTTTTCCACACGATTGTTGAGGTCTTAACACTCAAGAATCTTGGTAACTCACTGATCCAAAAACTATTTAACAAAGGTTCATTTTAAACGTTAAAGTTATTTTTCAGAAGGTTGGTTTTCCACGAGCATCTACTCTTTAAATCTGAACACCTCTGTTCACCAGGGAAGCTCAGTTATATTTAAAACGTGTTTTTCTCTAAGTTTTGTGGCAAAATCAGGAACCTTTCAAAATCGGCACCTTTTTTCGAGATACCTTTACCGTTTTGTCTAATTTTTTTTCCATCTGAGGGTCATTTATGAGCTAAATCCCAACGATTGGATAACTTTATAAATTCGAACTCAGAAAAATTACATAAACTCACCTACTGATTTGCAGGGAGTACACACCACATACCATATTTGTCTTTGATGAGCGTCGTTTACTCAACAAAATAATAAGATGTTTCCCACTAATTAACAAGTAATAAAGCGGTAGTAAGGATTGTTCCCACGAGGAGTAATGCAATTGTTATGTTATCTAAATTAGCGAGAATATAAAAGAAGGGTAAAAAGAATAATAAGATAAAGAGGATGATAGTTAAGAAATCCTTCGCCGTTACTAACCGTTAACTCAACAGTGTACCCGTTTATCTCTTGTTAGAATCAATTGTCACCAACCGTAGAATAGCAGGTACGCTTAAATGACAATTACGGATCGCTCCGCAAGGTCTCGCGATTTCTACTTGTGTAGGAGATAAATGACAATTACGGATCGCTCAAATCTCTACTAGCATTGGAATGATTAATAGACTAATCTAGTTGCGCACCCAAACCAATCTAGAATCAATCATAAACCTTCGATATAGTAAAAACAATCCACAATGATTAACTTTAAAACTTGAAATAAACTTGTAAATAATTGAGCTTCACAATTAGAACTTTGAATTCATCCTTAACAATCAAAAGAATATAGCAAAGAGATAGTTCTCCCCCCTAAGGGAGAGAAAAACGGTAAGTACAAGATCCCCCAAATTGTATCTAAGCTTCCCTATTTATAGAGTTTTGTAACCTCTTCTTGAAGAAAACTAGGAAACCTAGCTAAGATAGGAAAGTGCACCTCCTTAAGAATTGTGTCCCGTGCATCACACCCCGCGCAAAGTGAGTCGAGTTGCCAAACTCTGGCCAAATTTCCACGTCCAAGGCTGTTCGTGTAAAGAAGTAGCTGAAAACAGCTAATGGGCTCACGTTGAATTCCAGCCCATTTAAACTCGTTCCGCTGTCGGTCTTGGCTTGTCAGTTTTGTGAAACTGACAGCCCATTTCCTTCATCTTAACCAGCGACCGCACCACCCGTTCATCATCACTTCCGTCAATATCTCCCCATTCTCGTCTCTGATTTCATAGCCCGTAACACATTATCTCAAGTCTTTCCTTATCAATCATTACAAGCTCGACTGGTTCTCATTGTTCTTCCCTGCTGGTAGTTCTTCTACGTCTTGTTTTATTATTATCCACAACAGCCAACAGCTCAAGAAACCTTCCTTCGATCACCGCCAACGCGGCCGTCAGACCCTCTCCATCTTCTTTACCGGCAGCCAAAGTCTCAACAAACCACAGCGGCAACTTCTCTTATTCTTTACAAACATGGCAGACTTGAGCTCCACCATATGGGCAACAGCATCACCGATTATCTTCTTGTCTCCTTTACCATCAACCATAACAGAAACGACACAACCTCTATCTGTTCGATAACCAACATTACTGCCATTAATCTCGAAACTCCATTTTACTGCCAGGATCGTTCACATCAGCAGCAGCAGCTGAACTCGTTTCTCCCGTCAGTCACCAGCATCACTGCTCCTGTGTAGCCTTAACTGCTGCCAAACAAACCCATGTACTCAGCCACTGACCATTCAATCTTCATCTCACTGCCATGCATCATCTCCGTTCATTGGAAGAAACTCCATTTTTTTCTAGACTGAAATATCTCGAGCTCTATCACTTCCGATCACCACTGACCATCATACACAGCGAAACCATTCCATCTTCAATGGCAGCTCCTCCCTGAAACTCATTCAAACTCGTAGCTGCATATCCACCTGACTTATGGCTAGCCAGCATCAAACCAGGGTTAAGAAAATATATGGTCAGATTAACCCACCTTTCTTCCCTGCTTTCTCGTTCTACTTCTCCATCACCATTATTCAAACACGAGCTTCGACAATGGCATCAACCAACATCTCCATTGATCACCACCATCGAGTTCATCTCATCTCACCATCAACTTCCATAGAACTATGATCATCAGCCAACTCCGAGCCAATCAACAGTCACCATCGTTCACGAGCTCAACTGCCAGTCTCTCTCGACAGCAGACTAACTCAAACTAAACTCCTTAACGGCAACCTTCATCTCGAACAACCCATTACTGCCAAGCTCAACTCCATATCGAGTCTTGTCCACAACCCGAGCAGCAGCACCATCTTCTTTAGCTTCTAACGTCTTCAAGCTCTCTCCAGTTCCAAACCAACTCGAGCTCAAACAATGGCAGCGGCATCAACCTAACTCAGTTCTCATTCAACTGTCAGTCATAGAAAACTGACAGTTTAATTAATATTCCGTGCTGCCCTGAGTAGAAACTCGGGTGCCTATACCAGTTCTGTAGGTTCTCTAGTTTTCGACAACTTCGGCTTGCTTCAAATGCCTCCAGATTCTTCATACGACGTCGGATTGACTCCATTCTTTCGCCATTGGCTTCGTCTTTTCGTGCTTTCGAGATGATATCAAGGAATCCTAGATAATTCTGCCTCTTTTATGGCCAATTGGACGATTTCTTGTTCTTTTCGGGAATAAGCTCCAAAATTCCCATAAAATATAAAAGAAAGCTAATAATACAATTTCTCAAGAAAACTAGCTAAGAAAGCACAACCAATCGATACTTAGAGAGGTGGTTTTAAACACCTATCAGTCTTCTCTATGTGCAGATATATACTAACTAGGAAATGGACATACCAAGCGACATACCGTCGATCTCAAGGCCTTCTATCACACGAGGGAGGTCCCAAACCTTTGCACGAACCAACCTAAGGAAAGAAGCCGGGGACGTCCAAAGCGAAGTAGCACAAAGAGCAGGGCCAACAACATCAACTCCTCGTGCAGAAGGAATGGGACAAACACTGGGAGCCCAACCACTATACGGAATGCATAGACTCCAACCAACAACCGTTACGCAGCTTCTTGCTGCTATAATGAAGGTAGGGTACCACCTATCCCAACACCATGGGAGGGCTGGGCAACTTAACACCACTTGTGGATCCTGACGCCCCAATTATAGAGGTTACGGTAGAGGATTCCCATGATCCTATCAACACTACACCCCAAGGGGGAAGGGCTTCCAATGAAGCTCGGTTGGCAGCTCGAGTAGCAGCATTATTGCAACGCAACAAGGATCAAGATGATGCTATCATATCCATGGCCCAAGAAAACCAACATTTGAAGAACCAGTTAGAAGATCAGGTCGACGGGTCCCATCCCCCACCTGCCTGACGAAGGCATGATCAGGAGGCACTCTCAGGAACTAACATAAGAAGCCTTCGTCACCAGAGACAACACCTTGCCAGGAGACCAGCATAAAACGATGACACCAGGGCTGACTTCATCTATTACCCAACACAATCACATTACATATATACGTTGCCAAGGGGATCTAGCAAGGTCGAAATGGTACTAGGACAAATGGAGCAAATAAGAAAGTAAATCCAAAACCTAAAGACAGGCTACACATGAACACGCCTAGAGGAAGTACTCCAGGAGGCTAAGACGTCCCCACTAACAACCTACTTGTTGAACGAACCTATCCCCCCAAATGTACCTTACCTGCGTTCCAACAATACGACGGTACAGCTGACCCTGCTGCACACCTAAGGTATTATACCTGTGTCTTGGCTCATTGGGAAAGAGATGAGGTCGTTTTATGCAGATTCTTCCCAGCAAGTCTGAAAGGATCTTCACTAGTCTGGTTCGAAAACCTCTCCAACCACTAAATCCAACATTCACACCTGTGGAACCAACAAAAAAGATCAAGACCCAAAGATGATAAACATTGGCACACTACTAGAAGAGGAAGTGAAATTACATGAATTTCTCAAAGAGTATGCAGATATCTTCGCTTGGAAAATGGAAGATATGCTAGGAATTGACCCTGAGGTGGTATCACACCACCTTCGGATCAAACCAGGAGAAAAACCATTCAGACAATGCAACCCCAATGCAATACAGAACTTCACTTATCAGGAAGGACTCTTGAGGTACTAGAACAAACTCTATGTGGGGACTGCCAATGATATGAGACACACTATTCTTACTTCTATTCATTCTTTTGTTGTTGGGGGGCATTCTGGAATTCAAGCAACTCACATCAGAGCTAAAACTTACTTTTATTGGCCTAGCATGAAGAAAACTGTTCTCTTATTTGTCAGCAATTGTGATGTTTGTCAAAGGAACAAACACTCTCACACTTTTCCAGCAGGGTTATTACAACCTTTGCCCATCCCTGAGCAAGCTTGGCAACATATTTCAATGGATTTCGTTGAAGGGTTTCCTTCTAGTGAAAGAAAAGATGTTATCTTAGTTGTGGTGGATAGGCTGACAAAGTACAGTCACTTCATAGGCCTTTCTCATCCATACACTACTGCCTCAGTTGCTAAGGTATTTTTGGATAACATCTTCAGGTTACATGGATTGCCAACCTCTATTGTATCTGACAGGGATAAAGTTTTCACAAGCAATTTTTGGCAAGATTTGTTCACAGCTTTGAGTACCATCCTTAATTAATCTAAGCACAACCTATCACCCTCAAGCTGATGGGCGGACTGAGAGGGTGAACTCTTGCTTAGAAACTTGTCTCAGGTGCATGACTAGCCAACATCCAAAGAAGTGGCACTACTGGTTACCTTTGGCAGAATGGTGGCATAATACAAGTTATCATACCATCTTGCAAATGTCACCATTCAAGGCTTTATATGGTTATACCCCTCCTCATTTGGATTTTCCTTCTGCTAGTACTACTTCAGTTGTTGCAGTAAAAACCTATTTGAAGCAGAGAGATGCTGTGTTGGAGATTCTTAAAGAGAATTTATCAAAAGCTCAAGAGAGGATGAAACTATATGCTGACCAAAAATGGGTTGATAGGCAATTTAAAATTGGGGACTTAGTCTATTTGAAACTTCAACCTTACAGGCAAGTCTCCATAGCCTTGAGGAAGAACTTTAAATTCTCTGCCAAGTATTATGGACCTTTCAAGGTATTACAGAGGATTGGTCAAGTGTCTTACAGAATTTCCCTTCCTCCAGAAGCTAGGATTCATCCTGTTTTCCATGTATCTCAGTTGAAGTTCAAGATTGGTCAGTCTGCAGTTCCTTCTCCAACTCTTCCTGTAGTGGATCATGAAGGTCAGGTGGTGGTGGTTCCACATTCTCAGTTGGACTCAAGGGTTATCACCAGGAATGGGACTGAGATCCAACAGTTATTGATCCATTGGACCAACTCCTCTTCAGAAAATGCTACTTGGGAAGATTTGTCTACTATTAGAGCTCACTTTCCAGATTTTTTATCCTTGAGGACAAGGATGTCTGAAAGGAGAGGGTAATGTCATACTCCTATGGTGGCCTATTCTCTATTCTATCCTGGTAGCTCATATCAATCTTCATGCCTGCCTTAGCAGTAAGTGTCCGTTAGTTCTCAACGGCCACCTTAGATTCTGTTAGCTAATTAGTTAGCCGTCTTCTCCACATGCTGCTTGTGTAGTGTCTGGTTTGGATCCAATGATGTATTTATGTGTTTTCCCATGAGCTTGTAGGAACTAATAAATATTGATAATTAAAAACCTGAGGATGGTTCAATTGAATCAGTGTTACTATCTTTTCCTGATTGATGTTCTAATTGTACTAAGTCTAGTACATAGAGCTTGGTGAACGGCCAGCTAAGCAGCCTTAGCCTTGTAAAACTTACACATCACGTAACTAACATCCACCTGACGTATAGTCTGCGAGAGAAAGGCGAAGGGTTCAGGAACAGATAAAGCAAGAAGTATTTTTAAAGGAAAAAAGATAGGAAATAACTCTCACCGAAAACATAGCTAAGCGGTAAAAATTCCACGTAGATGTCCATGAAAGCCTCCATCTCCTGAAGACTACCCCTCCGCGGCTCCCCAAACCCTTGGCAAGCACGGAAATAGTCAGGATCCAAGAATAAGTCTTTGGTCAGGTTGAAATGAGTTATCAGAGTATTCATATTGCTAGCAGCCTCTTGAGAACTCTCAGCCTGGTAAGGGGCAAGAATAGAGACAAAGGGACTCCTTGAATCTCGAACGATTGCCTTGAACAGAGCTTCGTTGGCACCAACAGTAGCTTGACAACCAATGAACATAGCCTCGTTACAAAAAATATTGGAAGACGAACCAATAACACCAGCGCGGGACGAAGAACCCAAAGGTATGCTCACAAAGCTGCGCAGGGTATCACCAAACAAAGGAACGGTTGGGGAAGATGACACGTAAGTCTGACTTACCAAAGGTGCCTTCTCAGAACCTTCTCGATGCTCCATATCTCCAGCCGCATTAAGCGCATCAAGTCCAGCCCAGTCAGGAGACGAGGGAGGCATGACAGTAGACTTGCCAGCAAGGGCAGTAGAGACAGATTGCGAACTATCAAGTGCAGGAGAAGCTATGTTGAAAGAAAACTCCTTCAAAGAGATAGACACTGTCTTAGCTTGAGACGCATCCTTAACACTTTTTTTTTAATCGGTCAAATATATTAAAAAGAAAAAGGAGGAAAAACTGTACAAGGGAGGGAGCTAACAAGAAGGAAGCCGCGAGGCCACCCCCAAGAAGCACCTAATTAAATCGAAAATAAACAACTCCAGGCCACTCAACAGACTGAATGAAGCCTGGCCTGCCCACAAAAAACTCAAAAGTGTCTTCAGCTAGCAAACAAGCCCTCTTGGCCAAAGCGTCAGCTGAAAAATTTACCTCCCTGAACGAGTGAACATAACGAATGCTGTCATAAAAACTCCTCGCCATTCGCCACTTCTGCTGCAATTGCCAAGGCAACTCTCCTTTTTGAAGAGCTTGTATACAACTCATCGAATCAGAACGTATACAAATATTGTTAATGCCCCACCGCCGAGCAAGCATCATTCCATAAATAACCGCACACACCTCCGCATAAAAATTTGTTTGCCAGCCAAGGCCAACACACAACGCTCCTAGCACCTTAGAATTTGCATCACGCACCAAAACTCCAGACCCTGCCTGGCCGGGATTCCCAAGAGACGCTCCGTCACAACAAATCATAATCTCATTCGGCAAAGGAGGAGACCAACTAACCTCAATCGGGCAAGAAACTTTGCAAGAACGATGTTGCACTTTGAAGTAATTTAAAATACGCAAGTCATCCACCATGTTATACATATGGCCCTTCATTCTGATTGAGTTATCACGAATTACCTGATAGACTCTTCCTTTAAAACCAAGCCAGTTAACCTCCGCGTCCTCAAAATAAATTTTGTTGCGCAACTTCCAAAGCTCAGTGGCAATAGCAAGATTTGTCACAAGCCATAGATCCTTCACCATTCTGCTACGCCCCTTAGCAGCCTTGTAAGAGGCAAGCAGCTCTTCAGAAGGCTTCAAACCAAAGATCCTAGATCCCCAGGCCCAAATCCTCCTGGCAAATCTGCAATGCCAAGTGATATGGCTAAAAGACTCGCAACTCTTCCTACACAGACGACACATCGTTGGCATGCTCCTACCAGTCTTCCTGATAATATTATCCTCACTTGCACAGCAGTGTTCAGCCTCTTCCAAGATTGAACACTCAAAGTAGGATGAACAACTTTCCTGGAGAACAAAGCAGCCGTTGGGTAAATAACAGCCTCAGATTTAATAGCCTCCTTGGCCGACTTGACTGAAAATACTCCCTTACTATCCAAATCCCAGATTTTGTAGTCCGCGCCGCCCGCAATGACTGGCAGATTATCCACATCAATGCCGCACCGAAGCATCAAATCTCTAGTATTATGAGGAATGCACCAAACACCATCAACAATAATATCGCTAACCCTCGAGGAGTAATCATTCGGACCCTTGGAACTAATACCAAGTCTCTTCGCAATTGAAAAATCCCCACACCAATTGTCAAAGAAAAGGGAGGTAGAGGCACCATCACCTATGATAGCTCTAGTATGCTTCTGCACGAAATCGTAGACAAGTCTCACTCCTGGAAACACCGACGACCCCAGCTTGTAATCAATCAGATTGCCATTTGCTTTGAAGTACTTCGCTCTCAAGAATCTAGCCCAAATCTTATCCGAGTCTCTGATTGAAACCCACAACTTCATCAACATAGCTTTGTTAACATCCAACCAGGGGCAGGGGCAGCCTTAACACTAGAAGCCGAACCAGGGGCAGCTGATGGAAACCTGGAAAACAAACCAGCAGAACCCTGCGGAGTCTACGTTTCCACAGAAGTAACAACGACAATGGTAAAAATAACCATAGCACCAGTAGAGGAAAAAGTCTGCATGACAATAGAGATGGGCACAACTGAAGTAGACACCTTCGGAACAGACTCTGCAGTAGGCTCAGTTTCAGGGGTATCATCTTGAAAAAAGCCTGCATCATCTCGAAGGTTATCACCACCTGACTCACCCACTCCCTTGGGGACCTTCTCAAAATCCTCCTCCATGTCACACTTGGTAGGGCTCTCCGCGATGTCCTTAATATCTTCATCTTATCCTGGTACTTTAATGACGATCGAAGGTTCTTTACCCTTCTTCCGTGCACGCTGAATGCCGCGAGATGTGTAAAAATTAGGGGCATAACAAGTACAAACTAAAAGAACATAAAAACAACAATAATTCTTACCATCTCGGGCAAAAAAGAAGCCTTAGGAACAGGAGTTTCAATCTTAGCTTTCCTCTTACGGGTACGCTGACTGATGGATGTACCCTCAGAACCACGGGTACCAGCAGAAGAGGCAGGAGCAACCTGAACATACAAGAAGACATCAGAAAAACTTAGTTCTTTTTTGGAGAACTTACTGCCTTGACTATGTTTTTTTTGGAGATGACGCCTGAGAAACTCCCTTTTTAGGATGAGATTTGCCTTTGGCAGCCATCCAATCTCCCTGTAATGTGTCCGAGGAAGTTAAACTTCTTTTACCATTGTCACTCTTTAACTGTACTGTCTGAATTGAAGCTGCAGAAGTTTGCTTGTCTGGTGCAATCTTGATTGCTGCGACTGTACTAACCCCAGCAGTTTTACTTTTACTACAACCTGCATTAACATTCTTTTCAGTCACTTCATGAGCTCCAGCATTTTGATACTTTCCAAGTTCCTTCGGGGAAGCTTTATCCTTATTCCGTTGAGCTGCATTTGAATTTTCTGCAGTACCACCAACTGCCAAAACACTATCTTCCGCCGAATGATCAGCATGCAAAGTCTGTCCCCTCACATCTTTACTGCCACTCGCTGGGGTACTAGAATCTTCAACCCTATCTGAGATAGAGCCATTTGCAGCAGCTGAGCAAGTGCTAGCAACACCTGCCTCCTTAGTCACACCATTCTCATTGACTTGATTTTCTGTACCCTCACTCGACCTGTTCCTCTCAAGTTGAGATACATAGGAATTGTCCCCAACTGTTCCTTTAGAGGTTTCTCCCAGCTGCTTGTCACAAACATTACCCTCCGTTGCTCTTGATTGTGTTATCTCATTGACCTTTCCAACATTTTTATGATTCCATCTAAGTTTCAGTTTCTTTGTGCAATTTTTAGAGGAATGCCCAAACACTTTACAAGATTCACACTTTGGGGGTTTCCATTAATATTCAACGTCCATTTCCAAGGCAATATTCCCATCAATCATTAAAGGTATACTCGCAGGGTAGTTGAAATCAACATCCACTCAACACAGATCCTAGCATATGCTAGTCTTGTTCTTAATAGGGTGCAGTCATCGGCAAGTAATGGTTTCCCTAAGTAATTGGAGATTAAACTCAAACCTTCATTATCCCACATATGCCACACCCAAATGGGTATACATCTAATGTTGGCTATTGATTTTTTGCTAAAGAGAGTGCGAAAAGCGATCTGAGAGAAGAAAATGTTGCGATCGACTCGCTAATTTGGTCGACTAATTAGTACTTTTGTTTTTTTTGCAAGTAGGAGTTCATTAAAAGACTAACTTGGGGAGTTAGTAATCCTTAATAGAGAATTAGTAGAGCCATATAACGTGGAATGAGCATGCTCTTTCTTCCTAGCATTAGATTTATCTACTAATAAAGCCGAGGTAATTCAAGATGGAGGAATAAAACTCCAAGTTAAGTTGCATCTAAAAATTTTAGCCTCCTTAGCTAAAATGTATGCAACATTGTTTGCAGTTTTGAGAATAAAATGAAAACCTAGAAAATTAGAAAAAAAACTGATTTTCTTCTTAACTTTCTCCATTATCGATTGATTCTGCCAAGATATAGATGATGGTATTCCATTTAGATGATCCAAAAGATTTCTGCAATTTCCTTCGATGCTGAAATGATTGAGGTTATGCTCCTTAGACCACTTGGTTGCCTATAGCATTCCTATTGCTTCTTCTGGGGATGTTGTTGTGCATGGTCGACTAATTAGTTTGAGCAAACAAAAATACCCTTATCGACGCATGATTTTTTCACATGCTCCCCATTCAAACAGACTTGTTAACTTAATGTAAGGAAATAAATCACCCAAAATACTTTGAACGGTTTTTCATTTATTTATTTTTATTTTCTTTTCCGGTTCATCGTTGATTAAGGTCCTTCCGGATTGGTTTGAAAGTTACAATGACACTTAAGATGCTTTTTATTTATTTAAATGTTTTGTTCTTCTCTATACAAGATTTCTTGGTGGAATATACTATTTTGTTATTTGTTTTCATTTGAAAATGATAAGTGTTGCCTCGAGGTAATATGAAGCACCATACATTTTCCTATTTTTGAATCCAAATACCTATAAACTTCATTATCACCACCGCCAGAGGATCTTAAGATTTCAGAGAGCATCTTGTTCAAGTCTTAGGATACGAACAATAGTAACTTGGACATGCTTTACACCTTTGGTATTTGTTCAAATTATTCCAATAATTGTTTTTTTCCTTTTATTGTACTTGACCAAGACAATTTCCTACTGGACATGTTGTAAGACCTTGTGACTGTAGTGAATAAAGATCATATGGTTGTAGTCAAGGAATTTTACAATGAGGAAAGAATTGACGGGAGACTAAATTGTGCCTTTATCAGTCTCATACCAAAGAGAGATGAAGCCAGCACGCCGAAGCATTTCAGGCCTATAAGCTTAGTAGGAAGTTTACAAAATCATCCTAAAAATTATGGCTGGAAGAATGAGAACTGTGCTGCCAAAACTCATTACAGAACATCAACGTGCATTTGTTAAAGGGAAGCAGATTCATTAGGGGATGCTGCTAGGAAGCTCATCCAAATAACACTCAATTTGGAATACAATTATTTAGAGGTTCCACAAGAAGTTAGCGAAATGGAAAAGAAGATTCTTGTCAAGGGAAACCAAAATTCAACTCATAAACAATGTTCTTATTAATCTTCCAAATTATTTCATATATCTCATGCAAACGCCAAAGGTTTTTGAAAAAACACTTATTAACATTATGAGTGATTTTCTATGGGGCTCAACAAATGACAAGAAAAAAATTAGTTGGGTTGCCTGGAAAAATTTGAGTAAACCAAAGGATTTACGTGGTGTCGGCATTAAGGATTTGAGAAGTACCAACAAGGATCTTCTAGCAAAATGGGGTTGGATATGCTAGAGAGAAGCAATCTCTCTGGAAGAAAGTGATTCATGTGAAGACAAAGTCTGATGAAAATTATTTCTGGGCCATAAAATACACTCTACCTTATGGGAGAGGTATACAGAAGGAGAAAGGGTTGATTCAAATGATGTCAAATACAAGTATTGAATTTGAGGAAAACGTGAAATTTTTGAAGGAAAAATGGTGGGGAGCAGTGTCGTTTCTCACAACTCATCAAAAGGATTTAACGACCAACACTCATAAAAATGCGAAAGTTGTTAACTTAATTCACAATGGAAAATGGAAACTTCAACTTAAATCCCAACCTACTGAAGAGGAGATAAGGGAATTTACAAACCTAATGGAGCTGCTTGGGGACCCTCCTATAATAAGTGAAAATGATGACTCCCCGAACTGCAACAATTCAGACTACAACATTAAGGAGGGTTAAAATACCCTGATAAAATACTCACAGCAAACTCCATTTGCTGATGACTTCAGTTAGGTTTGGAGGAAGACAATCCCTAAAAAAGTTCAACTTTTTGCTTGGTTTGTTGTTCAAGACGCCTTACCGACATTAGACAACCTCAACAAAAGAGGTTACGATATACAAGTGATAGATTGTTGTTTTTGCATGACAAGTGACGAATGTTTGGATCATTTGCACAAAGTTATGCACTTTTGTAAGACCCATCTGGGATTATTTCATTAAGAGAATGATTTCCTCCTTTGGAGTCTACCAGAATATAGTGAAAGACCAGTTGAAGATGTAGCTGACCATTAAAGGTAATCAAATTCCTAGAAGGATTTGGACGTCATTACCCTTTGCAATTTTATGGCCTTTATGGTCAGAAAAAAAAGAAGAGAATAGTGGCTAGGAGGAAAGCAAGGGAGAAGGCAACTATCATCAACGAAGTAAAGAAACTTTTGTTTCAAGGTGGAACTTCGTTTAACTGGTTTTATTGTATCTCCTTTTGGAGATATAATTTTGAACTGAGAGGGAGTCGTGGATTTCAGATAAGTTGAGATCCTGTTTTAGATGAGCCTGTAACTTTGTGCAATAATATTTTTTTTCTTTCAGAAAAGATGCAAGCCTCACATATATTGATAATAGAACTCCAAATCAAGATTGGGAGTAATTACAAGACTGACTCGGAAATATCCAGTAATTACATCGATTGCAAATATTACAAACAGACAACAAGGACATTCAAGCCTCTTAACACCATAGTCCCAATTCCTAATTTGAAAAATAATTTCAACATTTCCTAACCGATTCCAAGATAACGTAACAAGTTTAAATATTCTTGGTTGGATAATAGGTAACATATCCAAACCATATAACAAATCTACATACTGAAAAAACGGGGGTACAACAACCACACCCAATATTTCGCTTAGCAATATGTATGGACAAACTCCAATATACTTTCAAGAGAATCAACTGGACAGTCAGACTAAATCTTAAGAAAAGTATATCCAAAAGTTATATCTCTATTTCTTAATTTAATCTGCAATCAAACAAATAGGAATTTGCGAGCCCGATTGAATATAAGAAATAACTTGGACGGTATCAAAAACCAATATACAAGTATCAATCAATTTAATCAACAACCAAAGGTTGGATTCTCAATTGATTGAAATTACGCACAACCTGTGATATTTCAATGATATAAACAAATATAATGCGGGAAAGAAATAACACAGACACGGAAATTTTGTTAATGAGAAAATGCAGGAAAAACCCTGGGACCTAGTCCAGATTTGACACCAAACTGTATTAAGCCGCTACAGACACTAGCCTACTCCAAGTTAACTTTGGAATGGAATGTAGTTGAGCCCTAACCAATCTCACACTGATTAAGGTACAGTTGCGCTCCTTACGTCTCTGAATCTCAGCAGGACTCTACGCACTTGATTCCCTTAGCTGATCTCACCCACAACTAAGAGTTGCTACGACCCAAAGTCGAAGACTTGATAAACCAATCTGTCTCACACAAAAAATTCTATTGAATAGATAAATCTGTCTCCCACAGATAAACCTATGAGTTTTGTTCTGTATTTTGATAAATCAAGGTGAACAGGAACCAATTGATATACCGGACTTATATTCCCGAAGAACAGCCTAGAAATATCAATCACCTCATAATAATCTTAATCGTATGGAAGCGAAACAAGATATTGTTGAATCACAAACGATGAGACGAAGATGTTTGTGACTACTTTTTATCTTTCCTATCGGAGAATCAATCTCGAGAAAATTTTAGAGAAGATAGTACTCAATACGATAGAACATGGCAAGATTAGAACACGCAACTACAGAGAAAATAGTTGGGTCTGGCTTCACAATCCCAATGAAGTCTTTAAGTCGTTAACCTACAGGATTTTGAAAAAACCTTAGGTTAAAGGAGAATCGACTCTAGTCGCAACTAGTATCACACATGAGGTGTGGGAATTAGGTTTCCCAGTTGCTAGAGTTCTCCTTTATATAGTCTTCAAATCAGGGTTTGCAACCAATGTTACCTTGGTAACTGATGTGATTTCAACTTTGTTGTAGTAATAGGTTCGTTGAGACTTGTGAAAGAAATTGATTTTAGACATATTTAAACTAAAAATAGAGAAATTTAAAATCCAAATTTATTTATTTTAAAGATTGAAAATAACCAAGACATTAGATTCCACTATTACACATGAATGAATGATGATAAAAATTCCAAGACTCTAATTATTTTTAAAATCTCTTTTTCTTAATTCACAAATTATCAAGCATATTCTCAAACATTAATTGTATCCCTTAAGCATAGATTATCTAACCAAAGTATAACCTATCTAATTGAATCACAACTATTTAGGAAAAATTATGCAAACAATTAAAATTCTGCAAAGCAGTGATTTGAGTGAATTATAAATTGAAAATTAGAGAAAAGTAAAATAATTACCAATCATTCATGCAACAATAGTTTCCTCCGTGCCTTGATTACGCGAGAATTAGCTCATCATCATCATGGAAACATGCTCAAAATTCATCTTTATTAATGCTCAAAAATGGTTCACAAATGATGAAATAGGAGAAAAATGGATAAAAATCGGGTTTGTAACACTTTTATTTGTTACAAACCGAGCTGTTACAGAGAACGATAAAAATGAAGTGTTGTTAACACTGTCGCAATACGACCCACAAACAGTTGTCGTTGTCACTGTTGAAAAACGACGGTTCTGCGTGCGTCTTATGTTCTTCGTGTTCTTCACAGCAGCAGAAAATGGAGTTTTTCTGCCACTTGATTTCTCGACTCTCTGGTTCTTCCTAACTGCTCCCAACTCTCTCCTCCCTTTCCTCTACATCCCAGAAGCTATTTATAACCCAGAAGCACTTCAAAATCTCGCCAATTACTCCTCAAAATCTTCACAGTAAAGGAATATTATTCTCGGGAATAATTTCTTATTTTCTTTCTCTGCATGCGCTAAATTGCTTTTGTCATACTCTCTGCATGCGTCTCTGAGCTGTTATTCCTTCCAAGATAAAGCAAAAACTCTAGCAGAGAAGATATCCTCCCTCTTTGATCCACAAACATTCCAATTCCAGCCCGAGATAAAAATCTTCCCCTGTTTGATGAGATTTTGTGATTTAATCAAAATAAATGCACTTACCACCCCTGTTGTGATCTAACAGGCTGGTACATATCCGAAGCAAGATGAAAATCCGACTAAATCTTCCTCAAAATATCTAACACAAAGTACGCAGGAACTGGAAATTTGAATCCAGAATTCCCGCCAAAATTTTCTAAACCGTGAGGAAGAAGGGTGTCCCCCTAACCAAACTGGGGGTGCGAATAGCAGGTGCCCAACTGAGGTGCCCCTTATCCAAACAGAGAGTCCGAATAACAAATATCCTCCAGGGTTGCTCCGCATAATTTTTCGAGCCGATTTTTCCAAAAATGTTTATTTCCCAAAAATACCTACAAACACATAAAACACCATAATAAGTCCAAAAATGGGCACTAACAATATACACAATAGAGATGAAAACAGACACATAAATGCGTCTATCAAATACCCCCAAACTTATTATTTGCTAGTCCCGAGCAAATAAAAACTACAAAATAAAATCCTAACTCACTGTCGCAGGCATCGCGATTGCACTTAGCGTGTGCAACAAGCCTTTGAACCCCTAGGTGGCCCTAGTGGCCGAGTTATAGTCTCGGGAGGGTTTACCAGAGGTGTACCCACAAAACCTTTACTCCAGACCCTAGCTATCTACGCAGAACCTTGAAATGGCACTAAAGAACCTCCTTGGTTGGCATACTTATTGATTACGGGAGGAAGTACCCTGATGCGAAATTCCAATTGATGTACATGAGTTTGCACTCAAGCATACTAAAATTCGTATATAAGTGACAGAGCTCTACTCAGATAGTTTCACTATGGACATCAATATCCGGAGTCAACAAATCACATGGATAGATTAAGAGATGGATATAGAAAAACATAGATGGTTTTGATGTTGACTAGGTGAACGGTGTTTTCTCATATCTGTCTGAAGGCCTCTGCCAAGATGAACCTATCCTAATGGACTGAGATACCGGTCTGACTAATATCAACACAACTGGCATATACAAGGGGACCAGTGGTCAATAATCCTAATTCTAGATCAACTAGTCTGGCATATACAATGGAACCAGCGGTCGATTTATTGAACACACATTTATTATTTATTTATTTATTTAGAACTAACAACATGATTAGATCTTGTGGATCCAAGCGCATGCTTCTTGTCAGCAGATTACATGGTAATTCCCGTGGATCCTGCATTCCACGCTTGTTTAGGCGACGGAGACAGGGAGAACACACACATATTGCTATCCAAGTGTTAAAATTTATTCCGATTGGTCTA